>JAFIDM010000007.1:37260054-37271338 GCA_023159025.1 Thereuonema tuberculata | reverse complement strand
TATCTCCTCCTAAACCATGTGACACGGAAATACAAATAAGGTGACAAATGTTAGACGTAGTAATGAGGATGATCACGGTTTCATTTCACATAGGTCAATCGACAGTCACGTGACTTACGATCAAACATCAGGTCTCAGAGAGGGTTTCCGTGTCGAGGTAGAGCCAAAGCGGTCGTGGTCACGGGTGGCAAGTAAATTATCTCAGAATCCAAGATCACGTGATCACAGGTTTGCTAGTTTGCAATTAAGTAATAGTTTAGTTTATTTTTTTACTGAAGAATAAATCGAATGGGAGCTGATTTAAACTTCTTTACAAAGTTGAATTTGAAAAAAAAAAAAACCCACCAATACAAAGATCGTACCACTATTTTGAGTTTTGCCTATTCAATATATATAAAAAGAAAAGTCCTGACTCACTCACTCACTGACTGACATCAACGCCCAGCCCAAACCCTTGGATCTCGAAAGCTGAAATGTTGCACAGTGGTTCCCTTTATGATGTAGACAAGGAATAAGGCCGGATTTTTCGAAAAATAGTAGATTTTTCGAAATCCACGGAATAGTGAATAAAGAGGATCTATATTTCCGCTTTAAAGTTGCCTTATCGATATGTAGATGTGTGGCGCCATACATCCAAGTTATCCGGAGAAGGCCACAATTTGCTAAATTAATAAAGTTTTTTTTATTTTTTTTTAAACAATATATGCAAGAGTTGCGGAGCGAAGCGACGATATATATACATTATGTAAGATATTAAACGAGAATATGTAACGAGAATATATTAGATATCTGACAATAATCATCATGATATGGTCCGGATAATACTGAAATTTTTCAATATTAGCCAAATAAATGATAAAACGGATTTAAGCTCCACATTCAACGGATAACAAATTAGCAGTTTGATACGGAACGGGATTAAAAAACAACAATTAATAAATTAAAAGCAAGAATATAGAAATCCCAGATGCTTTACAATCTAATATTTCAGAATTTTAGATGCATTGATAAAAGAAATATATAAAAGAAATAAAAGCTTTGCAGTCGCCTGCAGTTGCTTGAGTCAGGACCTTAAGAAACAATTAAACAAGAACTTGTCTGGTTGATTAAAAATAATTCTAACTGAAGTTGAAATGATTGTCAGCACTGTACAAAATCAACAAATCTCGACCGAAATGAGTGAATGAATTATTATTGCTTAGAACAGATGTTTTGAGTTCCGTAGTTGACTTTCAATGGCATTATTTTTAAAGCTGCAAAATAATGCCATTGAAAGCCAACTACGGAACTCAAAACATCATTTTAATCATACCCTTCTGATCCACAAGCAGCACTACTTTGGAAGAAATTGAGAGAAAAGCCCTGTTATAAGTTTCGCGAGTATTGAAGGAAATTAGGATTTGAAAACAAAAATCTCCAACGCCTTTTGGGTTCGATCGACAATGCCACCTAAATCCGTAGCTGATTGTTCGATTATCGAGTTATGAGGTTCCCGTGAGTATTTTTAAAGAATTGATTGACTGAACAAGCGAATTCTTTTTTTTTCCACTTGAATAATTTTTGTGTTTTGTTTGTTCCTTTGTCTGTTTGTCTAGTTATATTCGCATCACGCTAAAACCGTTGGGCGGATTTCCATAAAAATTATTATGTAGCTTACTTAGGGCCTACCTTAAAACATAGGCGGATTTATTTTGGTCGTCATCCCTCCCATCTTTCAAAACTGACCCCGAAATCTTTCGCTACAAAGATGGTTTGTTTGAAATTGGATGTGATGATTCGTTCTGGTCGCACTTAAAATACGACCACGATTAGTTTGTTCTCCTTAAAATTTACCCCCACCCCTTTACCCAAGTGGTTCATTCTCAGTCCCACATATTGGGTGAGTGCAAAAGTTCTACCCGTTTTTATTACCCAAAAAGAAAAGCAAATAAATGCAAAATGAACAGTACCTATTATTGTGCATAATCCCCATTGCTATCTAGGACCTCTTGCCATCTTTTTGGTAGGAGATGAATCTCACGGCGGTTTCGAGTCAAAAAAGTCTTGGATGGCAGTTTTCATAGCATCAAGATCATCAAAGATTTTCTGACTGAAGGAATTGTTCAACGCACGAAATAGGTGATAGTCAGTTGGTGCCAAGTCAGGAGAATAGGGAGGGTGAGGTAAAACCTCTCAACCATAGCCCAGTAACTTTTGGCGAGTGATGACAGCAGCAAGTGACCTGGCGTTATCGTGATGAAGGATAACACCGCGACGATTGATGAGAACTGGCCACTTTGCTACCAAATTTGAATGCAGCCTGTCTAACTGTAGACAGTAGAAGGCAGCATTGATGGTTTAGTTGAGTGCCAGGACCTCCCAGTGAATTATTCCCTGCACATCCCACCACACACTCAATAACACCTTCTTGGGATGAAGTTCAGCTTTCGAAGTCGATGCAGGCGGATCAGAAGAGCGACACATGTCCTACGACGCTTTACATTATAGTACATAACCCACTTCTCATCTCTTATCACAATTCGTGTCAAGAAGGGGTTATTTTTGTACCGGGAAAGCAAGGAAACACAGGTGGCGATTCGGTCATCCCGTTGATTAGCTGTCAGGTTATGTGGAACCCAACGATCCAACTTTCTCGTAAAACGCAACTTAACCAGCCGTCTCTCGACCGTTGTCCGGTGTACGTTGAAAGTCTCCGCTAATTCTTGCATGTTTGGGGTCGGGCTGTTCCTTATGGCTTGGTCAATATCGTCCTCTCCAACGTGTGATGGCCGTCCACTCCTAGCCTGATCTTGGCAGCTTCTGTCTCCTTCCCTAAATTTACGAAACCATCGATGACGTGCTTTCGTCTTTTGCATCCTCCCCATAAACTTGACAAACATTGCGACATGCTGCGACTGCCGTACTCTTTTTATCGAACTCGTATAACAAACAATGTCTTATATGCTCCTTCTCGCGTTCCATGTTACACCCTCTGATATTTTTTGTGAGATGATTAACTTTGTGAGACACGATGCATTTATATGTGAGGCATCCACATGTTTGATTGACAGACGATTTGCGTCATTACAATGTCATGTTGTGAGGGCAATTCCATTGCAAATTTTCATATCCAAAAACGGGTAGAACTTTTGCACTCACCCAATACTTCCCCTGAGGAGTATGTGT
The DNA here is from genome assembly GCA_023159025.1 of Thereuonema tuberculata. Classification (NCBI taxonomy): domain Eukaryota; kingdom Metazoa; phylum Arthropoda; class Chilopoda; order Scutigeromorpha; family Scutigeridae; genus Thereuonema; species Thereuonema tuberculata. The sequence goes on along the minus strand of JAFIDM010000007.1, from coordinate 37,268,173 downwards.
ATTTTATACTCAATTCAGATTGAATTTCGAGGTTCTCCTGGCAGACTTCAGGATTCAACCAGTCTCAACGTGTAAAACTTTGGGACACGTTACTTCAAATAAAAATAAAGAAATGCTTGAAGTCAAATCGTTAGACTTTTCATAAGATGAGCATAAATATCGTCATTCATTTAGTAAACCTTTGTTTGGAGTTTAAGAATATGGTATCTGGCTGATCCAATAGCATTGCACACAAACGACATTGTATTGAAAGAAAGTGTAGAGATGTTAAGATATTGATCCCTGGAACAATAGTAGCACAACACTTTCATTTTGTAGGCCGTGACGAAATGCTTGCCTTTTAACAATTTCTTCAGAGTGCAAAGAGAGGAAAGTCACATGGTAATAAATCTGACCTAAGTTATCGCCAAAAATAACAAAATTATTTATTCTTCTACAATCCTACAGGGGATGGACGCAATAATGTCAACACCCATATGAAAACGGGCCATAATTCATTTGCGCGGCAGAACGATGCCGTCTAAAATGACGTCAGCCACCTAGTGGTCGTGAATAAGGAGGTATCAGACGACCAGCAGCAGTCGTAAGGGTTGCATATGACAATTATACTAGCACTGAATCGCCGTTATGTCCGACCTCTCAGACTTCGAAGGAGGCATGATCATTGGAGCGTTTCTCGATGGAGTTTCAGTGACGAAACAGCCAATCTTGTGGGTATTGTAAGAAGCACTTTGTCAACTGTGATAACAGCCTACATAATAAGACGTCATCTGCGAAACAGAACAGACGGCGAAAGTCTACCGACAGGGATGGACGGGTGTTGAAGTGGATAGTCACCCAACAGCAGAAAACAACGATGTCCCAGATAATCTTCCAGATGAACACCCATCTCCAGGCACCCATATCAACCAAAACTACCCAACGGGAACTACATGCTGTGTAAATTCATAACCGAGAGACTATTCCAAACCCGTTGGCGACACTGCGGAATGGGTTGAAGCAACGGCCATGGTGCCGCGAGCACAGACACTGGATATAACAGCAGTGGGGACACGTCATTTGAGCTGACGAATCTGCATTTACAATATTTTTATGTGTGCAGAACGCCCGCAGAAGCCTTTCATGTTGACTATCTCCTTCCTACTCCACACTTTCTGAACTAGAGACCACTCTGCGCGAGGAATGGCTGAGTATTCCCTTGAGCATTGTGAATGGCATGTATTTGTTATATCCAACGTGGGATGAAGTTGTAATTTAGGGCGGGTCAACACCCAACTAATAAAGATTGTGTGTCTTTTCAGAGGTTTTGATATTATTTTGTCCACTCCCTGTATTTCTGAAATGAGTTTCAGTACGTCAGACAGGTTCTTTGCTGCTGGAGTTAACCAATCAGAAGCTTTTGACATCGGCATCAATTGGTCTACGGCAGTCCCAATCTCAAAAATCTGCAATACAACTTTTTTTCTTCTTAATGTTGTTGTGATTGCCTTGAAGTAAATTAAACATCAAGATATAACAGAGTAAACCAGTAAATAAATTCCCCTTAAGCAATAAGTTGCTTAAACTTTTAAAAAAAAAGTATTGGCTTAGAATAAAATTTACGAAATCTTTATTACTAAAATCTTTTTATTTCTCTGTCTGTCTGCTGTCTGTCCGGCGCAATTTCCTGAGCGAATGGAAAATAGAATAATTTTTACAATGAAGGTTACAGGAATCGAACCTACAACCTTCTGATCCGAAGTCAGATGTCTTATCCATTAGGCCAAGGTGACTACAACTCACTTAATATTGTTTTTTGACTTATGTGAAAATAGAAATAATTTCTACGGGAATCGAACATGCAACCTTCTGCTCCGAAGTTAGACGTCTTAGCCATTAGACCACGAGGACTACATTCTAATATCTACAAAACAATAAAAATATATTATAGATATATGATTCACACTGGTTCTAAAAGCAGTCGTGGATTGAGAGAATATAGACATCAAAACTTAAATTAAAATAAAAAAAAAAAAAAACTTTTAAAAAATTTTAGTTTTAGTTTACTTGATGTAATTTGTGTGTGCTGTTTTTTTTTAATAAATAAAGTTGTTTTCCGTTACATATGCGAGGCTTCCGGAGCGAAGCGACGGGTAGCCGACTAGTTTGTAAGTAAAATAATACATATTCTTTGTAAATGAAAATAACATTTGATGTAGAGTCGTAGGATAGATATATGTGGATTGATTTACTCACTCTAAAAATTACTCTTCACATCGATTTCTATGGATTTAATCGTTAAATTCTACCAATTTTTTGAAGTCAGATATTTCGCCCATTTAAATTTTGGTCTTTCAAGCCAAAAGCTTTTACCTCTAATATAGTCATTAATTTCAATGCAGTATTTTAATTTCAATAATTCCTTCTACAAACAGTCGCATGGTTTATTTATGGATTTTGCTGCTTCCGCAGCAGCATTGGCGGAATTATGAATGATTTATATTGAATATCAAGCAATAAAGATTTTAGATTACTGTCGTATTCACATCCCCCTGCATTGTAATGTGGACGACCTCATTTTTTTGTATGGATGCTACTGTAAAATTCGGAATTAAAGACATATTTGATGAGATTCATCCAGGAATTATATTTAAAATTGAAAATAACAGGTAGATTCCTTTCCTGGATGTACTTGTTACAAAGGGGATTGCAACTTTCTCCACTGAAGTCTAACCAACAGCGAGTGGATTAAAAAATCCTAAATTTTGACTCTGCACGCCCCTTAAGCTATAAAATTAACATCGTCCACATGGTAGTAAATAGAGTATTCAAGTTATCTAGTTCCTTACTTTTATTTAACATTGAGTTTCAAAAAATTAGATAGTTTCTTCCCACTAACAATTACCTGCCTTCTTTTATTAGTTCACACATTCGGTTCGTCATGCAGCGTATTTACAACCTTCCCCTTCTCCATTAGATAGCAGGGCCATCTGTATTACTGTATTCCATATCGATGGCTTAGCGCAAAAGTAGCGAATATCCAGTAAAATACAAAATTAGTTTTTTTGTGGCGAATAGGCGTCTTGAAGAGCCTTCTTTTGTAGGGCAAAACTAGCAAATCCTTCAAAATGGCATATTTCCTGTGATTTTAGTACCTAAACTAGCGAAAAAGTACCCTTTTTTAAAAACTTAAATGGCAATAGAAGCGAATGTGCATATTCGCTACTTTGACCGTTTCATCTCTGCTGACTGAACATTTTTCTGTGATAAAACTAGCGAATGTGTGTGTATTCGCTAGTTTGTCCCTAGATGACGCCAATGGTTATTGTCACCTTCTCACCTTCTCTAACCTTCTCTCTCACCTTGGATAAATTGTTAATTGAAAAATGTTAGCTTAAAATTACACTATCAAAAATTATCTAAGATTATTCTAATCAATTTATAGTTTAAAATGTCACAAATTGCATATTTCTATCTGTTTTTGTTCCAAAGTTACTGAACAATGAAGTTTCAAAGCGATTTACCGCTGTGGTTTGGACAAAATGTAAAGAACGGTATCCGCTCTGATTTCCGATCCGATACCGTACGGATATTAGCTGATACTGATGCTAGTATTAGTCAATCCCTAACTATGAACATAACTAATAGTGTAGTTCGCTAGTTTGGTGAAGGATTTAAGGAGGTTGTGATGAATTTTAATAAGGACAGAAGTGGCGAATCTGCACATTCGCTACTTCTTCCTTAACTATCTCAATGGCACAAACTTTCTGTAAGATCCAAACTATCGAATCGACCAAAACTGCTTGAAAAATGCAACAATCAAATTTTTAACCCCATGCCATTGTAGTATATCCCAATGACAATATCTGTGCCGAATATGAGACTTCCAGGAATTGTTCCTGAGTTTTGAGTGACATTTCCCACTAAATTAGCTTTTTCTCAAAACTTGCATCTTGGATATTCGCTACTTTTGCGCTAAGCCATCGATATCATCCTTTAATGTTTCCTGTTCTCCAGAAAAAGCTTAAAGTTTTAGGTATTGACAGGGTGGATCGGTTAGATGTTAATACCCTGGCCATTGCTGTTAATACAAAAATAATAAATACTGCTCCAACAATCCCAAGGGTGTTCTTTATGCCATTCCTTGTAGGGGTTTCCCTTGTAAGTATACTGGCGAGACTCGGCAGCCGGTAATGCGGCGGATGGCTCAGCATGCCAACGCTCTGAGAATTGGCGATTTCAATTATTTAACTGCATTTCATGTTCGCGAAAGCGGACATTACCTTGACTTGGAAAAAAAAAACAAAAACATCTTTAATTTATCCATCTTGAATCTAACCATTTAATTTGTAAATATCATGAGTCTCAATTTATATTAACAGATCCTGATTGTTACAATGATTCCATTTCAGTCAAAACCATTTATCAATAATTTATCTTTTCATCTAAGAATAAAGATCCCTTACACTACCTGACCTTCCATTTATCCCCGTTTCTCCCCCAACTCTCTCCCCTTCCATTTAAAATTATTTTATTTAATTTTTTGTTAGATATCCAATTTGCTTTGTTCCCTTTGAATTTGTAGTTACATCTGTCAGTCGTATTCATATGATACATCTCACTCCTGAGAGGACTCACGATGATTCACCATTTCCGGTTCTTCTGCTCATGTCTACACTGACGGTTGGTCAGTTGCCGGATTGCAGTTTCTGACATCAGAGGACGTAGGAGGGACAACATATTTGCATTCTTTTGTCATTGGTTAAAATTCTTACTTCAATATCTACAAGAAAATAATTGAGTAATTAATTTTATATAAACATTTTTTAAATATTTCTTTATGCCAATTGTTGTTAATTTTTTTTTCTGTTTTTTATCCTAATAACCTTTGTTGATTGATCTACGAATTTTACTAATTTACAAATGATTGTATGTTATGTGTGGTGAGTGTGGGTGGCAAGGAATGAGTGTGGGTGACAACGCAACCTTGCGTCTATCGTGTTATGCCACGGAAATAAAAACAGACGGAGAGAAAGACTGAGAAAGTATGGTGGGAGAAGTGCAGGGAAACGGGAGAACTCCAAGAAAACCTGTCCAGCGCGGATCATCCACCATCACGAAACCAAATGAGCCATAACGAACCATAACGAACCCCAGTACTCAGAGGTGAGAGGCCAATGTCTGAGATACAACGCTAACAGCGCGGCCTACAAATGATTTTAAATCAAATATACAAAACTGTAACCCACATATAACTATACAAATGAGATAAGCATAAAAATATATAAACATAAAGATATATAGGAAAAAAAATCTTTGAATTAACTTATAAATATTGGTAGGGAGATTATTTGAATTACTTGATTATTACTAAATATTTCCTAACGATTGCAGAGATCGATAAATAAAATATGTGTTCAGACTCCTGATTATTACTGTTCTAAAATAAAATACACCAGTAAACAAGAATTAGAACAATAACTTCTTTATTCCTTTTATATGTTCACAAAATCTTCAGTTTGTAAAATAGATGCTATCGACTAATATTAAATTAACTTTAGAATTTCAAAGTCTTTTCAACCATTTAGGGTTACTGAACTATTAATGTTCCATTTCTTCGTTAAAGCTTGAAGTTCTTAAATCTTCACAGTTTCTTAATTCACTCAATATTAGTTGAGTTATTATTGAAGAAATCTCAATCTAAGTAACGGTCTAGTGGCGTTAAACAACTATTTCTTAATGTTGAAACTTTCATTAAATTGAATAGCTTCCATACACTTCTTTCTTTATAAAACAGAATAAAAGTCACTTACTTTCATTCTTACTCTTGAATCGATTTGCCTCCCTAAACTTACTTATCTCTTGAGGTTAACTTGATTCAAAAACATGGCGCTTTGTTCGACGGAAAAAGTCCTAAAAAATTTGGATACATCTTGGTTAATCTTCTGCATTTAAATTAATGCCTACGTAAATCACACATAGGTTGCATTAATGTCACATTTAACATAATACAGAATAATCACATCTGTATAATCTCATTTTCTATGTCGCGGATGTCTTGGAAAGTTCATGCAGAGATATTTTACGAACAACAACGTGAACGCATTTTTTTTCTGCGATCATCGTTCATAACAAACTTGTGATTGTTTTATATCAAAGATAGTTTACACGCTCATTCATTATCATTTCAACATAAGCTGCATTATCAACAATTCACAAATGCAAATTGTCTCACTTAATTTTTCCATTCTTAAAATTAACAATTTATAAAAACAATTATAAATTTATTATAAAATTTATAAAAATTTATAAAAACGAAAAAACAAAACACAAATATATATATTTATATATATGTGGGGGGGGGGGCCCGGTAGCGGGGGGGGCAAAACGCTTGGCTGGGGGGGGGGGGGGGGGGGGGCGATTTTTTTTTCACGCTCCTTTCATCTCTAAACGGGTCCTAGGGTCTACCCAGCCCTCTGTGGAATGGGTACCGGGTTTCTTTCCCGGAAGTTAAAGGTGGGCGGGCGTCGGGCTGACCACCCGACCTCAACTTCTCCCCGTTGGTCACGAAACGCTGGGAGCCTGACCTTCCGCGCCCCAAAGGCCTGTCTAGGCCTGTAGATGGACACTAACTTTTATATATATATATATATATATGTATATATACCGGGTGATTATTATTTACGTTCCCCACTTCTGAGCGGTCTGGAGACCGCAGTATTGCACGGATAGTAATGCTACTTTGTATATAAGCTACCTAGAGCAATGAAGAGAATTCCAATGAAAAACAAATTACTTCAAAAAGTTGCCAGCAGGTGAAAAAGTGGCACTGCAAGATCATAAACAGACGATGGGAATGCAATATTTGAATGCTTTTAGAGTGACTGTTCAATATATCCACGTCTGCGTCGATGACATGCTGGAAGAGTAGGACAGCATGCTCAACAGTAGCACGTAGTGTGTCTCGGGAAATGGCTGCAACATGACGAATGATATTGGCTTTCAGTTCAGGCAAGGTCCGTACGCGTCCCTCATAAACACGATCTATCAGATTCCCAGCCAGAAGTCATATGGATTAAGGTCTGGTGAACGGGCAGGCCACGCCTCTGGAAAGTGTCTCGACAGAACATGATCATCACCGAAGCGGGCACGAAGAAGTTCCTTTACTGGGCGACTAATATGCGGTGCTGCACCATCTTGCATGGGCGCTCCACAACTTGACTGGCCGTCTCAGAGCCCGATCTCAACCCCATTGAACATCTGTGGGACGAAATAAAACGCAGATTACGTGCCCACCCACATCGCCCAACTTCCGTTGCCGGACTCACTTCATCTCTAATGACCGAAGTTAGTTCCTGCGACCACCTATCAAAACCTGGTGGAAAGTCTTCCCAGATGTGTATAGGTTGCCATTGATGCAAAAGGGGGACCGACATCATATTAATATGTGCCTCAGAAGCCTCCGCGTCCCGACCACGAGGTGTCTGGATACATTTGGCCATATAGTATAGGTTAAATCAGGCTAATATTCAGGATGCAGTCAGAATAATAAGGCAGCTATTAAATACGAAATTAATCAAATATCTCCACCAAAATATGATCGTCAAACGTTCAATATATAACAAATTAACGAAAGGATCCGGAGTTGACCGGTACATAGGAGGAATAACACAAACATACAAATATCGTTTTTCCGCTAGATATATTTAGATAGATAGATAGATAATTATTATGTATGCGGGTAACTAACCAACTACATTAGCGTAGATAATTAACTAATAATTATTTATTTAAGAATGTACGAAATTACATAAAGCAAAAAATAATAAACTTTGAATAGTAATATATTCCAAGAAATGTCGCCCAAACTTCCGTCATAGATAATCGTTGAAGCGAAGTCTTACTATCTCTGTTCCCTAGGGAATATAGAGATGATTTATATCTTCAAAAAAGTACAGTTTAACCCTTTACAAAACTCAGAAAATCGTATCAAAATTAATTTTAGGCGATAATTTGTGTTAACACTAAAGCACAATAACTAATAAATGCAGGGAAATTATGTTTTGTTCTCGGCTTTCCAAAGCGCTTTTATGTAATCGTTTCATCCTCGTTATATTTTGAAGTTTTTTCTTCACTGTTC
>JAFIDM010000007.1:37249836-37259954 GCA_023159025.1 Thereuonema tuberculata | reverse complement strand
TAATCGTTTCATCCTCGTTATATTTTGAAGTTTTTTCTTCACTGTTCAGATACCTAAGTTAGGAAAGTGATGCTGTATGGCCATTAACCATTGCTGCTTACACCTCTTACCAAATGGTAAGAACCACATTCACATTACTTTGGTAGTTTTAAGGGAATAAATATCTTTGTATTTTATATAAGTAGAGATTACTAAAATTTTTTTAAACATTTTCACACTAGCATCTACTAATGTAACCTAAAAAAAAAAAAAATATCATAGTTTCCACAAATTTAAATTAGGTACAAGCTCAGCTCCATCGGATATTGGGGACTGAGAATGTAGAGGAGGAGGACCCGTTTTCAGGAGGGGATGTGGGGCATTTAGATCATAAATATGCATTGTACCAAATTTTATAGAATTTTTTTCCATCTTAAATGTAAGAGATTTTGTGAATTTTTTTTTTGAGGAATGGGGGGGATGGAGACCAAAACCAACGTATTTATGACTTAAGTTGGAGTTTAAAGAAGCTATTATCAAATTTTTTGAAAATCTGTCTAGCCGTTGTAACGTGATGCCTATACAAACACAACGAACAAACAAGAAAAAAAATAGTTAAGTGGCATATTGAGAAGTCGTATATTAAGAACAATATAAATAAATCCACCAAATTTATTCTGTTCAAGTAATTTCGGTTATCGTAAGAATATACCTCTAAGTCCCTTTTCGTAAGAACCGCTGTTCCTTTTCTTTTTTTTTTTTTAAATCTTGAAAACGAGGCAAACGAAAAGACGCCATTAGTTTATTATTTTTAAATTATGATATCTGCTAAATACAAATAGCACCCTTTCTATTTCTATAAAAGTAATTAAGTCCTTATTACTTTGCTCCTTAAATGCGGTTCATTTTAAATGCGCGAAAATTACTGACTATTAAATGGATTAATGTGTTTGTTAATTCCGTTTCATTACCAAGTTACACCTTCAAGTGCTAATTTCTCGATAGGAACCCACACAGAAACCATTCCATATATAAATTAGTCGTTCTCTTATCCATAAATACGATACCAACTTTCAAGAAGATCCGTTCAGCGGTTCAAGTTATTAGGACACAAACATGCAGACACTACGAGCGCCATTTTTGAGGAAACTGAAATTTAAAAAAAATCTTAATCTATTTAAAATCAAAATAATAAGCATAAATAAAACTGATTTTTAGGTGGATCTACTTACTCGGTTCCTTCAATCCAATTACTGTTAATCATATCAAAGAGTGTGCAAATTACTGGATTATTAAAAGCATTAATATTCTTGTTAGTTTCGTTTTGTCTGGTATTTAATTGTTTAACGTGCAAATTTCTCTATAAGCATCCACACAGAAGCCATTTCTAATTTAAAAGTTAATCGTCTCATGTCCCTCGTATAACAAGGAAATCCATCCAGCAGTTGGAACGTTATTAATGGCACGAACATGCAGATAAGGTGCTATCATAAGCGCACTTTTGAAAAACTTTTTGTTTTAAAAATGTACAAAGCAATTTAAAATCAAAATAAATTCAAATAAGAATAATTTATAAGTAGTTCTACAAGTGAAAGAGGTTTTGAATAGAAAATCCATGAAAAATTGTAGAGACAACCGAGGTTCAGCAGCGGAAGTAGTTACTAACGCAGTAATAGATGTGGTCAATGCAAATAACAAAAAAACCATGCGTGTAAACCTTCAATGGTTAACCTGCTCCATCGATTGAAAGCTTCGTAATTGAATAAACACTTCAAATTGTTTTAACAAGGTTTACAAGGTCTTGACTCGAGCAACTGCAATTCTTTTATTTCTTTTATATTTCTTTTTCCAATGCACCTAAAAATTCTGAAAATTTAAATATGAACTTGTGAAGCAGGTGGAATTTATATTTTCTTGTTTTTAATTTTCAAAATATTCTCAAAGCACCTAAACTTCTGAAAATTTAAAAATAAACTTGTAAAGAATCTGGGATTTCTATTTTCTTGTTTTTAATTTTCAAAATATCTATAATTCAATAAATTAAAATTCAATAATAGTCAATTTAACCGGAAATTAGACAAATAAATAAAATATAATTAATAAGATTTTAACACGTGTTTGATAATATTTGTTTAACAATTCGCATAATGATATCAGGTTTCAAGGTCTAGCAGAAGGCCGAGCTTTTAGTTGACACTGTTAAAATCACTTCCGAAAATTTGCATAATAAATGTACACATCCTTGTGATTCGTTGAAAAAAATCATCGTGTCAAAGTTTCAAATTTTTATAATGATAACTTTGAAGGTTATTAGTTTTTTAACTTAAAACTAAAAATAAAATTTACTAATAAGGGTAAACTAAAAAGGGAGGGGAAAAATATAATTATTAATAAGGAGGAAGTTATTTTGTTAGAATATCGTGAGTTTGATGATGTAAAAATTCTTAGAGAAGAATACATTAAACGGCTATACACATAAAGCGTAATTACAGTTTAGAAAACTAGGATTAATGCTAAAAATATTAGATTATTATTTATAAGGTAATTTAAGGTAATTCATTTAGATATATTGTATATTGAGAATTAAAATACATTTAGACTTTTATTTTTATTTTTGATTGGAGACACAATTGATGGGGGCAGGGATCTTTTGTTCCGTGAGTCTTTTAGGATAAGGTTCTCAATCAATTCCAAGACTGATTAAACGTTGAACTGATTAATAGTTGATCTGAAGTGATCTTATAAAAACTTAAAAGTACTTCAGTTTTCTAATATAAAATTAGGAGGTTCGTGATATTGTGACATAATATTAGGGAAAGGGGTTCAGAAGATTCTGACAAAGTGTGACAAGGGGGGAGGGAGGGGGTGCAAAATAATAAAAATTAGCTCGACGTAGTTTACGGACAGTCCCTAGTAGGGGTATAGGCGCTAATAGTCAAAAGATTAGTCGTCAGATTAGTCCGCATGTGCGTCTGTCTGTCATTCCCTAATAATTTCTGACTCACCGAATGGATCTTCTTGAAACTTAGTATGCTTATTTAAGGGCTCGAAATGATCTAATTTTATATTTGAAATCTTTTCCAAGTAGTTTCTTGTCGAAAAATTAGCGCGAGAAGTCGACAACGCATTAGGAACGAACAATACCTAATAATGAGTTACATTCAAAGCCAACACACATATAAAAGATTAAAAATAAAGTTATCTAACTATGAGTATTAATCAGTTTATTTCGTAAACTTCTGAAATGCTATAATCACAGAGGGTATAGCAGTGGCTTGCAAATGGTCGTGGGGGGTGAAAATGACAAAAATAATAACAATGCAAGCTAGCTTTTGTAAAACTAAGTTTATTCAATATTTGTAATTATAATTGGTGATGTAATTATTTTTTATAAAAATTAGCATCTTTTCTTAAAAAATTTTTTAATTTTATAATAAAAATTAGATTCTATATATATATTTTGTTTTAATTTTATCGACCCAGAAGTCTGAGAGGCACTGGTATATAGATTTGTATATTGATTTTTTTTTCTTAAACACGTTTGAACAAAAAGTTTCCTCTTTCGTCTGGACTCAACAATGCATGTAGAAATCAAATTAAACAGATATTAGATTCATTCAGCATTCTAGAACATACCACGTTCGTTTATTCGTGGCGAGTGTTTTGGAATGCTTTTCCTCTAGCATGTAAGCACTGAAATAAAGTTTTATTGTTGTTGTTGTTCTTGTTGGTTTTTTTTTTTTCCGTTACAAACAAGTGATCAGGTATTTCCGTGGACGATATTTGTTAAACCGTATAAAGTGAAAGGGTCAGCGCACTCACTTGTGTAACTGTCCTTTTCATCTGTGGCAGAGAAACTACCTGTGAAATGCCCGTTGTCGTATTGTGAGTGTTTCTATGGCGACAATAACAGATCAATATTCTCATATTGAAAGCCTGATAGGCATTCAGTATTAAGAAGATGGACTTCGTCGTAAAAGAGATCGATGCGTCCTGAGGATATATTAAGTCTCGAATAAGGATTAGCAGATTAAATGGTTAACAAAAACCATGGATACTTCAGAGATTGTGGGCAGTGAGTTATTTTTGATTATAAATTCTATTTCAGGTGTAATAATTACATTGGAATGACGTTGATGGTGTAACTGAGTTGCAATAACTTAAAACCAATCGCTACGAAAATGAAGTATTTAAAATGTACATTGCGGTATATTCGTGCACTATTTAGTTATTTTACAACTCTAAAATTATTTTATTTTTTGTGTTGTAGGTAAGAGAAAACTTAATACTCATTTTTTATTTAATTAACTATGTTATTAATACTCGAATTAATAACAAATGTTATTAAATAAAATAATAACGTTAATGTATAATATTATCATATTAATTACATTTAATAACATTTCGCTAATATTAAGAATTTATTAAATGCCTGTTAATATTAAATTATGTAACATCGTTATATCGATATTGCTTCTCCCTAATCTGAACAGATGAGCCCGGGACTTGTAATAAAGGCGCTCAGGGGTCATTGATCACGAATATATATATGTCATTGAAATTAATCTTTCCACGATATACATATATATCGTGACAATTATATAAATTTCAACTTTCTGACGATTTTTTATTTTTTCAAAACCTTTAGTCACATTATTTTTAGAGTTTTTTACCACAAACTTTTTAGATTTTTAGGGCATTGGTTGAACTACAAATAAGTATCAAAAAAGTCGAAATCTGTTCACGGGTTTTTAGGGGGCGTGACATCAAAGTTGTGACGTGGATAACTGTCGTACATTTTCAGCTTTTGAGCAAAATCCTTTATGGGTGCTAGATACCCTTATGGACGCGGCTGATATTGTATTTCAGCCAAATCGGATCAACCGTTTCAAGATGGCGCCTATAGAAATTTCCATTTTTTTGACGTTTTTCCTATCTTCAAACCCTTATTCTGACCTTGTTTTAAGTTAGATATAAAGTATAGTTAGATATGGATTTGTTAGTTATGTGCAAGAGTTCACATTCCGTTGGTGTAACAGTTAAGTTGAAGCTATTATGGCTTTACGAAATACTGAAACATTAACTCACAATTGAAACAAGTGAATGGAATTTTGTACTAAAGCAGCGATTCCCACCGGGGAAGGACGAGACTAGGATTGAAACCACGAAGAGGATTGAAACCATGAGCAAAGAATATCCAGATTTCAGCGTGAAGTTAACACTGTGATAGTTTCGAAATAAATTTTCTCACCAAAGAGCGCTGGTGTCGACTTGCTTCTAATTCTTTGCCTGAATTTAGAACCATATCTATTTAGAGCTACTGGCAGATTTTTCGAGCAAGTGGGAGTTTTTCGAGTCATTTGCCGGCTTCAGGCAAGTTTTCAAGAGCGTGTAAAGCAGCCATTAGGATTCACGCAGATTCTGTAAAATGGCAACTGGGTTTTGTTTCCGGGGGCTACAGGCAGCGAACAATGGCTGCCACCCAATCTCAACTAGTCCCAATGGTCTTTGAAACGCCGGAACACAATTTATGGTTCAAACAGTAGTGGCTGTCATGTGCTAATCATCTAATGACAAATCTCTAGTAAATTTAGCTGTTCTCAGCCGATATTAATGGACAATAGATAATATCAGTTTTTTCAATTTACCTCGTAAAGTCAATCGCAATAGGTGAATGTCTCGGCTTTTTTGGATAGAGCTGGAGAGTAGCCATCGAATGATGTACATAAATAGCATTTTTCCTTTTAAGCACAACGCTCAGATGCATCAGTATTGTAGCTAGGCTGTTGCTTATAAGGTCTCCAAATAGGTAAAATTTCGCGGAGGTTTTACCATTGACTCTTTGGCGATCATTCCTGTCAGCCTCATTACGGAGACCTTGTTGTTTACTGGTGACTGCTCCTGGCTGATGATCGCCCGAGCGCTTGAAACAACTGTCACTTGGTTAACAATTTGGTCTCATCCATTGTTGTTTATTAATATTTTAGGCCACCCCTCTGTCTCCCCCTGGTAAGTGTGAGATAATCCAAGAAGAATCGATTCCAAATGATTATGGCAAAAAGCGATATTTAATTCCTTTTTGAATGAACTCTTTTTTTGATATCGCGCGTCAAAATATACAATCAGCCCGTTCTCTTAAATAACAACCAATATAAATTCTTAATCTTATTTACTGTTAACAATTTGGCTTGGTGATTCTTTGAGTTTACAGTAAATAAGGTTAAGAATTTATATTAGTTGTTATTTAAGAGCACGGATAATCCAAGAAGAATCGCTTCCAATGAAAGCGGTTATGACTTGTTGAATAGTTGAGCAAATAGTGATATGTTATTCCTTTTTGAATGAACTCATTATTTGATAGCGCGCGCCATTGTTGACGGAGGGAACGCAATATTTTGAAGTTCAACAATGCTCGTTTTGCATTTGTCGACTTCCTCGCAACAATGAATCTCAACAATGCAACAGGAACAACCGTTTTCCATTGTTGCACTGCGACGGACAGGCAGAGAAATAAAAGATTTTATATCATATAAGATTCATAAGATAAGCATAAGCTAATCTTATGCTTAGATTGAATTTTTTATGCTTAGGAAAATTCATTGAGACCTGCGCACTGCTGGCATATGAATTTTCTCACTAATTTTCCATTAGGGAGTTTTTTATTATTCATTTTTTCTTTTGAGGCATCACTGCAATTCCGACGAACGTAAGTTTAATTTAACAAAATAACTTTGCAATTAAGTAATATACATAAATAAAAAAATAAATTCTTCAGTATACTTGCACAGTTCTTGAAGTGATACATCATCTCCCATGTGGTTGGTGTACCAATTACCATTATAGGGATGGATATATTTTGTTTTATAACTTATTCAACAACATGTTCTAAAAAAATAGGTTTTTTTTTCCCTTAAGAAATAAATTACTTCCTTGTAGTGACTGCTATTTTAAATAATAACCTTATGTTCATTGAGAATGGCTGCCTTTTGCGTTCCAAGATATGTCCTACATACCTTTCTTTCTCTTTGGCGAGATAAATTTACGACGCCACTGTAGGAACACTGGAGTAAAACGAGGGCTGTCTGTACATGCACTAGCAGGTTTTAAAATTTCTAAATGGCGTTGACAACTACTATATGAGTATAGTTATAAAAAAAAAATTAAACTTATATTGCTAATACTACAAAAGAGTATTTTTGTAACATCTCCTGAAGAAGACCTAAGGGACGCGGCCTAAATATTGAGTGAACATCGCCCGCAGTGGGAATATTCCTCATTGAAGTGTATTTCCAAGAGTATTTTAGTTTTTCTTATTTTATATCTGAAATTACGAATAGTAATCACTTTGAGTATTAAATTCAGTGAGGTTTAAGGGCCAACATTTTTGTATTTGCTCTTGGAACTTTTACGCCAATGGTGTTCAAATATTTTTTTTTTTCTCGAAATCGCTGCAAGACATGGAATCTAAAACTTTAGAAAAAAAATAAAATAGACAATTTCTGATTCCTGAATTTTAATTTGCAAAACTTTTACAGAAATATTTTACAAACAATATAAAAATTTCTACTACAAATTCTATTATATTGAATAGACTATATCCTATGTTTTATGTGGTGAATGTGGGTGACAGGGAAGCCAAGCACTGCAGGTTTACTACACTAACCCACGGAAGTAACGACAAATGGAGAGAAAGACTGAGAAAGTATGGTGGAAGAATTGCAGGGGAACGGGAGAACCCAGAGAAAAACCTGCCCATCGCGGATCGTCCACCATCACGAAACCCACATGAGAACCGAACCCGGTACTCAGAGGCGAGAGGCCGATGTCATAGCTACAAGGCCAATCGCGCGGCCATCTATTCCATGTAACTCTATTTTCTATAATATTATTATAACATTGTAATTCTCTAATATTGAGTTTTTCTTAGGAGAAAACTCAATAGTCAGTTTTTATTTAATGATTTATTAGCACACCTGTGACCACGTGATCTTGGATTCTGAGATAATTTTCTCATCACCATTGACAGCGACCCTCTTTTTCACAACCCGCGAGCTCATCTCGGAGATCTCTTATTTGAACGTAAGTCACATGACATCCGGTTGACCCACTTAGATAAAAATGAAAAAGGGAGCAGCCTGACATTTGATACCTTATTTGTATTGATCGGTCAGAAAACAAATCACCTGTAAATAATATGTAAAATTAAAATATAAAGCTTAACCTAGATATAGATTTAGTAACAGACAGACTAAACGATTACTTACGGATCTGTAGGAAGACTGAACTATTCACGTCTTGACCGTATAGGGTCTTAAAATGACCTTTCTCTTAGATCCTCTAGAACCTTCTCTCTGCTAGTGACTGAACCAAAAAAAAAAGTTGTAGAAAATAAAATTGAAAAAACTTAAAAACAAATTTAAGAACTGTAATTAATAATTAAGTTATAATGAATGACTACGTCATTAATTTTGTCTTTTCTCATTTCAACTTTCTCTCTTTTTTTTAAAAAAAAAATCGTTAAATAATATTGATCTTCGTTGACGTCATGAACACTGACAATTGATAGGAATGGGCGGATGCAGAATTCTGCTTGTAAAAACAAAATTGTGTAAGAACAAATCGATGTTCACTTTGCTTCTATTGTAATTTTTTTTGGATAAAACAATACTTTTCAGTTCAAACTTTAACGCACGCAGTTGCAAGATATCCCCGCTAGGTGGAGCGCAATTGGGAACTTCAAAATGGAGTCTGTGAGGATCTTGCATTTTACACAGAGTAGTAAATGAGTTTCTTACGACCCAAAATGAATCAATAAAAAAAACATAACCTCCTCCGTATAGAAAATGTCTCTGGAGATTTGGTACTGGATAACAGCATGGTTGTTTGTTGGCGAAGTGATAAGCGTCGTCAGAACAGGGCAACTTGTCTGATGTCCATGCCCGGGCCATAATCAATCTGGCAGTTTTATTCGAAAATTGAAAAATTATAATCAGTATTTGACTCAGTATAGCAGAGTGGTAAAGGCACTTTGCTGCCTTTGGGTTGGAGGTGACGGGTTCGATCCTCCGCCACGGTAGACAGCGGGGATTTTTTGACGCTCCATTCTCCTCCAAACGGGTCCTTGGGTCTACCCAGCCTCTCTAAAATGGGCACTGGGAGTTAAAGTCGGACGAGCATCAGGCTGACCAAATGACATGAATTTAGTCCCGTTGGTCACGAAACACCGGGAGCCTTAACTCCCCAACCCCAAGGGCCACAAAGGCCTGTAACTTAAAGGCCTTTAACTTAACTTATTTGCTTCAGTATTATTCCAATATAATAATCAGTATTTTGCCGCTGTATTCATTATTTGTAGAAAAGGATAATCATTCAGTACTTAATATTCAGTATTTAATATTGCGTGACTTCAGATAGTTACGTGGAAATTCTGAAGAAGCGTTTCTGAACGGTTCGTCCTCGTAAAAGTGCTCTTCACTATGACAATGCGAAGCCACAAACAAGTCTCCCTAACCGAAAGATCATCCATTGCAAATCTTTAATGGACTCTCCTATCCCACCCACCTCCAACTCTAATCTTTTCGGTCTCTTGAACATGCGAGTGCACAAAAAAAAAAAAAAGGCTTTTCCGAAGCAAAAAAATGTAGCTGCAAAGTGATACTACAAAAGATACAGTTTCTTACTTACTTGTTAGACTCCTGCTTAATCGGCGATCCTACGTTGAAAAATATGCTTAGGAACCAGCGATTCAGGTGACCAAGTGAGCCAAGTCTAATTATATGACTTGGCCCACTTGGTCACCTGGGCGGGGAAGACTGGAATTCAATATAGAACTAAAATAAATAAGCCCAAAGCTTATCTATATTCTTGATTTTTTTAATATAAATTACTGTAAGACATATATTAAATATTTAAAAAATTATGAGCACGCATTTAAAAATTGAATAGTATTTGCAAGTTAAAAAACATTGAATGATAAAAAATACTTAACAAACAGGACGGTTTCAATCCCCTAAACGGTGGGTTATCTTCAGCTAATGTGGAAGAGGAAAAGTATTACTTACATACGTATCTGCGGTTGACAATGTGGTTGGCGTAACCAACGGAATGGTACAAATAAAGATAAGGTTCATTAAAGAAAA
>JAFIDM010000007.1:37235351-37247566 GCA_023159025.1 Thereuonema tuberculata | reverse complement strand
AAAAAAAAAAAAAAAAAAAAAAAAAAAAACCTCAGAAAAAATTAACAGACTTTATTAGTAAAATTTAAGTAAGATTGTGGTAATGTATGCTTTATGTCATTAAAATTATTACTTTTTTTAATAATATTTATTGTTTATGTATTTTAAATCTCTTTTATGTAGTTTAAAGTAATTTTAAAAGGTGAATCTCTATTTAACGAATTTCCATATAACGAACTTTTTTTTCGGGATTTAGCGACTTCGTTACATAGAGGTCCGACTGTATATTGCTCGAACACGGTCAATGCATGTACGGCAAATGTAGTTACTTTTTGTATTAGATAGATTTTTGTGGAAATCAATACTGTACAATGATTGTAAGAAAGATTGCGAATTAAATCTGGTGCGTTGGTGTCATCTAATATTATAAACGGACTCCTGTCGTGTAAAGATAGTAGCCATTGGCGCATCGATAGTGGGTGAGATTGGTAGGGATAAATTGAGCTACTACATCCGTAAATTGAGGAAATACAGCAATTTTGGACTTTTTATTTTGGTTAGAAAGTTTTGTTTTGTTTTGGCTAAGATCATCAATCTAATTTTGTCATTGATGGGAATCTAGAAACAGTTGTTTCACCATTGCTAAGGATCATCAGGTACATTTACCCCTTAATGACAAGATCGGAGAGCATCAAAGACCACGGAGGATTCCGTTTTTCCAAGTTAATGTCATATAAACAGAATGATTAGTATGTGACTATATTAGAGCAAGTGGCAAAAATATTTTGATCTTTGTACTTACATATAAATATATAAAGATAAATATAACTGCGATGGTGAACGATGATCGGTTACATTTAAATTCAAATATATAGAAAACTCTGGAATGAAATAGAATATATTGGGTCATAACTTCTGTTTTCATTTATGAATTTTATATTTTTATACAAAAATCACAATTGAACCTTAAGCCGTTATATATTCACCGTTGTTTGCATTGGCTATTGCTATTTATTAGCGAGATCTTTGGTTGCTTTTTTTTGTAGAATTTCGCCAGTTTTGAACTGAAAAAAGTTTTCGGCGAATTCTCAAACCTGGTCTTCATTACTGCACTTTTTCTCCATTGCAGTGATCTGAAAAGATGATAATCTGTAGGTGTAAAGTCAGGTGAATATGGTGGATGAAGTGGATCAGATCAGCCAAGCTCCAAAATTTTTCCCTGTGTTAATTTGCTGTATGAGACCTTGCATTGTTATGAAGAACAAAAACATTTTTCCGATTAAAGGGTGAGGAGCGCTTTTGAACAAACTTTTGATGAACATGCCGCATCTGTTGTACAAGTAAATCTGTAATAACCCATTTCATTACGATTTACTACCTCGACGATCCCACCATACATGAAATATTCTTTTCCTGTCGTGAAGCTTGGCATTTGGATCCGGCTTTGAAGTTGTCAAATCACCGTCTTTTGAGTACAACATTATTATATGGCATAATTTCATCATCAGTAATGATTTTATCAAGAAACGGATTGTTTCTCTGTCGTGAAAGAAGACTTACTGCTATTGATAAATGATCCTCCTGTACTTTTCAATGATAGTACAGTGAATACAATCAAGCAGTTTGTTGACTTTCGCCATCTTTCCAAACGGCGACATACAGTGGATTGTGATGTATTTAATTTAATCTCCTAATTCTGGAGTATTTGAGGCGTGTATTGCATTCTACCAAAGCTTTTAAAGAATCGTCGTCAAAGTCAGATGAGTCTTGGCTCATCCTTCAATGATGTATCTCCACAACGAAATTCACAAATGAATTGTCCGGTCAGTTATGATGTCTTCGCTATTCACACTCCACCGTTTTCAACAGTCTCCATTGAATTTTTTCCCTTCTTTGAACTCTCACAACGGCAAGCCATACATAAGCACTTTCAATCATTTCATTAACTACAAATTTCTTATTTTAATGCTATTTCTAAGCTGTCACTGTGTAATTGAGGGACATTTGCTTATATCAAAAATGACTCATTTGTGTCAATAATGAATCTTTAAAATTTGTTCCCGAGATCGGAAGTTCTTTACGACTCAATCCAATGTACATTTTAAATGTTTAAATCGAGGGTCCCATGCCAAAAGGTTCTATGTGCACATTTTGCTAAATTTCAGTTTTTTGTGCTAAACGGTTTATTTTGGTGACTTCTGTCGTGTGCCAGAAGGTTCATTTTGAAAAACTATTTTTAGCCTGTCAGCTGATTGTTCCAAAAAGTTCTATTTTCAATTCTTATAACTTTCTCTGTGCTAGAAAGTTCTATGTGCAAATAGAACCTTTTGGCGCAAAAAAGTCTTCGACTTTATCTGGCCAAATGGTTCTATGAGAGCAAAATTATCCAGACTTGCTTGAAAGACCACGAGATGGCACTCGAAAAACAACACGACAGAAAGTCTCACTAGATGTCCACTTTGCATACTTAAGGTGCCTCCAGACCATAGTTGCCTCCAGCCTCCAGACCACCAAGATCAACATGAAGAGACTAAAAGTTAAAGATAATTCACCACTTCTAAATCACTTGTATGTTTTCTATAATAGTTGAAAAGGGTACTGTTTTATACTGATTACTGTTGCTAATCTATCAATAAACAAAAAATTTGGTTAATGTTAATGCTATTAATGTCGTTTCGTTACCCTTAATGCTAGGCCTTAACTATAGCAATGGAGCCAAGTGGGAAACAGCTTGTTGCTCTAGCCCTTGCTTCACATTCTGGTCAAATAAACGCCAGGACTCATCTAGTGAGCCTTTAACATCAACAGCTGAAGATATATTGCTACAGTAAAGCGAGGACAATGAATCAGAATCTTCTCATTTCGATTCTCATGTCTCAATGTGTGACCCAGCAGGTAAATCTTTAATTACCGGTATTTACAAAAAAATCATTTTGACAATCGTATGAAGGAAAGGGATAAAAAGGCAAAAGCCGAGTTTTACATAGTTTGCAACTGTTTTAAGTTACCTCATGATAGATAGGTTCAATATTGCTAGAAACTTCCTAAATAAGTTGACTTGCGAGCTATCCTTGCCCATTCGCTGCCTTATCAGGGATATTTTTTAAATAATTTCTTTGAGCCTTAAGTCAGCCCAAATAAGTTGATGTGGGTTAATTTTGAACCTTGTTCGACTTCTAAGCCGAAAGAACGTCTGCTGGAGAATTTTAAAACTGCCAGATCAGAATTGGAGAATGAAGAAGGAAGCGGGCCTATTAGGAGTGAAGAGAACTGTGCATCACGTAAACAAAGCGAGAACAATGGTGAAATCAATGTCAACAATGATGAAAAGCAACAAGAAGGTGCCCAATAATTACAACGAAGAGGATCTAGAGGGAATTCGAATGAAAATGATCCAGACACGAATGAATCAAACCAAGCAGAAACACATGTTGCAAAAGAATCGTGGGAGTTAACTTCTCGACGGAAGAAATCCGATCCTGGAAAATGGAAAAAAAAATACGGAAAAAATGCAAGGCTGAAGGTAAAGCTTACAAAAACTTCAAAGGGGTAGAGTGTCCAGCTAAAAAAAGAAAGCAGGTTGACTGCACGAAGTGCAGATTCAAATGTTCTATAAAGTTTACTCCACAGGACCTACAAGCTGTATTTGCGAATTACTGGAACACGGGTGACTATGAACGTCAAAGAGATTTTATTATTAGTCATGTAGAGCAATCCGATCCACAACGGACATCCACAGCAAATTCAAGAAAACAAAATACATTCAAGTATTTTTTCACGACTGATGAGGTGCGTCAACGTGTATGCAAAAAGTTTTTTTTTGTCTACTCTTCATTTTTCACAAAAAACTGTTCAAAGTGCAATGAAGAAGAAGCTAGGAAATTTTGTACAACAAGATCAAAGAGGAAGGCACCCGCCAGCAAACAAGCGCAAATGACATACAGTTTATTTGCGATCATATTCGATCTTTTCCTAGAATGGAGCCTCATTACGTATGAAAAGATTCGGTGCGACATTACCTAGGCCCAGATAACTGAATCTTAAGAAAATGTACAGTTTGTACAAAGAAAAAAGTATCGCAGCAGGGAAAATACCTGTAAAGGGAACAACCTATCGTAGTGTGTATTTCACAAACTTCAACATAGGCTTTCATAAACCCAAAAAAGATCTGTGTTAAGTGCACTAAGTTTAACTTCTTAACTGGTGAGGATAAGGAGGCCTTTCGTCCCAAGACGATGCACATATTGCAAATAAAGAGTTAGCACAAAAGAAAAGTTGAACGATAAAGAGGATGCCAAAGTTGACAACAGCCACTATTCCGCCACTTTTGACCTGCAGTAAGTACTGTACATTCCATGCAACCTTGAATTGTGTACTTTGGAACTGTCAGACAAACAATATTTTTATGGTTTACTTTTTAAAATTACATTATAGAAGCCAGATGCTTTACTTTTAAAAGTTATTCGAATTTTTTTATGTAGGCCTATCATTAAAGGTCCTCTAAGTCAAGGAAAAATAATAAAATAAGTGTTTTTCACAATACTAATAGTAAGTTGTAGTACACAGTATCATTCTTTGTGTGCATGTTTTCTGAATCCTGCCCATGGAAGAAGGTTGTATGTGAACATAGAACCTTCAAGCTAATTCATTAATCTGTTGCTGTGTTGTGCCAAAAGATTCTATGCGCCTTTCAGCCTTACGCAATGTAGGAGTTAGTTGTTATCATTTTTCACTTTGTTTGGGTTGTCATGCTAGTTTATCTTGGGCTTTATTGATTTCAATACTAAATCTCATTTTCTGGTATTGCAGCATTATTTCAATCAAAAAATTCAAAATGCTTTCCTGCAAAATTAGTCGAAGCGCACATAGAACCTTTTGGCTTGAGACCCTCGAAATGCTGTCCTAATGTAGAAGCCATTACAAAATACATTTGAGTAACTAAAAAGGCTTATATAATAAACATACTTGTAATAGCTTTCTTGAGTTAATCTCAGATATTCAATTTTATAAAACAAAAATTGTGTTTGCTGCAACTGTAGATGCGACATAAGCCTCAATTATTTATGTTGTAAAGTTACAAATATCAATGTAAAGTACATTTCCCATTGATTTTTTCAGAAGCTTATCTATCAGAGAAGTTGCTTCTCTGTAGAGTTCAGTGAATAGTTCACGAACCTTTGACATTAACCTCAATCTAAGCAGTATTGCCATCTCACTGCCTGAGGCAATAGAAGGTATCTTCTTATCGTTTCATGCTATTTTATTTATCATTGCTTGATTGCTTTTCAATTTAAAGTTAAAAATAACAAGTTTTATATTATAAATGACAAAAATAAAAGAAAGCTGTCAAAAGATAGTCAACATATTCATACTTAATTAACGCACAGCATCGTCAATCTACAGTAGTTAAATTTATATAGACGTAGCTTCGGAACAACAGCATCGGTGGTTCAGTGGTAGAATGCTCGCCTGCCACGCGGGCGGCCCGGGTTCGATTCCCGGCCGATTCATTTTTAATTTTATGTTTTTTTATTTTTTGTTTGATAATGTTGATTAATTTAAAATTAATAATTCTATAAGCTGCGTGAATCATGGGCTCGTAAGGAACTCCATGGCAGACATCGCCACGAACTCAGCCAGCCTCATGTCGACATGGAAGCGTCGAACAGATGGCTGACGAGTGGTGAGCTGTTTGGGGAGACCGAAGGGTTCATGATCGCGATACAGGACCAAGTCATCCCCACACGCAGCTACAAGAAACACATTCTACCCGACGCAAACACACATGGCAACAGATGCAGGAAATGCCACACTACGCATGAGACGATCGACCACATAATATCAGGCTGTTCCTTTCTCTCCCAAATAGACTACCTCCACCGACACAATCAAGTAGAGTCGATCGTTCATCAACAGCTAGCAAACAAACACTCACTTTTTAAGAACACGGTTCCGTACTACAAGTACATACCATAAAGCGTATTAGAGTCACCCTCACATAAGCTGTACTGGGACTGCCCCATTCACACAGACAAAACCATACATCACAACAGACCTGACATCACACTTGTTGATAAGGTCAACAAACAGACCAATCTCACTGATATTGCAGTGCCTGTCAGCAAGAACGTGCAGAAAACTCACGCAGATAAGATCATCGACCTAGCACACGAGCTCCAGAAGCAGTGGAGGCAGGACCGAGTACGTGTTGTCCTGTCCGCCACTGGTCTGGTGCCTCACACATTGCACCACAGCCTCAGCACACTAGGACCTCACAAAAACACTTATGCGCAACTCCAGAAGGCTATGATACTCAACACAACACTCATAGCTAGGAAATTTATGGACACAACCACACATCCCTCATTATTCTTTCACACGTCTTTACACTTGGCAATATGTACTTTGGTCCTTGACCCGCCATATTGTTTTTTTGCTGGAGAAACTCATGGCTTAAACTTTTATAATAATAATAATAATAATAATAATAATAATTTATTATTATTATTAGTCTTGAATTTATCTTATCCAGAAAGATCCAGCAAAAGGTGCGACACCTGGAAACTATAGGCCTATAACATGCTTGCCAACATTATTTAAATTGTTAACTGGTATCATTGGTGATAATATTCAAGACTTTTTGGAGGCAAATAATATCCTGCCTGTAGAACAGAAAGGAAATAAACGAAATAGCAGAGGTACAAAAGATCAACTTCTAATTGATAAAATGATACTAGAAAATTGCAAGAAACGAAAAACAAACTTACATATGGTCTGGATTGACTACAAAAAGGCATTTGATTCATTGCCTCACAACTGGATCATAAAGTGTTTGGAAACAATAGGAATTAGTAAAAACATTACAGTATTTGTTAAAAAAACAATGAGGAAGTGGAAGACACAACTAACTGTTGGAAATGAAGAATATGGACTAGTTAACATCAAAAGGGGAATTTTTCAAGGTGATTCATTATCACCACTATTGTTCATCATTGCCATGATCCCCCTTTCAATGATTTTAAAGAAAACAAACCTTGGCTATCAAACTTCCAAAAATTCAACAAAAATTTCACATTTACTTTATATGGATGATTTGAAGCTTTATGGAAAATCAGACGCTGAAATCCAATCACTTGTTAACACTGTCCGCATCTTTAGCACTGATATCTCTATGGAATTTGGACTAGAAAAATGTGCAAGTGTGGCATTAAAAAGAGGAAAAATTTTGCACAGTGATGGAATTGAAATGCCAAATGGTCAAAATATTAGAAACAATAATGATAAAGCTTACAAATACCTTGGCATTTTGCAAATGGATAATATCAAGCATGGCCAAGTTAAGAATATCATCAGTAAAGAATACGTACAAAGGGTCCGAAAGCTATTAAAAGCAAAATTAAATGGTGGGAATACTATCAAGGCCATCAACACTTGGGCAATACCAGTTATAAGATACACTGCTGGTATCATCAACTGGACTCAAGCTGAATTGGACCTTTTGGACAGAAAAACAAGAAAATTAATGACAATTCATCATTCGTTGCATCCGCGCAGTGACATTGATAGATTATACCTACCCCGTCAAACTGGAGGTAGAGGATTACTGCAAGTTAAACAAACAGTAGAAGAAGAAAAACATGCACTGGCAGATTATGTTCAAAGCAGTCAAGAACAAATGCTTATTGCAGTTACAAAACAAAATTTACTAAAAGTAAATAAAACAAAACAAGATTATCGACAAAATGTAATTAAAACAAGGATGGAAAGCTGGCAAGATAAAAAATTACATGGCCAATTTCTTAAAAACATCAAAGGAAAAGTAGATATGGATAAGACCTGGTATTGGCTTACGAATGGAACATTAAAAAAAGAAACAGAGGGCTTAATTCTAGCTGCTCAAGAACAAGCTTTACGAACAAATGCAATTAAAGCAAAAGTTGAAAAATCGTCAATGGACTCAAAGTGCAGATTGTGCAAAGAATCTGATGAAACAGTGGATCATATTCTCAGCTCATGTGGAAAAATTGCACAGACGGACTATAAGACGCGGCATAATGCAGTTGCAAAGATGATTCACTGGAACATCTGCAAAAATTATCACATTGCAACAACAAACAACTGGTGGGAACATACAGTAAACAATGTGATTGAAAATGATATCGTGAAAATACTGTGGGATTTTAGAATTCAAACAGATAAGATCTTAGCACACAATACGCCAGATTTGACAGTGATAGAAAAGAAACAGATATGGCTAATTGATATAGCCATACCTGGTGATAGTAGAGTGGAAGAAAAAGAACTGGAAAAAATCACACGGTATCAAGACCTAAAAATCGAGGTTCAACGATTATGGCACAAGCCGGCAGTGGTGGTTCCAGTGGTTATCGGCACACTGGGTGCTATACCAAAAAACCTTGGTAAGCACTTACAAGATCTAAATATTGACAAAATCTCCATCGGTCAACTCCAAAAAGCCGCACTGCTTGGATCAGCACATATTTTGCGCCGATACATTACGACATCCTAGATTCTTGGGAAGAATTCGATGCGTTTGAAGGCCAACACCAGCTAAAGAACTGGCAGCTGTGATACACATTGTTTTGTAGTGTCCTGTAATAATAATAATAATAATTGGCAATATGTGCTTTGGTCCTTGACCCGCCATATTGTCTTAGCTGGGGAAACCCATGGTTTGAAACTTTTTCGAGATAATAATAATAATGTTTGTCCGGATGGGGAAGGGTTACAAACAAAATGATAACTACAAAAAAATGCTTCATTTCTGTCTTTTTCAGATGCAGTGGGAAAGCTTATAACCCTCTGTCTTACCCTTCAAACACCGGCGATAACATTATCTCCTCGAATAACAAGAGCAGGCATTGTGTAGAATGTAAATACACCGTATGAAGGTTTTAGCTTTTATAGTCTTTGAGATGTCATGGCTAAGCATCTATATTTCGACCTTTAGCTTTTTACTTATTGTCCAATAGACAGAGAAATTACTATAGATCTTAATTTGCAATTGAAATGTGTTTATGGTTTTTGATTCGCTTATGTACAGACCAACCATTGTGCTTCTTCAGACTTAAACTTTTATTTTAGTTCTAATTTATCTCCAATGCAAACAGATGTGTTATAAGAATAGTGTAAAATGTTTCAATATTGATTACTTTTTTTTTTTTTATTTGATCTTTCATATGCCTGTCAGAATGAAATCCTGTCTTAAGCTACACAAACACCATGCAATTTTCCAGCAACTTAGTCGGCCGATTTTGACATCAGGAGTTGATATAGATAGTCTTGAGCCCGTTTTTCGGCAACTTGGCAGCAACTTTTGTCATCCGACTTGTTGACTTTTCGAGTTGTTCCTACACCAGCAACTCGAAAAGTTGCATCGAAGTCGCTAGGAATTACCCAATCACAGGGCAGCGTTGGAACACATCAGTCTTGACGTCACGCTCATGGAAGATATGGCGTCCAAAATGATATTCGCCGATTCGATTCGAAGACAAGTGCGTAAACAATTAATATCAGAGTATTGCGAGTTTCTTTCATGCATAAATAAAGTTTTTACTGAAATACAGTAATTGCATGCGGCAGAATTTGTCAGAGAGGTTTCATAACCTCGATTTTTTTCGGATTTCTTACATCGGCTGTGGGAAACGCATTGCATTATGGGACTCCTTCTATCACGGCCGACTCATTTGCGAGTTGCATGATGTTCGCGGTTGATAGAAGTTGGCCAACTCGAAGTCGGCCGACTAAAGTTGCTGAAAAGTTGCAACTTTTGTAAGTATAATAAGTAATGATAATTAAAAATTACGTATCGTATATTAAATCCATAATTTATTACAATTAAAACTTTATACTTCTACCAGCGATATTTCGCAGGGGAAACTTTGAATTAAACAAGTGACTAGAATTTTGTGCTAAAGCATAAATTTAAGGGCGACCCATACTAATATAAAAAGCTTAAAAATAACAATAAAAAAAGAAGTACATTAACAAAAGGAAAAATAAAAATAAAAAAAAAGTTAGGAAAAAAAAATAAAATGAACGTTAGGAAAATAAGAAAAAAAAATCCACTCGGACATAGAGAAATACGATTCAGAGAACAAAAGAAATAAAAAAGTAGATACACTGATATGAACCGACAACATTCTGCACATCGGTTCGAGAACATAGCTGTCAATTGAAATAAAACGGTTGCATTTCGGACATTTGAGCTAACAGCGTAAATTCAATGAAAACGAAGACAAATATCTCGAACATGGGGATACCCCATTCCTACAGTGTATGGGCCTCTGAACACGATGGTGAAACCGTTTGTTGGTTCGATCAAGCTATGCTTCTAGAATAAATCTTGATATATAAACCTTTGTAATATCTGTTTTTTAATTCAAATTTTCAGATATAGCCTGAGGAAATAGCGAAGTTTCCCCTGCGAAATATCGCTGATAGAAGTTTTAATTGTAATAAATTATAGGTAATTAATTAAAACTATTATTACAGTAAACCTAGCAATGGTACAAAGAAAAACATCTCAACTTTTTTTTTAATAACAAAGAATCGGCTTATAAATTTCTTTAAGTGATACAGTCGTGAAAGCATAATAATTAGAAATAAGATCTTTTTCAGAATTCTAAAAATTTAATACTCTTCCGAGTATGGTCTGAACAGTCCAATTTCAAGTTATTGCCCTAACTTGTTTTTATTTTATTCATTGTTACGTTAAATATTTGTCACCTATCATTCTATTTGCTAACTACATAATAACAAAGATCATGTTTTGTCAAATGTTTAGTTTATTAATAATTTTTAATTTTTTAGTCATTTTAATGTAACTTAGAATTTCTTGCACAGTATCTTACTGTAAATTCTTAATAAAAACAAATTACAAAGATTTTTTTACCCTAATTTATCATAAAATATTTGAAAGTTATTAAGTTTCTACAAAAAAAAACAAAAAAAACGCTGTATCGGCCGGGAATCGAACCCGGGCCGCCCGCGTGGCAGGCGAGCATTCTACCACTGAACCACCGATGCTACATAAGTTATATTAGTTTCTTTTTTAAAATTTATATCCTACATTCCTTTAAAATTATAACATACTTATTATACGGTATCATTATTTTTATATTCATCAGTATCTTTGTCATTTTTTATAGTTTGGTTTTGTCAAAAAAACATAGCAAAAAGATATTATCAAGAACATAAGAGGTTAAAACAGGAAGTGATGTGGATGATTCCTTGAACTTCTGGAGGCTAAGAAACTATGAGAAAAGACTCACTTGGATTCAGGTCATTGTCACTGGGTCAGAAGCTACTTACTTGCTTTAGAGAGAAAGTTAATTTTCTCTCTCCTTTTATAGATGATTACTGATGAAATCAGATAAAATAGTAGAATGGAAATATATCAGTCAGGAATCGGACTGGACCTTCCAGCTCTGAATCACCGATGTTATGTAGTATCTCTGGCCACTCTTTAAAAAATAAAGTTATTCTTAAACACATTAAATTGTAATGTGTTTAAACATTTTTCAGGCGCTTTTCCTTTATTTAGATGTGCATAAGAAATTCATTGAGGCTGGCAGAGCCCAGCACATGAATTCTCTTTTTCTTTATTTTTAATGTATTTTTATGTTTTTAGTTTATATTCAAGGAAGTTCCATTTCTTTCCCCACTCAAAGTTATTTTTAATTTATAAATATAAGATATATAAATACATTTTCTAACGTAAAAATATCTAATACTTATTTGTATATGTCATTATAAGTAAATTATTTCTAATAAATAACTAAATATCTACTCTTATTTCGTGCTTAAATATATCGTTGATCGGAAACCGAAATTTAGATGTTAGCGTTACGGAACGAATCATTTTTTATTTCGTTTTGACCAAAGCTCCAATTTAAAGTAATAATTGAAGTAAAAAAAACACAGTCTTCAGTTTTAAAACTTCGTGATTCTGAAATACTTAGAATATTTCCAAATGCATTTGATTGCTGAAGAATAAAATATCTTATTGAATTTTCTCATAATTTCGTAAAACTGAAATCTTCCAATCTTTGGACAGGCTACAGACTAGTTTTACATATTTCTCGATGTTTAATTAATTTTTAATTTTAATTTAACCAATGTTATCAATAATAAAATAAGTAAACATTAATAAAATAAAAAAAAAACATGCATCGGCCGGGAATCGAACCCGGGCCGCCCGCGTGGCAGGCGAG
>JAFIDM010000007.1:37211335-37235251 GCA_023159025.1 Thereuonema tuberculata | reverse complement strand
GAATGGTTGAGGATCGTGTAAACAATTGAAAATTCCCGATGTCTTAGGATATAAGGGGAATGATAAAGAAGACAAGGAAGATTGTATTTGTAAAGTATGGGATTGCTTGCTGAGCTCTCGATTTTGGACTAGCTGATTGTTTTTTGGCAATTATTTTGATAAAAACTATAGACGGTCTTTTTTTTGTTTTGTTTAAACTTCAGCCTCGTTAATCACTATATTATCATCGTTTTAATCATCATAAATGCTAAATATCATCGGTAGTGTGACTGCTAAAATTTTTTCTTTCGTTGTTTTGGGCTTAGAATCCAAATGGGTTTTTCAAAGATTATTCCACATCCATGGATGATCTCCAATTTAGTTATTAGAAATGTTGATCTAGATGACTCCAACTATAAGATAAATATTACACCTATCGGTAGATTTCACGAAATATTTTACGGAATATTCACGGAATATATTTTTGAGTATGAGTCAATTGACAATTATTCAACAAGAACATTCCCGATCTCCTATTTTTTTCTCCACGAAAAACGACTGTCACTCCTTATAAACATGCAAATTCTTTGGACGACGACAGGGGATAAAAATGAGATTCATCCACTTTTTTTTTTCCTATTTCGCTTATTCATTGTTTTATGCATCGACCGTAATGTTTATTACTAATGATCTAAATGTTGTGGCTGTTGGTATTGTAGTTACTGAGACAGAGCATCTTTCACATTTCCTTTTTTTCTTTTTTTGCAAAAGCACCAGTGCAGTGAAGAGATGCTCAACTCGCTTCGCTAGACTGTAGAAATGAACAGTTCATTTTATTATAAATAAAAAAAAAAATTAAAAAAAATATATAATTTATTTCGATTTTATCAAATTAGCATGAAATATTAATTCAGACAATACTCTTTGACAATTTCAAACAATGCAATCTTAAAAATTATAAAAAAATCTCCAAAGAACAATTAATTAGCTTAACTGTTCTGTAGGGTTTTTATTAGGAATGTAATTTATTTAATTTTTTTTTACAAATAAAACTTTTTTTAATGAAATGTATATATTATTACCCAGTGCTCTGTCCGTTAACGAAGGGATTCTGTATGAATACGGTGATGTCGTTACATCAGAGACAATCATTCTGGCTTCTGGCAGCTTAAAAACCTTAAGAAAAAAAAATATTCAAAATATTTTTCGAAATCATAATATTGTTGGATGGGGAATGTTATTAAGAAAGACTGAAATTTTAAGTTGAACTTTTAACTTTTCACATTCAAGTGGTTCAAAACCCACTTCAAGACTCCACGAAGTCGAGATCTGTTGAACGTCAAGCTTAAGAATAAATGTGAAGAATGTAATGTTGTCATACTAAGGAAACAAGATCGTAATATTTTACATATTATTATTATGTAAAGTTTCAAACCTTGGGTTTCCCCAGTAAAGACAATATGGCGGGTCAAGGACCAAAGCACATATTGCCAAGTGTAGAAAAGTTTATAAGAATTATTAGGGATGTGTGCTTGTGTCCATAAATTTCCTAACTATGCGTGTAGTGTTGAGTACCACAGCCTTCTGCAGTTGTGCATAAGTGTTTTTGTGAAGTCCTAGTGTGCTGAGACTGTGGTGCAATGTGTGAGGCACCAGACCAGTGGCAGACAGAACGATGGGTACAACACGTACTCGATCCTGCCTCCACTGCTTCTGGAGCTCGTGTGCTAGATCAGTGTATTTACTGATCTTGTCTGCGTGAGTTTTCTGCATGTTCTTGCTGATAGGCACTGCAATATCAATGAGATAGGTCTGTTTGTTGACCTTATCAACAAGTGTGATGTCAGGTCTGTTGTGATGTATGGTTTTGTCTGTCTGAATGGAGCGGTCCCAGTACAGCTTATGTGAGGTTAACTCTAGTACGCTTTGTGGTATGTACTTGTAGTATGGGACCGTGTTCTTAATAAGTGAGTGTTTGTGGGCTAGCTGTTGATGAACGATCGACGCTACCTGATTGTGTCGGTGGAGGTAATGTGTTTGGGAGAGAAGGGAACAGCTTGATATTATGTGGTCGATTTGTCTCATTTATAGTTATTATTATTATTATTATTATTATTATTATTATTATTATTATTATTATGCTGATGTCCGATATCAAATGAAAATCAAATTTTTTGATTATGGATTGGGAAAATAACTAATCCTTGCTTGGCCATCTCACTCCTGTACAGATTTTTTCTTAGCGAACACCCAATGGCCACAGACAAGGAATCGGTTGTCTTTTTGCCTCTGAGTAATGCAAAAAAAAACAAGAATCGAGGAGGGGCTGCCATAGAATTTCTTACGCCGTTTTATTACATACGGACGGGCGAGTGGTTGCTACATCGAATATTAACTATAGATCAGTCAAAATTTGTGTATTTCTTAACATGTTAAGTAACAAAATAATTATGGAGTAAATGAAATTAAAATTTCAAATATTAATAATATAAATAACACTAAGTAAATTATCATAATCTTTTGCTTAACTAATAAGTATACAGGCCCTAAATAAGCATTTCTCGGGAGCGCGTCGAGTTTCTAGATCTCGTGGAGTCTTAAAATGACTTGCCCATCCTATATTCCTGATCTCACAATTAACATACTCGTCTACTGTTTATACACTCTTGTCCATATGTTCCGACTCGTATTTAATGTGAACCAAGTTGACATATTATATGTGATATAATTGAAAACGATAATAAAATACAAGAAACCAACAAATAAATAAATTGTGAAATTGGAAAAAAGAGCAAATTTAGTTATATAATTATTGGCACGTCTTGGCACAAAATCAAAGTTTAATGCTCTAAAGAAATGTTAATGTGGAATATGATGTTCTCTGACAGAAATGCATGCCGTACAACGATGTGGCATACTCAGGATAAGAGTATTGGCTGTTCCTGAGGAATAGCGTTGCACTCCTGCAACAATGCTGTACGCAGCTCTTGAAGGGAACGAGGAGGACGATTTCGTCCTGCAATGCGACTCATATCCCACGCATGTTCAATAGACATGGGTGGACCTCTCTGGCTAGTCTTTGCGCTGGATATCCTCTTTTTCCAGGGACTCATCGACAAGGTCCGCTCTACGGAGACGTGCATTGTCATCCAAAAAACAGGAAAGCTGGTCCCATTGCATTCCTGAAGAGACGTACGTATTGTTGAATAATCACATCTCGATATATCAGCTACGGTATCTCTACGAAAGACATGGAGAGGATAAGAGCGCCCATCATAATATCAGCCCGCACCAGGAGGATACAAGCTCCTTCGAAATAATCTCTTTCAATGATGTTCTCTTGGTGAAATCGATTTCCATGTATCCCTGAGATCAAGTGCGGCAGATTACTACATATGATATATAGATTCGCTTTCAGGCAGGACACGTGACTGTCGTGCAAGTTTTTTAGTTCTCTTTGATCCCTAATTTATTAACATGAGCGTATTATTCTGAAACTGTAAACCAGCACATCTTGTAAATAAGAATTATTTGTTTGTTCAAAACTAAAAAATATATGCATAACTCTATTAATAAGTTTTAAGTACTTTCCTATTTAAATGACATTTCAAATATGTAAAGCAAGTGCTAATTTCTTGAGCTGTGAAATCTAAGCCTTATTCAAATACAGGGTGCTTATAATCGAAGGTCAGCGCTTGTACAGAAAAGAACAATTGTCGGAAAGCTTTGAAATTTGGTAGATACACTAAGGAGACGACGCGGAACAGAATTAAGCACAAAAATATTTTAGTCCCAATTTTCGTGCTATTGTTCCAATG
This sequence comes from Thereuonema tuberculata, assembly GCA_023159025.1. Classification (NCBI taxonomy): domain Eukaryota; kingdom Metazoa; phylum Arthropoda; class Chilopoda; order Scutigeromorpha; family Scutigeridae; genus Thereuonema; species Thereuonema tuberculata. Next base: position 37,231,454 of record JAFIDM010000007.1, on the reverse strand, counting down.
TAACGCTGGTGTTGCGGTTTACATTTGTTTTGTACGTTATTAAGATTGGGAGGCACCACCCTAAGCTACAAAAGAGGCAGAACAAGACTAACACGTTTACGGAAGCAGATGTGGTGTCTTCCTTGATCCACAACTTGCTGAAACAGAAGTTCGCATTTCCTATGACGTGGCGAAAGATATCAGTCGAAAGATATGCTACTGACCTTGTGTGTATTACTAGCCTTATAAAAAAAATAAGGCTAGTAATACACGCCAGGTCAGTATAACGACGGCATTTAGGTACACACTGTTCTTCAGAAATTCCCAAAGCCTAAAATAAAAAATCATAGGGCTACAGATCCGGTGAATGTGGGGGCCATGCTGTAGGGAAGGGGCGACTAATAACCCTTTCTGGTGAAATGTGCTCGAAGCAGCTCTTTGACACGGACGGATATAAGTGAATGTACACCATCCTGGACAAATAGTCGTTTCAAGGCATTCCCGTAGGATAACGTAGTTAGTCAACGTGGAATGGTAGTGCTAGACGGCTCATGTAAGAGGATCTGTGCGAAGATCTCTTCGAAAAAAAAAGGACCAATGATCAATTGTGCCTTAAATCTACATCACACAGTAACTTTCGGGGAGTGTAATGGGATCTCCTGACGATGTATGGATTGTCCAATTCGGGAGCTGTCGGTATTAACGGTACCATTTAGATGGCTTATATCTATCTATAAAATGATCCAGGGCCATCCGCTGTCCACTTCCATTCGTGCAAGAAACTGCAGTGAAAATGTCCCGTCGAGAAGGTGGATCGCCAGGGAGAAGTTGTTGAATATTGCTAGTTCTGTAAGATAACACAGAATGTGTCGTACGATCTTCTGGACAGTCGAAGGAGACAAGTCCATTCGTCTGCAACACTCTGTGCACTACTGTTTCCTTGTTCATTTGTCGTAGCATTTTTCTTCATCGCTACAGCGCTGTCTTCAACCTGCTCGGGAATAGGTTTTCGTCCAGAAGTTAAGGGTAGCGAATCTCTTTTTTCAAATTTTAAAAATTAATTTACGGAGACCTTTTTTTGTGCCATTTGGTCTACTCGTAACCCTCTCAACCTTCAATTGTTGCAACGCACTCGATGAGCTGTTCCTGTTCTGGAAGAACAATTTGATTAGTATAGCTCGATTTTTTAATGCCACAGCCATTGCAAAATGGGTATCGTCATTCACTTTAGGGTCTTTTCCAACAACGCGACCATGGCAGCGCGGCCAGGCCGTTCAATAGATTTCAGTGGAGTCTTTCACACGTGGCCGCTTGGTCGCGACATGATACGCAACCACCGTCGTTCTATAGATTTTAATGGAGTCTTTCACATGAGACGCGATTTTCGTTGCGGCCAAAAATTACTGGCCGCGCAACCATGGTCGCTTAGTGTGAAAAGACCCTTATACTTGTAAACATCAATTCCACAAATTCGCCTGGTGGCGAAAATTGGAATTAAAATATTGTTGTGCATAATTCTCTTGCTCATCTTCTCCTTAGGGTATTTACCAAATTTCAAAGCTGTCCGGGCAATTGGCCTTCCTGTAGCAGCGTTTCCTGGAGCAGATGAACTTAATTGTAAATACCCTGTATTTTTAGTAATAAACTTAAAAATATCTATGAAAAGTAGTGGAACCTCCAGGCATATAAACTAAAAAAATAAAAACATATTAAAAATAAAGGAAAAGAAAATTCATGTGCTTGGCTCTGCCAGCCTCAATGAATTTCTTTTGCGCAACAAAATAAAGGAAAAGCGCCTAAAAGATATATATACACTTTAAAATTATGTTTAGTATTTTTAATGTGTTTTTGTGTTTTTAGTTTATAGTCATGGAGGTTCCACTGCTTTTCTTATTCAACTTCCAAGTCACCTCCGTTATGAGACCTGCAATGTTCATTCTGACTACTCTCAACTGATGATCGCCTAATAAGCATGAAACAGGCTTGTCTTGAGATGTCAGTTTGAACATTGGTCTCAAATTGTAATGTGTTTAAAAATATCTACACTATAAGTAGAAAGACATTAAAAGGTGAAGTTATATCAATGCTACACAGAAAAGATAATTATTTAAAAAAAATTAAAGTGCGTCAAACAATAATTAAATCAAGAAATATTAAAGAATACCGATTAAAAAAAAAAAAAAAAAAAGATGCCCTAATACTGAGTTATTTGGAATCCAATACAAGTCTGTTTAGGGATTTGTATCCTTCATCGCAGCTCAGCGAAATCGAAGAGCTACAATTAATCAAACATTTCGTTCTGACATTTAATCACGGTAAAGGATCATTGCTTTGCCTAACTAATTGATGCCAGTGGGTGAACCCCACTGATGAACGTTAGGAATCCCGAAACAGGTTTATAATAGATTTCCGATGTAATTTTTAGGAACCATCAGTGATATAACTTTTGTATTACATGTATTTCTTGCTCTATTTGTTTTGTGTACCTGTGACATTGCAGATGTTCTTGTAGAAGTTAGAGATTCCTTCTGGTAGTTTGGGTTGACTGATGTTCCTGTTAGATAGGGACTCCATTTTTCCATGTCATATCTATCTTTTTTGATGTAGAGATTGCACAGAATGGTGGAAATAAGAATCATCAAGACGGTGAGGGAATGCATTTTCAAGTAATTCATCATTTCGAATTTATATGAAGTCAGATTTCTGTTAGAAACACAAAAAGAAAAAAACAAATGAATATAATTTTAGGCTAAAGCATAAATTTAAGGGCGACCCGTAATAATAAAAAAAATTAAAATAATTATAAATAAGGAAGTATATTAATGTAAAGAAAAATAAGAAAACGTTTGGAAAATAAGAAAAAAAAAAAAGCAGATATACGGATTTGAACCGACAACCATCAGTATATGAGTCCGAGACCTTAACCATCAAGCTACAGTTGACAACTGAAAGGAGGTGGTAACATTTCTAACATTTAAGCTAATAGAGGAAATCCAATGAAAACAATGACAAATATCTCGAACATGGGGAGGGCTTTAGCCCTTTAAAATAACCAATTTCTACAGTATTTGAACCTCTGAACACGGGGATGAAATCCGTGTTTCGATCCGACCTTCCGTTCGGGAGCTGTTAAGGGTGAACAGGACAAATTCTAGCTTCCAAATGGGTCGCTAATTAGAATTAGTTTTATAAGTACAGTAATATCTTGCCAAACGCGGATCATTGGTTCAGAGAAACTCCTACTTAAAGAAAACGGCTGATTAAAACGTTAATATAATGGATTTCGCTGTATTACTTTATCGACGACCAATTATTGGCCCCCCACAAAGGACAAGAATTGAAAAAATATCATGAAAATAAGTTTCTTCAGGCAATTACATTAAATCCAAAAATGCTACAGGCTTTATATTAAAGTAATCCAAGGAGATAAACACAAAGAATGACTCCAAGAATGATGTAATCGGTCAACACTTCAATCGACACGTGGAACTGCTCCGAATATTCAGAGGTGGATGTGGAAGACATGGATAGAGTCCATTTGCATCTGACTGACGAACGACGGCCAGTCTCTCCAATGTAAACACTGTTATATTTATCACAGAAAAACCTATAATTAATAAGAAACAACATTATTCTTATATAGCGATCCGCTATATAAGATTTACAAAGATTTTTCCAAAACTAGCCCGCATACCAAAGCCTTTGAACATTCGCCTCAGCAATCCAAGGAGCAAATATTACAAAAAGATTCATTTCTTCACCTGTTCACAAAGAAGCATAAGATGAAGCAGGAGTGATTTAGCAAATTCTATATTTCTCGATCAGGCATAATATAATACAGTATACTCTCGATATCTCGAAGTCGAAGGGACGCTAAAAAAAATTCGAGATAGCGAGTTTTCGAGATAACAAGATCGAGATTACATGAATATGTAATATCAAGGGGAAAAATAATTTTTCGACATATCAAGGTTTTCGAGATATCGAGAGTACACTGTATATTGAAGAAGATTATCAAAGGAATGAATACAGGAGAAATAGTAAACATTTAAAATTCCGATGTAATGATATTATAGTAAGTATGATTTTAAAGATGATAAGCAGGCTGAAGTAATGCCTGAAACAAAAGAACTTAGTAAAGAAAATGAACCTAGTGAAGAATATTAATATCATACTAGTTCTGGCAAATTAGTTGGACTTCCAACTATGATTGAATTTTGAATGATTGGATTTTGACAATTAATAGTATTATTGTTTGCTTGTCTTTTTTTTATTTTAATTTTATTTGGAGTTTTTGCTTAATTAAGCAGGGATGTTATATCATGAAGAAAATCATTATCAACAATTCGTATTATAATATTACTCTTCTAGAAATCCTTAATACCAACAACTTTTTTAATATTTCATTCTTCTTTGCGAAGGACTACATCAGGTGGTACCAGAGGACAAGAAACTATTCTTCTTCCTCTACATTTCTTTAAGATTACAAATAAGAACTAAAATAAAACATTTTCGAAATCAAGTTCATCTCGTTAAGTTGAAAATGAAAATGTTTTATTTTAGTTCTTGTTTGTAATCCTTATGAAATGTAGAGGAAGAAGAATAGTTTCTTGTCCTCTGCTACCACCTGAAGAAGTCCTTCGCAAAGATGGATCAAATGTCGCCGAAATTAGAGGAGTTGTTAACGATTTCTAGGAGTGTAATAGTATTTACATGATATATTAAAGAAGCTTATATAAAGAATTCGTATTAGAATTATAATGTGTTGCGTAATGTCATTGTTGCATGACTGTATATGGCTCGTGTGTTGTTTATTTTAAGAGATCGAGTACATGTAGATTTCTAAATATCTTTTTACAACATATTATATGCTAATATTAAGTGAAGTCTTTTATTTCTAAGAAGTAAAATTAACAAATAATTTCTATTGCTTTGATGGCACAGATCAGTTTTAAGGTTATATTTTCTTAGATTTTTTTTTGAAGTTATATTATGTCATATTTTTATTTTAAGTGAAAAGTACATCAAATTTCTAAGCTTTTAAGTAATAAAAAGTCTGTAGTTGTACGATAGAATTCTTTTTCTATTTTTGGAGATTGGAATTGGAATATGGAATTGGAATTTTTGGAATTATCGTTTATCACATCAGTTAGTAACTTTCAAAATAAACTTCATTTTTTTCCATACGATCCAATTCTTCTTTTAATTGCGTATAGGTAATTGAATATAGGAGTATGGGGCTTTTCTATGAGGATCAATACATGGTACAGCACTTTAGCGTAATTTGAGATGACAAATAGAAGATAAACATCAAAAAGTACCTATTTTTTTTTGACAAATTGACAATCCTAAGACAGTCTGACAGTCAGTATTCACTGTAGCCCGTGAATTCTAGTAAAAAAACCTAGTAACAAATGAAATATTTTCAGTTGAATTTTTGAAATGACACTACAAAACACATTGACCAATTACATGGAAATGCCTTACCACCAAAACCTGTTACTTTAATCTGACATTTTTGTAAGATCGATTGAGGCAAATGTTAGGTTTTATAAGAATATATTGACTTAACATTAATATTAGAATCTAAAAATACATTTAAATACACTGGTTTATTGTTTATTTTTACATGAAATATCAAGATTTTTTTATGATCATTAAGTGTAACTGTGCCTGTAAAGAATGTTAACATTATCATTTTTAAACTTCTCTGAATTCTGTACATCTAAAGATCTGTCAGACATTATTATTTTTATTTTTAAAACAATATCTAGCAAAATGACCAGTAGAATTGCATGACCTGCATCTAACAGTTGCTGCTGGACATTTGAAACGATGTTGTTGACCACAAGGATATTTTGGTCCTTGACGATGTTGACTGGGATGTTGCTGTCTTGATTCAACACTGGGACTTCTATTCAATAGTCTTGACCCTGACTGATAAGAACTTGACGAATTGGATGTTTGATTTCGACGATTACAATTCTTTTCAACTCGGAGAACCTCGAGTTGAAAAGACTGCCATCATTTCTTCCATTTAAGAGCATTGTTTCCTTTAGAGCCTAAGATTTGGTATTGTTCGAAAATTTGTAAATTAGGCTCTATGCATTCCATCTTACCATATTCTTCAGATTCAACAATATTCAATGACTTCGATGACTGCATTGTTCATATTTAACAACTTCTAACACCACGTTCAATTGTTAGGAGGAAAAGACCGACTAATATTAATAACAATTTTTTTTGTAAACAGGAAAGGAACAAATGAAACTTCAAAGGCATGAAGTGAAAGACTGATGTCATCGGTTTAGCAGACATTCTATTGTGCTTCACATGTGTTGTGTGTGAAGAGGTAGATGGAATAAATGAACGATGATGTAAGAACTGCGGAAAACCCCCTTTATTTGAAGTGATGGTGGACCATATTCATATATTCAGGTTTAAAGTGATAATGGAGTAAAGAATAATTGGGAATTTGAAGACAGGGGCAAATTTAAAATTGAGACATGTAAAACAGCAAAGAAATGAGTAGAAGGCACTGATGGACTTGAGTTTTTTCTATTAATAACTAGCTGTACCCGGCATGCGTTGTATTGCCACTCAAAGAAAGAAAGTGTTTGTGTTTTAATTCTGTTTATTGAAGTGCTTTTGGATATAGAATTTTTTTTGTTTTTCCATCTGGTGCATACACGAATAAATCAGAAGGTTTTCCGACGCGTGAGCAGACCATATACAGCTGTCCATGTGTTGCCCCTGTGCTTTGTTGATGGTCATTGCAAATGCGAGTCGCACCGGAAACTGCAAACGTTGAAACCGGAAATACACTCATTTGTTGCAACAACTCGCGCACCAGATATTGTAAAATGGTTCTACTAATTCAGAAACCTTCGCGGACGTGCGCACAACAACTCAAAGTTTCATCGCAATCTTAAGAATGGTATAGGAACGCATACGGGACAAACAAACAAACAAACATTCATTTTTATATATTAAGATAATTTATTGTAAATAGATATTTAGAAACCTACTTGTAATCGACATCTTGAAATAAACAACAGTCGGTGAAATGTTCTACACACGAGCCATGCAGCCATACAACAATGTAACATTATGTAACACAATACAGTTGTAATACGAATTCTTGATAACGACTTTCTTTCATATATAACAGTTAAATAACAAAACAAAAAAAAAACAAATAAATAAATAAGAACAGACTGGCATCTTTCAAAAAAATAAAAACCTTACCCCTTAGCTATTTATAAATATGACAACAAGGCTCTTATTAAAGAGATTAAGCATGTCCTTATTTATCATAAAATGCTCCAAAAGTAAAAAAAAAAAAGGTCAAACTATACATTACTAAATCGTAATATTTGAATCAAAGTAATAAGAGAATTCTTTATATCCACTTAATAGTGAAATTGAAACTCATAGAAATATATATATAGCACGAAAATTCGAGCTTTATTAATAATAGAGAAATTGAAAATTATAAAATTAAAAATAAAATCAATTAATCCTAAATATCAAAGTTCAATGAAAAGTAATTTACATTTCCTCCAATCTAGACCAAATAATTAAATAAATCTTTCTAATGGGAAAAATGTAAACTGCCTTCTGACATTGTTGGCAAGGGACTGATTTTATAAAAACTCTATTCTAAATTTCAAGTCTTAATATAAACCGATGTACACTTTTAAAAACAAATTCTAAATACTTTACCCACAAGTTGAACAGTTACCTCTGAAAAGTTGAACGTGATAATCTACCTGACTCTAATCTTAAATTACGAAAACAGATTAAAGATTAACCCAATACCACGGCTTAAAGTGTATGAATATGAAAATAATCCACTAAAAATAGTTCCAAACTAAATTTAATTTATAAAATATAAAAACGAAAAACAAAACAAAAATATTGGCATTTAAGAGACTAATTAAAATATACAAACTTACTAATTAAAAAATATACCAGTCTATCTCTCTCTCTCTCTCTCTCTCTCTCTCTATATATATATATATATATATATATATATATATATATATATAGAAAGAATATATAAAGATTATTACATACTTATATTATGTAAATTATATATAAGGATATAATACATATAGAAAGTGATATATTTATACGTATATGGTTTGATATATAAATCAAATTTAACGTTCGTGACAATATTATTGCGTAAGAAAAATAAAATTAAAAAACAAAACAAAAAAAACGCACGTAAATATATAAAAATTCACTGAGCTAATTTTGCTTTTTATACCGGGAATCGGAGACAGTACAGTTTCGAGTTACTAAACTCTCATCAGTCCGATTCCTGGTACAAAAACCAAAATTAGCTCAATGATTTTCTGTTTACTTATTTGCGTTTTTTATTTGTTTTTTTCCTTCTGTAATATATGGTTTGGTATGTCTTAAAAAGGTCTACGACGGCTCGTGGGACGCTGGAGGTTTCTGTGACTTGGACTGAGATGAAATCAACGCCTGGACATCCGGCAAAGAAACTGAAGAGGATCCATTCTACAAAAGGTTCCTACGATCCATCTGGAAGAGAATTAATTTGAGAAAATCCCCGATCTCCGCCGGGATTGAACCCTCAGCCTTCTAGTCACAGTCAAGTGAGCTTAAATCTTATCCTCTGCCTCCTTCATAACTGATTGAACATCTTTAAAAATTCTAATTTTAACTCATAATTTCTTCCAAGTTAAAATATTTATCTTAATACACTTTTAATTTTTCCCTGATATAAGAATAATCCTAAAATCTTGGTCAGTTCACGCTAAAATGTTTTACTCTTAATAAGACAGAAACCAACCCATTTCAATGATCACCACTATTAGATTCTGCTCCAAGAAGCAGCAGAATCCAACATTCTAATAAACATTGAGATCGCAGCTCTTATTGTTGATAAAATCTCTCAAATAAGATGTAATAGTAGGCCTACAGTAATTTAAGAATTAATCAAAAATTTTGGATCTTAATTAGTTTCAACCCCAGTAAAATTAATATTTTAATAATATTTTAATATTACCTCAAATTTTTATTACGATAAATTAATTATAAACCTTGATACGGTCCTCTTGGTTTCTTCATTAAAAATTAAAATCCAATATCTAAAACTAAAAAAAGTTGTTATTACGTCCAACCTTTCATTCCAGCCCACAATTAGTCTTTTACTAATGATTATGCTACCTTCGTACAGTCAGGGCCATTTCAATTTCATTGGGAGATCAGAGCTCTTATATTATTTCAAGAAATCATGTTTTTGATAAACAGACGAATTCTTAAATTTTATTTTTTTCCTTTATTTTCTTTGTCTCCTTACTTGGTTGATTAAGATCTCCTGATTGGCTGATTAACACCTCACCTGATTGGCTGATTAACACCTCACCTGATTGGCTGATTAACACCTCACCTGATTGGCTCTCCAGCACAGACGGATCTGGATGAGAATGGGCGGCTGAATTGAGATGGTCGCAATTGTATATAAACTTCTGTTTTTGTAAATAAAGTAGTTAGATGTGTAAACTGGTTAACCGGTGAATACTTCCGTTATGTCAACCCAAAGAACAGCATTATATAATAAGCGTTGATTCTTATGTGTTCTTTTACAAGTGTTAATCCACTTGCTGAGGATGGATTATTATTAATACTTTTAATTTTTTAATTAAGAATTTGTATACTGTAAACGTTTTCTTCTTCTTCTTCGCGAATGGGTCACTTAGGACCACGTGGAATCAACACATTTTGAGCCTTCCTCCTTGCCCAATAGTTCTTCATTTGGATGGACTGATGTAATTTCTGCTCCTCCGACCATGCCCGTCGTGTTGATTTCTTCACATCTTCCTTCAATCCCATTGTGTGGACAATACGCCTGCAAATTTGGAGATCCAAACTCAATGAGGCCCTTTTCTAATTGTTTATACCACTTTGGTCATGTACTTTTGTTTTGTAAAAATTTATGAATACGATAAGTAAGTCTGGAATGATTCATTCTTTCCAAATTACCTAAAAATTGAATTCGTCGCATTCTCATTGTGTCAGTAAGTTTATAAATTTCAGAGTTGGGTTTGGGATAATGAATTCCATTTTTAATTCTGGGCCCTATAATTTTTCTCGTAATTTTCCTTTCCTTAATCTCTAATTGTTCTTTTAATGTCTTATATTGAAGATTGAGCGATGCTTAGAGAGCTTCATGTTTAATCACTGTTAAGTAATGGCGAATTTTACTGTTCCAAGGCAAGCATTGTTTGTTATAAACATCCTTTGTGTTGAAAACAAATTCCATTTTCTGAATTCTTGATGTTACAGATTTATTTTCGTTGCAATTTTCTGTGATCCATTCACCTAAGTATTTAAATTCCTTTACTCTGGCAATTTTATTAGCGTTAATGTCCAGTTCACGTGGAGCGTTTTTGATATTAGTCATATTTTTACTTTTTTTTTAAAATAATAAGAATTAATGTTTTCTATTGATTGTTAATAACTTAAAGAAATAATAACTTAAATGGTGGTAAGTCTAACGACAGAGTTTCATCTAAATTCGAATAAAGAGAGTTTCTATTCTTTTGAGCTACTTCAGCTGACGAGACATGGTAGGACGAAACAAATCTGTCCTGAGATGCTTACAAAGATCTGAAATTTATGCTTCTAGAAGAAGTAAAAACAAAATTTCTAATTTACTGCGACGTATAGCAGTAAAAGGTATTAAACAATGGAAATTGATTATAAATAATAACTGTGCCTAAAGCGTTTCCTGGTTCGAATAACAACGGTTCGATTCTCTGTAGAATTGGGTGTTTTTCTTTGGGGTTCCGTTAAACCCTGTCAAGTAATACATCCCACCCCTGGTTCTTAGTTTTCGGAATTAATGACTATCGGGTGCTTTACCATCTTATCTTCATTTCGATCACTTTAATCATGAAATACTACATCTCCATCCACTCTTCACTTGCTCACACTTTCAGTGATTTGGTTTGAAATATCTGCAAGTCTTATACGATACAGCCAATGTAGGATAAATATATTTGAAGTTGTTTTTGTTTGCTATAATAAGAACATCCTTGAAACTGTAGGTAACAATTAAGTTTCACCGAAAATCAGCTACTACTGTATATCACAAAAACCAACCAGCGTTATCTCTCTTTAATTTCTAATGTGACGTAAACAAGTAGATAAAGAGCAGCTCCAGCCTGAACGAAATTGTCCAAATCTATTCTTTTGCTATCAACACATTCCAATCACAGCAAGTCTTAGGAAAACCTAATATTGTTCGGTGTTAATGGTTGTTGGTTTTTTCCTCCCTACGCATCATGGAGTCTTCATTAGAAAGATGGTAAATATCTTCCACGCCATAAGTGGGCGCTATCTGTCGATTGTGGATATGCACGTTAGTATCGCTTCAATAGTTCCGAACTAACATTGCTGAAGCATTGCAATACGTTAATGATTTTTTGATGTTGAGTTATTTTTTGAGTTGACGGAACAATGCACAGTGAAGTAGTTTTTGATAAACAAATGATCACACAATTTTGGTCTTACTCTTCCATTCACCTGACTCAGCTGATTAAAACGCTAAAAGCAGAATATTTCGACGAATAGCACAATATTATTTCAGTTCATTTAAAAGACTCAACTCATTATTACTTCTATTAATTTATATTTAAATAAGAGATTATTTTACATACATGCAAATGAATGAGTGGAAAATAAAAAAAAAACCCACATTTTATACTTACCACATTTTATTTTCTTTTACTGGCATTAAAATAATCCAACAGTGTTGGTTGATGAAGGTGCTGATTACTGGTAACAATTCGAAACACTTTGTAATGAAATGGAACTCCAACTTTTGTGCACATAGTTAATCGTATCTAAAACCGAAACTTCTAGCTTTTCGTTCCTATCCAAGGCTTTTATCATGTCCTTTACAAGCATTTTTTTGTACTTTCGTTTAAAGTCAAGAATTATCCCTTGATCTAAAGGTTGAAGAAGTGCAGTTACATTTGGAGGAAGAAAAACAATTTCGATCGCTTTTAAATTTTCGGGGCTTACTCGCTATGAAATAAAATCACACTCAGTAGCGGTCAAGAAAAACTCTACTCTTGACAAGAGTTGCAGCGAGAAGTGTGTAATTTCCCAAGTGAATTTCCCACGTGAAAATTCCCCGTAAAGGCTAGGCTTTCTTAGAGTGAAGAGGCGGAGCTGAAAAGATAGCAGGCAAAATTGAGAATAAAGATTCTTTTCGCCATTTTTGAGGGTGACGAGTTATCCGGAGAAGAATTAAATTTGGTGACGAGTAAAACAGGGTTATTTTACATTATTGTCTATGAGACCTTGTCGGGACCAAAGGAAAACGACGACTTAAGCGGAGTGACGACTTATCCGGGTGACGACTTAACGAGGTTTTACTGTAATTAATTATTCAGAATTTACTTATTATAAATTTAATTTGTTCTCTGTTACAATAGAATTTAAAACAAAATAGCAATTATGTATATATGAAGTTAAAAATTAAGACGAAATAATAATTCGAAGAAAAATTATTATATTTTGATAATTATAAATATAATATAATAAATAAACTTTCCTAATTTGGAAACTATAATGTTTAATGTTTGATCTCATTTTAATGTAAATTAATTAAAAGTAATTAGTTCATAACAACGAAAAATGTTAAGATATTAGAAAATTGTATATTATTACTTTTTCATTGAAAACAAATAATAAAATAATAAATAAATTTTTAATCAATCAATAAACCTCTGTAAAGTCTAAATGAAAACTTCAAAATGTATATATACATTTTAAGTGATTATAATTCAATTTATTTTCATTTTCTTTTTTTTTTTAATTATTTTTATCTGTTTATTGATTTATAATCTCTGAATTTTTTTATAGTTATTTTCAGTTTTGACTGAAGAACTGTCTTCTTCGTTTTTTAATATAAAATATTACTTTATATTAAAAAACTTTAATGAACTCATTATAATTTTGTGGAAATGATTTTTTTAATTTTAATTATTAAAACAGAGTATTATTGGGATCGGTCCACTATTGGGATGTTTATCAAAGTTTCCTCTACACAATTCCTTTTTATTTTATTTTTTTCTATTCTTACTATTAATTTTACTGACATATTTTGTATTTATTCAGAAATTTTTATTTATTAATTTATTTATTTATTTCAATTTTTAATTCCGCTTATTTCTAAATTCCCTATGATTACTAATTCTTATCCCCATAGAAAATAAATGGTTTAATCCTTCCTTAAGTCTTCGTATCAAATCGAGGCTCTAACTTTCTACATAAAAGCAGGGTGTGTAATGTATTTCTTTTCATCTGAAGGAAAGGTTCTGTAGACACGTAAGTTTCCTGTTTAATTACAATTTCATTGTTCTATATCTTTCGGAATTAGAGTTTAAAACAAAAAAAAAATAATCTTAAGATTTTTTTTTAGTTGATTATAAAAATTAATGAGGCTTTAATTCGTGATCTACTATTAAAAATATAATTGTAAATTGAAAATATTTAAATAATGAGAAGGTATAATTTTTCATTTCACTTTGAGTTACCGTCAATGGGAATTTTAGTCCTACTGAGAACTAATCGACGATAAACTCAAGGCGTAAAGTCGTATAATAATAACCTAACATAATTCTATGTAGTTTATTGTAATCATCATAATTTTTCTGTAGTTAAACTGAGAATATTTCGTGTAAGCTTTATTTATTGAACATTATAGCTTGGACTACTCCCACTTCGAAGGATATTTTTAGTGAAGGGCTAAAATAAGAATTAATTAATTTTTTTTTTTTATTTATTTAGGTCTGTTTGACTGAAAATATCTTTCACAATGATTCGTGTTTTGTGTGTTCTGGTGCTAATAGCCAGGCTTGTAAGTTCATTACGCAATCCTTACTACCCTTACAAAAATGACGTACAAGTTTCTCTAGGACAACCACAGCCCCAATCATATAATTACTACTATCCTGTAAGTAAAGTTTTATTTATTAACTAGCATTATACTGCATTAAGACCTAGTTTACAAAAGCTTAGTTGCACAGACCTCAATCTTAACAATTTAAGCAATTGCACATAAAAGGCAGAAGTAAATATTAAGTGATTCCAACTTTTAGCTTTCACTTTAAATTTCCTTACATTTACCCTCACTACAAATGGAAGGTAAGGTTTAATGTTAACGTTTCATTTACCTTGGCTAAATGGATATTTAAACAATATCACTACGATCCATTAGTTTCAGAGCCATAACAACTTTCTTAGTCATAGGAAAAAAAAAAAAAAGCAAGCAGATTTTAAAATAGATAATTTGATGTAATTTTTAGTATAATAATGTGCTGTATTTAATTTAAAATATTAAACTCTAACACTAGGCTAAAATTTAGTCAAAAATAAAAGGCCCCTACACACTTAACTGCATGCTTGATAGTGTGGATGGAAAATTTCAGAAAGCATTGTGCTTGATCAAGCGGCTTGATGGAAATTCCATCTGCATGCTTGACAAGCCACTTTTTTTTTTTTTTTTTTTCCTTTCTAGTGATCTGCGGATAGGACACAGAAGTATTGGAAGATTTCATTCTGTTTACCAAAGTAATCCTTGTCTCTGGCAGATTAAATCTAAAGATTATCATGATAAGCCTAAGAAAGAAACTGCATATAATAAGAATATATAAACATTCATCCAAATGCCGATCGGGATATCATTGTGAAGAAAATAAATTAAATTATGGTTGTTACGAGTGACAAGATTCAAATAGGTTTCTTCGTTCATTCGCAGATAATTATGCCAATCATTAGGATATATTTTCAATTCACTCAGTAAGTTAATGTGAGAAAAGGTTTTTCTTTTCAGTAACCAATCTTTACATCATATGCCACGTTTCTTATTTCGTGTTTTTCTTTTTAAAATCTGGGCACACGCAGCCAAAGCAAGCAAAGCGTCGTCGTCCGAACTCTACACATCTCAAGCATAAAATGATGCTTGTCAAGCATGCAGTTACATGTAGGGGTCTTAATAGGGACGAGACTTTCGCAGTGGATATAATTTGGTTCAACTTTACAATTTGGTCCTAATAACCACCTTAATCCACCCACGCCAATGTTCATTAGGGTCAATTTAATTTTAAAAGTTTCGAGCAATATTTTCAAATAATGAACTTGAATTCCTCCTTAAATTTAATTGGGAATCACTTGCGCAATACGGAACCAACTCCAAAATTCACTTTTTTCCCTAGAGCAAAACTATAAAAATGAAATTCAACTATTACATTATCGCACAAGTAATAGTTGCATTATAAACATTCTGTGCAGTTCTTGCGGAGTGATTCTATAGGTCTTGTCAGTTTTAACACATTTTAGGCCTGCATTTCTATTGCAAAACGTAGTTCCCGGAAACGTTAGTTTGTTCCAAATTGCAGTGCTCTCGAAGCCTTCAAATTGGTTTTTCTAAAGCACAAATATAGCAAATAGGAATTTCTAGAACTAATATTCAGGTTTGATTCTAAATACAAAATTTGTATGTTTCAATACTATTTATGTATGTTTCGTTTACACTATGTAAAACCTTGTTTTCAGCAACCAATCAGACAAAGGAGTCCTTACATCTCGGGGCAGTCTTACCGTCCTGCACCACAACCTATCCCTTCAGCTGCAACAACTCGTCGCCAACCTAAATTACAGAGAAATAGTCCTGGATTAACAAGTGAGTTTTTAAATTTCATTTTACAAAATTATGCCAGAAAATATATTCGGCCTAAGATTAGTTCACTCCTTAGATCTCCTTAGTTCACTGTTCATGTACGAGAACATTGTATAGGCAAAGGTCATTTAACGGATACTAATGTAAAAATATTGGCTAATAAAAAAGATATATTAAAAAAAAAAAAAAAATTAAAAATCGTAAAAGGGCTATAAAAGCACAGATACGATGAAGTTGATATAACCATACTATATACAAAAAAAAAATGTTTATGCTTAGTTTTATTACCTGGAAAATTGAATGTTACTAGACTAAAATATCTTTTTTACCTTAATAAAAATGGGTAAATTGGTCGGTAGAAGGAATTTCAATAGCATAAACTCAAAGCTACTTTTGCTGGTTTTTCTTCAAAGTTAAATTGTAAACTTATCGTGATATAGAAAGAAAAGGAAAAATCTTAAATGTTCAAAACTAGCAATTGTAAATTTTAAGTTGCCAATATATTATTGTACAGTTTTGACTTTGTATCTGAAGGTTTGACTGGAGATATATTATAATTTACAATATGAAACATATTTAAATTTTCATTGTTACAATTAAAAGTTAATATTTGAAACTCCTTTATTTCAGGTTTGGACTGGTGCGAAAACTATAAGAAATGCCCATACGGAGCTAAATGTAGCATCAAGGACTGCATACTTGGAAGCAAATGTTGCCGCACTAACAGGGATATCTGTTGTATGGAATCCGTCAATCTCAGGCCTTCTATGTCTGTCTACAGAATCAAACCAGCTCCTGACACTCGTGGATCTGTAAGAGAACCTGTAGTTCCTTACGCAGTTCCTCGCCAAAGACCAACAAGCGTACGAGAGGAGACTCCAGTATTGGCCTTGATGCCAAACCAGTTAGACCAAAACGCATGGGTTTTTACTAATGTATTGCGGTATAAAGAACACTAAATTGTAATTAACTTCTATTTTTAAACTGCTATTTTCTAAATTTCTATGTATATTTTAACGTTTAATTAAAACTTACACAAACTAAGCCAGACTCTTAAATTTGTCTAAATTAAATATAACAAATTAGATTGCCATATTAATATTGGTTGTTAAATAGGAGTTTCTTAATTGTAAAGACTTTTAAAACTTAGTGCAATGAAGATCGAGGTTTCACATTGAAGGATACACTATAATAAATCCTAATTATCCCATCCTTGGATTTGCTTATCAGTTTTAATAAAAGTAATTCATTCCATTACAAACTACTACCTTAAGAGAAGGCCATTGCGCTCTGACGTCATCAGGAAAGACCAGTCTTGTTATAATTTTTAACTGACTGATGGTTCATTTTTATACATCGATAAATGTAGATTAAATTTGTGCCTCAAAGCTAGAATATAATGTCTTATAATATAAACACATCTTTTAGTTTGTCTAATTACACTAAAGTAGAGAAGAAGAAATGTTAAACATTCTAGTCAATTCATTATCTTGCTTTATTATCACATATTGAAGGATGTACTGTAAATCCTCATTAATAAAATTCATTCCGTTAAAGACAACGACCTTAAAAGGCCTTTGCGCTCTGATGTCACAGCGCTCTTACATTATCAGGAAAGAGCTGTAGAGTTGTCTTATGATTTTTAACTGACTGATGGTTCGTTTTCATATTAAATATGATTCAATATCGATAAATGTAGTAATTAAAGGTGTCCCTCAAAGCTAGAATAAAATACTAAGTTTATAATATAAGCAAATAAATCCTTAAATCACGTTTTCTATTTTGTCTAATAACACTAAAGTAGATGAATGTTAAAACATTCTAGTCAATTCATTATCTTGCTTTTCTTGGATCTGAATTATACTTCTAAAGATGACAATAGACTTCATTACATCTATAATACATCGAATTGGAAAGACATTTTCTGTACTTTAAGAAAACCAAGATTAAAGAACGGAGCAGTGTTTGCATTTTTTCCAGCTACTTCATGTAATGTAAGTGAATCGCTTCGGTAGAAAATACTAAGATGTTTTGATGGTGAGACAGCTCAAGGTAAAAACATGGTAATTAATAAACTGATTCTCTAAGCGTTATTTCTGCAAGGAATCTTAATTTCTTTATTTTTGAACATAATCTTCACTTAGAAATCTTTGGTTCAAAGGAATAAAACTGAAAAAACATAATTTTTCCTCTAATTCTCAGCTGGATTTCATTGAATAGTATTAATCTCGAGTGAAACTCTGCTAACTCTATATGTTAATGACATCTTTTATTAAGACCAAGAAAATGAGAATTTGTGATTTCTAGCTTTGTTGAAGTTGATTTGGCTAGTATGCAGAAAGATTGAGATACAAACCTTTCTGAAGTGTATCTTCTGCGCTTTTCTAATATCTTCCCATGCTTACAAATTTGTGATTAGCTAAAATTCTCCCTCTTCTGGCAATAGCTGGATGTGAATCTTTCATCAAAATTGGTAGTGGCATTTTTATACTGCAAAACTAAAATCTACAGGATCGTTGGAGTTGATTTTCAATAGTGATGGTTGATTGAAATCATTTATGGATCATGAAGCGGAAAAATCCTTTTCCGAAGCTTTGGCTTTAAGTGCTCTGGTATTTAATTCAAGGTTTCTCTTCTAGATAAATTTATTTGAAGTTTCTATGTTGGCTTAATAGTTGGGGAGAATGTCTCTTGATTTTGACTTGCCCTCCAAAGAAACTGGCACATTAAAACGGTACACATGCACTTCATAAATTATCAACATTCTGCTTTCAGTTGCGAGTGGTTTTTTATCAGCACCTTCTAAAAGACGAAGCCTGCGCGCTCATTTTTGACGTCACTTCCGCCAGTCCGATCGCTGCCTTCGCGATAACGGCTTACCTGCAGTACAGAGGGAAATGTGTGTCTCTCAAATTGTATTCAAAACATTAAATATTCCCCAAAAGCGATTCTTTTCAAAATTAAAAAATAAAAAAATTAAAATGCAGTTACTTCTAGATCTAAAATACTTTTCCGTCCTTCAAAAATCAGAATAAAAAATATATTTAAGTAATTCTGATTTGAAAGCTTTATAAATATTTTACAAATGCTATGAAACAAATGGTAAATTTATTATGTTCAGCACTCGGATTTTTAGGCTAAAGATCTTGGAGAAAAAAAAATCGATTTTTTTTTAATTTTAAGTTTATTCAAATATATATATATATACTGTCAGTATGGTTTCAAGAATAAAAAATCTTTTATATGATAAATTATTTTAATTGATGATATTCGGTGTTAACTTGGAAATACGGATAAATTCAGAGAAACAACGAAAGATCATTTTTATTTTTTAAGATATGCGAAAATGCTGACGAAATATTTTCAATTTGTTGGGAATTGTTATGCTCAAAATTAGATTTTAATTTACTTACTATAACTTCTTTGGTTTAAGTATTTTTTTTTTAAACAGTCATGCTAGCAGCATTTTCTTTTGTCGCTTTTGACAAAAGAATTGCATGATTACGATTATGTAATAGGCATTTCTAAAAAGTATCTTTCTTTTTTATCTTTAATTTATTTTTTAACTAATATTTCTGTATGTAAGATTTAAAGTAAAACTAGCTGAAGTTTTCATACTCCTTGGTGGGGAAAAAAACCCAAAACATTTGCTTATCTGTAGATAAATATTTATTTACAAATATAATTTAATTTCATACATTTTACTGCAGTACAATAAAACATTTAAAGCCAGTTCTTTAACATAACACAATCTCAATAAAATTTTTATTAAAATTATACAATTAAAATTATAATTATAGAATTACAAGCTTTTTTTTTTTTAATGAACACTGAAACCAAATTGAAGTCTTATCAATTTAAAGGAATATAGATTTACATTTTTTTTTATGGTACTCAGAAACTAATCAAATTATTAACTAATTTATAACTTCAAAACTTGCAATTTTCAATATTAAGATATTTTTTGCTTTATATATATTTTTAACTTTTATTTCGGACAAAATTAGCTCGAAATTAATATTAGTATTATTTTTCATCTACTTTAAATATTGAACAGCAATTACAAGAAATCTACTTTACAACAGTTACATTTTATTTGCCTACACAAAATATATATATATATATATATATATATATATCTGTGTGTGTGCAATTTAGTTAATTTTTGACTTACAAAATGATTACTAAATACTGAGATTTTTTTAACAGTAACTCACCTTTATCCTTTACAACTGAATGAGGGCCCACGATTTCTTATTAGCAACTTACCTGTACCTTTTACAATTGAATGAGTCCACTTTAGGTCTAGTAAGTAAGAGTATCTTTTTGGAGTAGCGTGAGAAAGTTTTATTTTTGCTACATTAATATAAAACAATTCAAACTCTTCAACAATCTTCTTCCTTTCCATTT
>JAFIDM010000007.1:37175191-37185889 GCA_023159025.1 Thereuonema tuberculata | reverse complement strand
TATTGTTTGGCACATATCTGCTCTTCCACCCAACACTTGTTTATCTGGTGCACATGGCAAATCTCTGCACCAAGCTGTCGGAATATAATCTCCTGCACAAGGGACCTTCACATGTCTAGCTAAACATAGGAAAAAAAATGCAGAATTGGTAATCATATCATTGAATCTGGATATCACAAAAGCTAGAACTAGAAGGCAAAAATCAAACACAACTCCATCTTCAAAAGTACTGTATGCAAGAGGGTAGAAGTTAAGTACAAGTTGTTTTTCCTATTTTTGTTTAATTGAAATAGTCAGAAAGAAAAATTCTTACCATCTTGAATTTGCAAAATAACGTTGAGGACGTCACAGATTATTGCCAAAATCAAAATATAGATTGCTATACATTGCAGATTGTTGCTAAAATCAAATTGTAGATTGCTATAAATTGTACATTGTTCCTAAAATCAAATTGTAGATTGATGCTAAAATCAAATTATAGATTGCTGCAGATTGTAAATTGTTGCTAAAATCAAATTGTAGATTGTTGCGAAAATCAAATTGTTGTTTACTATAGATTGTAGATTGTTGCTAAAATAAAATTATAGATTTCTCTAGATTGTAGATTATTGCTAACATCAAATTGTAGATTGCTACAGATTGTGGATTGTGGTTAAAATCAAATTGTAGAGTTCTGTAAATTGTAGATTGTTTCTAAAATCAAATTGTAGATTGCTATAGATTGTAGATTGTTGCTAAAATCAAATTGTAGATTGCTATAGATTGTAGATTGTTGTTAACATCAAATTGTAGATTGCTGTAGCTTGTAGATTGTGATAATATTAAATTGTAGATTGCTAAAGATTGCAGATTGCTGCTAAAATAAAATTGTAGATTGCTGTAGACAGAAGATTGTTTCTAAATTAAATTGTAGATTTTATAAAATCAAGTAGTAGTTTGCTACAAATAGTAGATTGTAGTTAACATCAAATTGTAGATTTCTATAGACTGTAGATTGTTGCAAAAATCAAATTGTAAATTAATATAGGTTACAGATTGTTGCTAACATCAAATTGTACATTGCTATAGATTGTAGATTGGTGTTAACAGCAAATTGTGGATTAATATAACTTGTAGATTATTGCTAAAATCAAACTATAGATTGCTGTAGATTGTAGATAGTTGCTAAAATCAAATTGTAGATTACTACAGATTGTAGATGGTGCTAAAACGAAACTGGAGATTGCTTAGATTGTGGTTAAAATCAAATTATACATTTTCACAGATTGTATATTGTTGCTAAAATGGAATTGTAGATTGCTCTACATTACCCTTAGCAGAGATGACCTTCCAAGTGAGGGTGGATTTTGGAATTTCAACCGAACTGAAATTACCAAAAATTACAGAATCCGACAAATGAATTGAGATAATCTTTATAAGTCACCTGAAGATTTTTATTTTTATTTTTTTGTAAATAACATTTGTATATCATTTAAACTTCAGAATTTTTAGCTAATTTTAATTTTTTTAAAACAAATTAATAAAAAAGCTCGCATATCTCAAAGTAAACAAAATTCCATACAGTAATTCTAGGTAAAACACGATATCCGAGAGAAAAAATGTGAGAGTTCCTTTCTAAAAAGTTTTTCTCTCATTAATTCCTACGGAGTTTTGCTCTTTTTAATTTGTATTTTAATCTATTTTTAATTTTTAATTTCCAAATAAATAATAAAGAATAAAATATTAAAATACTAATGTTACTAACTAAGTATTTTAAGATTTATAGATAATGTTTTAAATAAGTGCATATAAAAACAGCAAAGTCTGAGAATATTGCGTTTTTGTTTTCTAAATTGTTTCTAAATTTTAGTTACTTTAATTTCCGTTTGTGCTGCTGATGACGCGAAGATAATTTTCCGATCTCTTCGCAGAAACAGTGATATGGTTTTGTTTTTCAAAATTCCACAGGACTGTCCAGCAAGAAAAAAAGTAAAACACAAGAAAAAAAGTTTGAGAGAAGAGAACCGTACTTATTCTTCTGAATCAAATCTTCGGTTGTATTGGAAAAGCAATCCCACACATAAGAGTAAAAACTGGTTTATACGTAGCCCAGTTGTGCGTAGTTCTCGTTTGTGAGTAATTGTTTGAAGATCCTGGCGAAAATTCTATTTAAGTACATATAAATTATTTCTAAGATATACGTAACTGAGTTACACGTAATTCTCCTTTATACGTAGTATATTTTTTGAAACGAGATTTGTACGTATTTTCAACTACTGATATTTCCCAGGTGCACTGATACGCAGCTTGGCGTTCCGTATTGATATATAATCGTCGCGTTCATGATGTTTTTGGGCGGCTTTTAATGAAACATCGGTCAGAGACAAAAAGTGAATGAATTTTCGCATTGATTCCCTTCATTAGATATCCACACACGTAGGAGTTTTTTTGCGAGTTTTGATCCTGAAGAGCTATTCCGAAGGATCAATCACTTACGTTAAGATTAGTCGGGGAAGTGATAGGTAGGGTGGAGATTTCGCAGGTAGTTGACAATCGACATGTCACAGTTCCTATCCTTGAAGCACGGCTCAACGAAAAGATTCTCAATAATTATCAGTTCCTAAGGATTTTATTTTGAACTTGCCTAGACATTTCGAACATGAAATGACAAGTAATTGTTACTAAATTTTTAACTATATTTTGAACTTTTATAGATATTACACATTTGATAATTGTAAACACAGTTACAAGAAATTCGAACTGCAATAGGAAATTTTCTCTTTTCTAATTGCAGTGAAGTTTAATTTTTTTTTTAATTTTTTAAAAACATAATTTTTTTATTTTTACAAAAAAGTAGTCCTAATAAGATTACAAATTAAAATCTCATCAACAGATACTAGGAATTAAGAATACAAGACACAATTTAAGTGCATACAAAATAAGTCGTATATATACAAATATTACTAAATCAAAAAATCTTCATTATAAGTGAAAATTAAATTCTAGAACTACAAAATCTACCAGAGGATTTATATTTATAATTAGCCAATTTCTAGTGATTTTTTTTTAATTTGATATTTTAGAAAATTTCGATAAATTTTTTAGATTTATTTTATTTATCAATTCCGACAGTAATTTATATGGGTGGCATAATTATTAAAAATGTTGGTTATTCCAGTACGCAGTTACATATATCTCGAAGTTTGTAGTTGTATTCGAATTTGTATTGTTTATGTAAATTAATTGAAAATAATTCTTTATTATTAAATTGTATAAAAAGTTTTTGTTTTGAAGTTAGTATTTTATTATGCATTAAGAATTCCCTTGTTATTTTATTATTTGAAGTATTTTTAGAATATATTACTAATTTTAAGATTTTTTTTGTTTCATAAAATATTTATACTTTTTTTAGGTTTTCCATAATTTGTATTAGACCAGATAGAATTTCCATAATTTAATAAGAATCAAAAAAGGAAATTATTTTATAATTTATTGGGGTAATATTTTTAAGTAATATTTTCATAATTTTTTTAAAGAAATTGTATTTAATTTTTGTTGTAAGTTTTAATTTTGGTATCCCAAGTAAAGTGTCATCTAAAAAAATATCAAAATATTACACTTTCAATGATATTACAATTTGTATATTTTTTAAATTTGTTATATAAACAAATATTTGTTATGGAAACACAGTTAAGTGACTACTAGAGCTCTGTACCCGTGAAGGGGAACTTTCAGGATTTCAGTCGAGTTGAAATTCCAAAATCCATCCACACTTAGAAGGTCATCTCTGCTAAGGGTTGAAGGGATTCCTGCTTAACACAGAGTTGTGATATAGTTAGGCTGCCACAAAACATTTGTTCTCCAAGGGGCAGGAATGTGAAGGGAAGACTTGTCTCCCCTCACAGGGCGAACATCTTCACACTCTTCAGACCAGACCTCTAGCTATTTACTTCAGTCTCTCTCTCTCTCTCTCTCTCTCTTGCAGCCATGGGTAACATAAGGAATAACAGTTACTCTTTAGAGGAACAAGATTCATTAATACTTTTAGACAGTGTTAAAAGCAAAGCGGCCCCATAATATGCACAATTTTATAAACAAAATGTGTTCAGAAGAATCGATATTGGGAGACGTCTAACGCCGTTTTTCGGTTTATCAGAAGCGATCACTTTTGAACCCCAAAATTCCTGTCAGAGAGGCCTGATTTTTTGGATGTGGTCACCTACTTTTTGATGCTGAACACAATGGTTAAGGTTTCATTCTAATATCTCTAACCGTTTGGCCACTACAGAGTGTGACATCCAGCAAACATAAAAGCAAGTTTATCATTTGTAATTTAAAAATGCTAATTCAAATTGTTAATCATTGTTAATTCATTTGTTAATTCAAATGCTAATTTAAATTGTTTATCATTGTTAATTCATTTGTAATTTAAAATTGCTAATTCAAATTGTTTATCATTATTAATTCATTTGTTAATTCAAAATGCTAATTTAAATTGTTTATCATTATTAATTCATTTGTTAATTCCAAATACTAATTCAAATTGTTTATCATTATTAATTCATTTGTTAATTCAAAAATATAATTCAAATTGTTTATCATTATTAATTCATTTGTTAATTCAAAAATATAATTCAAATTGTTTATCATTGTTAATTCATTTGTTAATTCAAAATGCTAATTCAAATTGTTTATCATTATTAATTCATTTGTTAATTTAAAAATATAATTCAAATTGTTTATCATTATTAATTCATTTGTTAATTTAAAAATATAATTCAAATTGTTTTATCATTGTTAATTCATTTGTAATTTAAAAATGCTAATACAAATTGTTTATTATTGTTAATTCATTTGTTAATTCAAAATGCTAATTCAAAATGCTAATTTAAATTGTTTATCATTATTAGTTCATTTGTTAATTCAAAATGCTAATTCAAATTGTTTATCATTGTTAATTCATTTGTTAATTCAAAATGCTAATTCAAATTAAAGCAAGTTTAACGTGCGTAATTATTCATAAACAGAGAGAAAAATTCACCAACGGACAATAAATATGGCTTCGCACATTGAGCCAACATCAATGGGAATTCTGAACAGCTGTTTATTTTTATTTGGAATCATCAGCAGAATACACCCATATCCCTTGATGTTTGGCTCAGTTGCGGGAAAACTTTACCTAAAAGCATTCTCGATTCCGGGAATTTTCTCTCTATTTATGGCTAATTCAAATTGTTTATCATTGTTAATTCATTTGTTAATTGAAAATGCTAATTCAAATTGTTTATCATTGTTAATTCATTTGTAATTTAAAAATATAATTCAAATTGTTTATCATTATAAATTTTTTTAATTAATATTAATGATTTTTGTCTTACACAAGACCAGTCCTACTAGGTAACATAAAAGCACCTGTGTTGTAGGTACTGGTAATGATTCTATACATTTTATAACATCTACAACAGTTTCACAACAAATCAATATTAAATCAAAGAAAGAAAAAAATACAGAAAGAATATTATTACAAATTATAAAAATATGACTTTTAGAATTATGCTTATTGTGATGAGATATTTCATCACAATAAATTAAATTACATGGCCATCAGAAGAAAAACGAAGCAATTATTTATAGACTTAGGCTTTAAATATTAATTCAAATTATTATTATTTTTTTCAATTAGGTTTACATATATTAAGAATACGTGTGTTATAGGTGCTTATAGTGTGATATGAATACTTAAAAATTAACATAGTTAAGTAAGATTAAGATTGAGACTTATTTTTTCATCAATTACATCGGATATTAACTGATCTTTTATTTGTTTAATATTTTTGAAATTTTCTAAATTATATATTTCCAGTTTAGTTGACTAAATAATTAGTAATTTAATTTGGTTTTCCAACCTTTGACCAAAATTATTTTTTAATTTAGTATTGTTAAAAATTCTTAGCCAATTGTATCTAGTTGTTTTACCGTCATTGAAATTGTTTTTTGCTTTAATTACTTCAAAAATATTTTTCAAAATTGTTTTATATAGATAAATCTTTCTTTGATGGTTAGGATTTTATATTTTTTCCTTACATTATTGTTTACCAATAAGCATTTTTTATTAAAATTAATATAGACACTATTGAAAATTTTCAATATTAATTTATTAATATTTTGCAATTGTTGTTTATTTAAAAAAATCCAACATTCAATGCCGTAGTTAAGCACCGAATCAATTAGTGATTTGAAAATAATTTGTTTCTGTTTAAAAGGGAATAAATGTTTTATGTGAAAAAAGAGATATGTATAGGTGTATAGGTTTTGAATAACAAAATTATAATGCACTTCCCAAGTAAATTTCTCGTCCAGATAAAGACCTAGATATTTTTGATAAGTTGCTAACTCAGTTTTGTTGCAGTTGCAACTGTTGACATCCATGGCATTGAGATGCAACTTGCTGCAGTTATTATTGTTAAGTAAAAAAAAATAATCTTTATTTATGATTTTGTTTTTATTTTTCATTATCATAACTTTTGTTTTCTGACAATTGATTTTCATTTTGTTATTTATTGCCCATTTGGTTATATTATTTAAGTCATTCTGGAGGAAATTGTAGGCTTGTAATTGGTTCTTGTCACAAGACATAAGAAGAACATCGTCAGCATAAATATAAATGTTTGAGAATTCAATATAGTTACTTATTGAGTTAATATATAGATTAAAAAATAAAGGCCCCAGTTTGGATCACCGGCTTTAATATTGCATAATTTACTAAAAATGTTATCAATTTTGATTCTATACTTCCTGTTTTTTAAATAGCTTTTTATTAAATTATATATGTTGCCTCTTAGACCCATTGCATTTAACTTTTGTAGAAGTAGATTGTGATCAATGTTATCGAAGGCTTTCCTAAAATCAATAAACATTATATACATGATATTACCTTGTTTAAGTTGGTGTTTATATTTGCATTTAGGTTTTTTAATAAATTAACTGTACTATTATTAGGTTGGTAGGCGTACTGATTTTTGCTTAACATATTCATTTTTTTAATGTAATTCTATATAGCATTCGATTTGTAACTTTCGAAAATTTTGATACATTGGAAAATAGGGATATCGGTCTGTAGTTGTCAAAACTAGTAACATTTCCACCCTTGAAAATGGGAGTGATAAGGGCAATTTTCCAAAGATTTGGATATATTCCAGTGTTATAAATATTTTTAAAAAGTTCGACAATTAAGGAAGAAATATTTTCTTTAATTCATTTGTTAATTCAAAATGCTAATTCAAATTACTGGAGAAGTATGAGAACTTAAATAAGAAAACTTTGCAAACTGGCGTTATTAGGAACACCTGGTCCAATTAACGCCACCTACTTTCTAGTAACTTATTTAAAATTAATAATTATTCCATCATTGTAAACCTTATTTGTACAAAATTACAGTAAAAAGCAATTAATTTGACTTTCTGTAGAAAAAAATTAAAAATCACTTGAAATTAACAGTCTTTCTAATCTGTAGCTAAAACAAAAGAGGCAATGTAAAAATTAATTTGGATATCCCCTCCTTTTAAATGAAATGAGACAATAAGACAAAATACCACAAAAACAATATTTTTCAGTTAACTCATATTAGTAACATATAAATGTCGCAAGCTCACATAACCTAAAATCCTACATGTAGACCATTAACGCCACCATGGCGTTAAAGCGGTACTGAGCACATGGATCACATGAAACACTTGTTTGTCTACAATTTCCGAATTTTAAAAATAACAGTTAATTTATCTACATAGAAGAATCTTCAAGAATCAAGAAAATATATAGTTTTAATTAGTTAATCTTTGCTGAACATTAAAAAATCTGTATTTTATCTTATATTGATATACAGTCGGACCTCTATTTAACGAACCTCTATTTTGCGAATTTCTCTGTTTTGCGAACTTTTCTTTGGAACCAAGAACATTTTGCGAATTTCTTCGTAAAATAACCTCCAAATAGCGAAGTGCATTTTCTATTTAACGAACTTTTTCGAGGATACAGCTGAGGGAGAAAGAAGAAATTAACGATGATGTGCTGATTGATGATTATCTTTCACTTGATTTTGAAGTTGAGACCTCGAAACACTAAGTGAATCAGATATTTTGGACAGTGTGAAAAATAAAAACAATACAGCAATGAATTGCGATGAAGATGAAGATGATGAAAATGGAAATGATCATGATGAAGAAATCAAAAAACATTCGTATGATGAAATGCTAAAATCATTTGAAACAATCCGATGTGGATTACAATTTGAAGAAACCTGAAGGGGTTTTTGGTGCATTGCAAAGATGCGAAAAGTACTATGAGCGAAAACACTTTTTCAAAAAAAAAAAAAACTCAGACAAAATTAACAGAAATTTTATTAGTAAAATTTAAGTACGCATGTGGTAATGTATGCTTTATGTCATTAAAATTATTACTTTTTTAATAATATTTATGTTTATGTATTTTAAATCTGTTTTATTTAGTTTAAAGTAATTTTAAAAGGTGAATCTCTATTTAACGAATTTTCCATGTAACGAAATTTTTTTTCGGGATTTAGCGACTTCGTTAAATAGAGGTCCGACAGTAGCAGCCTTTCAGAACCAGTCCTCGACACAAAATGATGGAAATTTACTTTCACTCGAAACCGTTGGCGGTCTGCTAGTAACTCACTTCAACACTAGATGGCATGTCAATGCAAACTACTTTAGTGCAGTACTGCCATCTCTTATGTTTATGAAGAATTAGATAGGTGGCGTTAAAGGTATACATGGCGTTATATGGCTCAGGTACCTTAATTAAAATTGTTTATCGTTATTCATTCATTTGTTAATTCAAAATGCTAATTCAAATTGTTATCATTATTAATTCAAAATGCTAATTCAAATTGTTATCATTATTAATTCAAAATGCTAATTCAAAATGCTAATTCAAATTGCTTATCATTGTTAATTCATTTGTTAATTCAAAATTATAATTTAAATTGTTCATCATTATTAATTCATTTGTTAATTTAAAAATATAATTAAAATTGTTTATCATTGTTAATTCATTTGTAATTTAAAAATACTAATTCAAATTGTTTATCATTATTAATTCATTTATTCAAATTGTTTATCATTATTAATTCATTTCTTAATTCAAAAATATAATTCAAATTGTTTATCATTGTTAATTAGTTTGTTAATTCAAAATGCTAATTCAAATTGTTTATCATTTTTTGTAAAGCATAAAAGTAACTCCATATAACTCCTTCATAGTATTTAAAATTGTTTATTTAAATACTAAAAACAGCAAATTTTCGGGAACATGATACGTAATTCCCTTCCTCAAGCCAAAATAAGAATAAATGAAACAAACAATAATACAAAAAAGAAAGATCATCAACAATTTAAGATTACACATCAAAGTGAATGACACAAAATTGTTGTAACAATGACAATTGAATCAATGGGTAAATTTATAGATAATGACAAGAATTAATGTTTACGAGAACAATGAGTTGATTAAAGTTAATAATTTAAAGAATTTGTACCAGTGATAGCAACACCATATTTATTGTCTGCTTTAATAAAGTCTCTAATTAAACCAATGGTGATGGGGTCCACTTTGATGCCTTCATACCTATTAAAGTTACTGTTTCTAGTATTCTTTATGTTTATCATTGTTAATTAATTTGTTAATTCAAAATGCTAATTCGAATTGTTTATCATTGTTAATTTATTTGTAATTTAAAAATGCTAATTCAAATTGTTAATCATTATTAATTCATTTGTTAATTTAAAAATATAATTCAAATTGTTTATCATTATTAATTTATTTCTTAATTCAAAAATATAATTCAAATTGTTTATCATTGTTAATTAGTTTGTTAATTCACAATGCTAATTCAAATTGTTTATCATTGTTAATTCATTTGTTAATTTAAAAATATAATTCAAATTGTTTATCATTGTTATCTCGTTTGTTAATTCAAAATGCTAATTCAAATTCTTTATAAACAAAACAATTAACGTGCTGTGAAATTTTTTAAAAGCAAAGAAAACGAGCAGCACAAGAATAAACAAAACAAAAGGAAATCACCTTTCTGATTCATTTTATGGGAAGGGAATTGGGAACATCTGCTTCGTGCTTCTGCGCAATCATCAGCCCAAACCTCGCCCTCCCCGATAATTTATCATTGTTAATTCATTTGTAAATTCAAAATGCTAATTCAAATTGTTTATCATTATTAATTCATTTGTTAATTTAAAAATATAATTCAAATTGTTTATCATTGTTAATTCGTTTGTTAATTCAAAATGCTAATTCAAATTGTTTATCATTGTTAATTCATTTGTTAATTCAAAATGCTAATTCAAATTGGTTATCATTGTTAATTCATTTGTTAATTCAAAATGCTAATTCAAATTGGTTATCATTGTTAATTCGTTTGTTAATTCAAAATGCTAATTCAAATTGTTTATCATTGTTAATTCATTTGTAATTTCAAAATGCTAATTCAAATTGTTTATCATTGTTAATTCATTTGTTAATTCAAAATGCTAATTCAAATTGTTTATCATTGTTAATTCATTTGTTAATTCAAAATACTAATTTAAATTGTTTATCATTGTTAATTCATTTGTTAATTCAAAATGCTAATTCAAATTGGTTATCATTGTTAATTCATTTGTTAATTCAAAATGCTAATTCAAATTG
>JAFIDM010000007.1:37142390-37153865 GCA_023159025.1 Thereuonema tuberculata | reverse complement strand
AAAAAAAAAAAAAGATATTCTATCAAGATTTAAATAGTAAGAATATACCAAAACTACTTAACAAGCATCGGTGGTTCAGTGGTAGAATGCTCGCCTGCCACGCGGGCGGCCCGGGTTCGATTCCCGGCCGATGCATATTTTTTTTTTTTTTTTCTTATCGTTGATGTCATTGTTGGTATTCAGAATAAACTTTACTATAAGCATGTATAGGTTTACCAAATGGTTTTACTGTATATTTATTAAAAAAAAAATAATTTAATAAAACCTTTTTTTAAGCAAATGATTAATTCTAGGGCAACTATTATTTTTTAATAGCAACAATACGCCAATTTTATAGTTCTTTAAGTCAAAATAAAAGCATTTAATTCGGATTTTATTGTTTTTATTTGCTGAAATAACGAACGAGGATTAAGATTTGTTTTGTTACGATGTAGAGATTATTAAGCAATTTTATATCATGCATTTTGGTGGTTTGACATTTTTTATGTGCAAAAAATATTGGAAAAACATTGATTTTTTTTTTTTATATTTAATAAACATTTAATGATTAAGTTGGAAATCAGTATATAAAAATGGTATAATACAGGGTGAATCTAAAATGGGGGGGGGGGGGGGGAAAAAAGGGGGGGGGGGGTTCTCTATACTACATGAAGTAAAAAAGGTCAGATAAGATGACCGGAAGTGCAATGGTTGCTGAGTTATTCCAATCCAAAGAAACGAAGTCCGACTCCGATAGAGACAATGGACACGAACAGTATCTTTATTGGTAGCATCACTGAATTACACTACCGCATTGTTACATTACATGCTATCAATAAAGATACTATTCATGTCCATTGTAGTCTGGCTTCGTTTCTTTGGGTTGGAATAACTCAGCAACTATGCATTTCCGATCATATGTTCATCTGACCTTTTTTACTGCATTTGGTATTGGGAACCCGCTTCCGCAGTTTGTTCCCCTATTTTTGATTCACCCTGTACAGTACACAGTTTATAATATTTAAAAAATTAAATTTAACAAGCATACACAATTAAAAAATATATAAGCTGACGTTTCGCACCCGTAATTGAGTAATCACTTATCAAAGTATTACAAATGCAGAACTGTATTTTTAATGCCAGAGGCTTGTGGAGTCCGCCAATCACAAGAAGGCAAGCCCAATCCTTATAGAGGAGGAAGGATGTCAAACAGGGACTGTCCGTTTGTAAGGTATTAGGAATAAATTCACATTTTCCTACATATCACAATATGAAAATTCTTGAATGAAATGATAATTATTGCATAAGTAAGAACACTTATTCAATGGAAGGAATAGAGGAAAAAGAAAAGACAGTAAACTCCCGATTATCCGCGGAATTGGGTGGCAACCACGGATAAGCGAATTCCGCGGATAATCCGAAATAAGACGAAAAAGGACAAAAATCAACACATAAATGCTTTTAACATGTTTTATTTACATTAAAATAGCAATACATACATTGTAAACAATTATTTTATTTTATTTTACTTTATTTTCTTACTTTTTAACAAAAAAAAAATCGGTTAATTGTTTGCTTTTTCGTGCCGAAACACGAAAAGCCCCTACTTGGACGTCGCTAAATGTGCCTCTTTTTTTGTTTACCTTATTCTAGATTTAAAAATGTTTGTTGATTCCGTAATTTATTGTAAAAAAAATTGTAATAGGGAGAGATCCGCGGATAATCGAGAGTTTACTGTATAATAGGCTAGTTAAAATATTTCTTTTTTTAAATAATAATAATTTTAAAATTGAGACTGGGTCTCAACCTTTTAATGTGTTAATATTTTTAGGCTCTTTATTTAATTGCGCATAAAAAAGTCATTGAGGCTAGTGGAGATCATAAATCATGAATTTTCTATATTTTATTTTTAATGTGTATTTTTTGTTTTTAGTTAAACCCTAATAAATTTATTTCAAATCTAAGGACTAAATATTGAGAATAGCTACAGAAAGGTGTGTATACCATTTAACTATTTATCAAATAAATAAAAAATATCCGTTTTGTTCCAGTATTTTTTTCTCAAATTTTCTTCTTATAAGTATATAGCATTTAACTATTTTTTTATTCATATTTTAATTTATCCAAATACTTTAAGATTGGAAACATTATATGACGTCATTAATCCGTCATAAATTCCCCCAATGCCTGTTGGTATTTTAGTTCCATTTGAACCTTGAGCATCCGGTTTTGCCGCCTGGAATGGTAGCCATTATCCTTTTCTGGTTCCCCCAATCCCTGTTCGTACCTTATTTCTATCTGAACTTGCTTTTCCATTTTATTAACTTTTTTTCTTCTTTTTTCTGGTTTCCCCAATCCCTGTTCGTAATTTATTTCTATCTGAACTTAGCTTTTCCATTTTCTTCTTTTTTCTTTTTTTTTTCCGTCTTGTACGGGATTTGATTCCTTCATTGTTACATTCACATCAATTCAAGTCAAACGAAAAATGTGGTTTATGATATGGTTAATTGTGATTTATTATATTTAAATTAAATCCTCTCTAACGAAATATAAACTTTCAGAAATCATCATACATATTATGTTTCGATCTACGTTGGGATGAAGAAATAATTAATTGAATGATTAGACTTCAGAGATTGTTGGTCTAAGATTTAAGATTATAAATTAGTGAGTCAGTCATGTCATTCTGTTTATTCGGATTGTCTGTTTCTCTATCTTAATAAATTTTGAACTTGTGAACAGATCTTCTTGAAACTCAGTGTGCATATTTACAGAAAAGACACGATCGAACTTTGATATATGAAGATTTTTTCTTATCGGTCTATGCAAAAACAAAATTGCTCATGAAGCTAAAGCAATATACCGATATTCAAATACTCCTGTATCATAAATCTTCAAATTACACAAGAAATAATACTTTACTTTACTTCAAAAACTCATACCCGGTATTTCGTCCTAATTTAACATTACGGACTTACTCATGGTTTTAAATACAAATGAAAAGAAGAAAATGATTCTAAATTTAACAAAATAAAATATTCAACAACTGAAAAACATCAAAACCGTGTAAACCAAACTCAAACCTTTGTTAAAAAACAAATAAAGTTAAATAATAATAATAATAACATCAAGCCTTTGTTAAAAATACAATAATGTTAAATAATAACAACAATAAAAACGAAATAACATGTACAATAAATTGAAATCGGAAAGATAATTTCATTATACTGCAATTTCATTATACTATAATTTCTTTATATCATAATTTCTTAACTTCTTTCATTATAATTTCTTTACTTTAATTTCACAATTTCTTTTATTCTTTTATTTTCCATTAATGATTTTCTAAAAATCCCTAACGATATACCACTTAGGGATTTATCTCTATTAAAACAATAACAACTATTTATCAGACAGGATTCTAATATAAATCTTTTACTTTCGTCTTGAATATCAAATGCTATGTTCACAATGGGGTCCGGATTGTGTCCATATGTGAGACAGTGGTTTGCCCACTCTGAAATATTCTTGTTGCTTCCCTTATACGCTCGTATGTGTTCTTCTAATCGTTCCTTCATTGCCCTGCCCGTGCTCCCTATGTATATCCCCTGACAATCTCTGCATTGCAAAACATAAACCACCCCCATCCTATGTAAAAGTTTTTCATATCTTCCGATATGAAAACGACGATTTGTTGGAGAAATGGGATCGGCTTATATCACGTGCCGACCGTAAGCTTATCAAGACAAATGTTGTGTGTGAGCTACATTTCATTAAATTAATAATATTTAATGGAAATTAATAAAGGTCGACATAGAAAAACCACGCCTTCTTCCTAGTGCTGTTCCAACAATTTTCCCAAATGTGCCGAAGTATTTATCGAGGTCAGTACCGAGAAAAAGGAAAGAGAGAGAATATTCCGCATGTGTAGCAGAAAATAAGTTAAAATTGCTTTGCACCAATTCCATTCAAGCGATGAAAAACGTTCAGTGTAATATTGCAGACTCAAATTGTGATTCAGGTAATTGTCACGAACAGTCAGATGTATTAACTGTCGAACGTGATATTTCCAGCAATTCATTGAGATTTGATTATGTAAAGGCAAATTTACCATCATGTAGTTGGGGAATGCACATCCTCAATGAATCGCCGCTACTTGTTTGTTACAGTGTCTGCAAACTAAGTGATGATAATAACTTCCTGCATGCTAATAAACTTGTTTTGTTGTCGTATGAAAGTGATGGCCGAAAAACTCAAGTATTTATTAAAGGTGTTGAACAGAAATTAATAGGAACTGATCCAGACGAAATTTTGAAGCAAGTAGACAATCTGAAAGAATGTTCAGGTGCAGGATATTTTTGTGTGTTCCCACTTGCCAAAAATTTTGAGAAATCCAAAATTTTGAATAACAATATACATTATATAGCCTGTGCTGGAATATCAGTGGCAGAGAAAGAGATGTGTTTTCCATGTAAATATTATAGAAAATTACTTCTTATTCAATGATTAAGAACGAAGCAAAAAAGCAGAGTCAAGTCTTCCATTGTTTATAAATCAAGGTATACTAAACAAAAGATAGATATTATGAAAGCAAAGATAAATTCATTGGAGAAAAATATTTTGAAAAGTAATTGCAGGGATTGCCAAAATGAACTCTTGGACAGTGATAGATTGACAGCAGGCCACAATTCTTCTTTTACAAGGAAATTTGATCTTGGTGGGTTGGTGTATCCTTCCAAAACATTATATACTTTTATTCTCTCAATTGAAAATCATTTTACTCATTGGTTCAGCTATAATGAACTGAACAGTGAAAGCTTTGTAGATATTTTCTGAGGTATCCAAAAGAACCTGAAAGTGTTGGTAGGCTGTAAACAGCATAAGATATATGTTAGTGGACAAATGTTGAAATTTTATGTTATTACGCGAACACATTTCTATGTGAAAGCAATTAACAAAAATAGGGCAGCAAATCGTTTCAAAAAACAATATCGCAAACTAAGTCATATATAAATTGAAATAAGTATATATTAATCAAGTTAGGATAACTTGATTTATCTTCTACTATATTAATGCTGTATTTTTTAGAATAACTTATGTAAATAATATTATAAAGTATTTAATTTATTTGTAAATATTATTATTATTATTATTATTATATCGATTGTTCCCCTTGAGGAGAGCGATTGAACTTGAGTTCATGATTTCATCTCTGCTTGTTGTTCCTCTTTTCCTCCCAGAATCTCTTCATCCTCTCGGAATGCTCTTACTTCCGTTCCTCCGTCCATTTTTTCCCAGGTTGCCGCGATGTTCCTTGCTTAAATTTTACATTCATGATTTTATTCCGGCACTCCGTGCGGTCATCGAGATTCTCTATGTTAATCTGTTGTAGGTCTCTCTGGACCTCCTTCAGCCATTCTGTGCCACATTTACTCTCTGTTATGATATCGAGTAGTTTCTTTGCCACTCTGGAGTTTTCCATTCTATAGATATGTGTGTAGAATTTTGCTCGGCGTTTCCTGATTTCTTCTGTTATGTATTTGTAAATATTGTATAATCACTTTAAAATAACATTAATTACAATATAATTACTTTTCTTTTCTCTGGTATTGTATTGCACAACCAAGTGCATTCTTATACAGCCACATTCTCATATGCTAATATATTAAATAATGTGTAATGATGATATACATTTGAATAATAATGTGTAATGATGATATACATTTGAATAATAATATTGTATTATAAATATATATTCCATAAATTATTTTGTTTTGTATAAATCTTGTCCTTAAATTTATTGTTTTCTTTGCTTTGATAATATCTATATATTTGTCTTTTATCTTCTGCATTTTTTTAATACCCCAAACTAATTAAGTTTTGTATACGTTTTATGATTCTCTTTGTAATTTTCATTTCTAATTTCTGTATATTAAACATCTTTTTTTTTTAATGTGTATTTGCATTACTACATGATTTAGAAATAAAAATTTTTGGATTTCTTTAATCAGTCTCATTTCTTTTTGTTACAGCAGAAGAACAAATAACTTCTATTTTTCTTTGTTTTATCAACTGAACCTATTAATTATAGTTGCTAAATGAATAAATAAGTCAGTACATGAAATATTTTTCACAATTGGACTTTAAATAATGTATTTTCTAATTATAATCTGAATGAATTATTCTTATAGTAATGAAAATAATACATTCACTCACCAGTAGTACAAGACAATTGACTGCTTACTGTGTTATAATTAAAATAAAAACAGTGGAATTAGAAATATACTGAAATATAGATGCTATTGCAAAGTATTACAAGTACCTGAAATAAAATGAAGCCTGGGTAAATTCTGCAGACAACTACCATGATTAGAAAGAACTAAGATATTGACAACAGTGGAAATTAAAATATATAAATATATATATATTAAAATTGGGGGCAATAGATTGGTTTTTCCAAACTGAAATGGTTAATAATAACAAAAGCTGCGATTAAAACTGAAAATAAGAAGGTTGGAAAACAATTAGAAAGCTTCAATTTATAAATAAAGATAAAAACAGAAGAACTAAGTTCACTTATTAAAAGAGATACAAACATTACATGACTTGAAAGAGAGAAGAATACAAGAGAAATAGAAAGATAACCTAAAATAATAAATGGTGGAGATAAATTATTTAAAACAAATTCTAAAAGGTTGTATTTAAAGCTTATTAGATGTTAAAATATTCCCCTTTATTATGTAATTTCTTCTTTCTCATTATTTAATAATAAGCATGTAACATCCTGAAATTTTTTTGCTTCTCAGTTATAAGTTAATAAAGACCATTTTCTTTTTCATACTATTATATTTTTTAATAATAAACAAATAAGAATCTCGCATACTGTCGTAAGATGTACTTTTTTAATTTATATATGAAAACATTGATATTTCATTCTCGAAAAGTCTATTCTTATAACTGGGAATAAGGCAAAAACAGCATACATGCAAACGGTTGCGCCATCTGGTGGCGTTCATCCCACCGGAAACACCAAAAAGCAGGTCGATCGCCACACTATTTATTCTAGCCACTGTACTCAAGTGGTCCATAGCTTGGTGTGACAGTAAATTAAAAAAAAAAAATGGACGAAAAAGTAACGCGTTTTCGTTACTCCGTTACAAATACAAGTAACTGAGTTACAGTTACTGAATTAAAAAAGTAACGGCGTTACCGATCGTTACTACAGAAAGTAACTGTTACTTGTAAAGGCGTTTCTAATAACTCTTACTTCCCAACCCTGGCTACATCATTCTAGTCTCAATCGATTCTGGGAAGAACAGTTGTTTTCTCTGTGAGGCAGATGAGTGATTCTTAATCCAATTCTCTAATCTTAATCCGGCTTAGTATTAATCGCCTTTCCAATGAAGGAAGCTATTCTTTATTTCTGCTTTGCGTTGAGGCTTCTTTCTGATTATTTGAATAAAAAGAAAACAAAATTTAAAATTTTTGTCAATTATAATGTAATCTTAAACTTTCCCACAGAAGATTGTATATTTTTATTGATGTACTATTTTGTTTTTTTTTGTAATTAATTAAAGTTCCTTGTGGATTATGGATAAAACTTCAGTAGGAAGTTTTTCGTTTATATAAGCATCGGTGGTTCAGTGGTAGAATGCTCGCCTGCCACGCGGGCGACCCGGGTTCGATTCCCGGCCGATGCATTTTTTTTTTTTTTTTTTTTGCATTAAAGTACATACTCGTGCTATTTACATTAAAAGTGTATAGATAGATTAAAATAGAGCCCTTATTGCTGATTTTACAGTTTTCTTATTGAAACACGAAATAGGATATGATTTGTTCTGTAAATATTATATTTGAGACATATAAGTAATTTTATTTGGTATATTGTGCATTTTATTAGTTTGGCAATTTTAACCGCAAAAAATACAGGAAACAAATGGGACTTTTTTTATTTAAAAATAACTTCATAATTAATTTGAGAAATCAGATACAAAAAATGGTATGTACAATTAAATAGTAAATAGCAGACCCCAAGTGCAAGGGATAAAGTACAATCAAGCATATAATTAAAAACTGCATTGCATCTTCACAAATACAGTATTCTCTAAAAATTTTCCTAAATCTTTCCTAAATATCAGTTCTAAGATATTACGAGATTTAGTAAAATTTTTAGAAAATACATTTTTTATTATAACACACATGCAAAAAAACAAAACAAGATGAAGATTCCTCTCATTTTCCATCAAATGTTTATTAAATAAATTTTAAAAAATCCAGCTGTTTTCTTTTCGCAAATTTCTCTTTTCTTTTCTTTTTTGGGAGAGGCGGTTGTGATAGTTTATTAAAAATTGAAGTTTGTAAAACATTATTTAAATAAGTTACACTTAGATATTTGTATTCGTATATTTATTGTAACCTAAATACTTCTTTGAAAATTTTTTATTATATACTTGTTTGTTCTTCAGCAGTTTATCCCTTGAACTTGGGGTCTGCTTGTCGGGTAAGCTCCGAGAATCATTATATAAAGACATTAAAAAAGGAAAACAAAAAACTTTATTGCGTACTAGTAAATGACGACAATGTCCTAAAAAAAGTGCAAAGGTTGAATTCAACATAACTGGTATTATTTTTTAATCGACAAGTATCCGAATTTGCGCGTAAAACAAGAGGCTTCAGTCACATCTATTAAAAACACATGGCTGCCATTTTGTTTCAGTGGTGACGTCAAAATATAGTAAAGACGAGGATGTCATGTGACGCTTCGGTACACTTCTAAAAAGCGTGACATTTGATTAATTCAACGGAATCAATTAATATATATTGAAGCTGTAAAAATTTACAAAATTACAGATGATGTTTATACTTTTGTATAAGAGTACCATAATTTCTGTATCTGAGAGAGAGAAAAAAAAAAAAAACACGAATTCCAATAGATTCGAGAAGGTGTAAAGAAAGGATAGATAATGCATGAAAAGATGAAATTCCTTGATTATTAGAATTCCCATCATTGTAAGATAAGCGAATAACATGGTTTATAATATTTATTATTTTGGAATTAAAATCCTGTCTAAAAGAATATAAGCTTCGAGCAATCAACAGACAGCGTATTTTGATCTACTTTCGGAAAGAATCAATGAAACTACGAATTATACAGTATTTTAAAATTAAATACCAACAAGTGAAGTAATTTTTTTACCTTTCTTAATTTTTTGCCTACAATCTATGGTGCAATTGCATTTTTTTTATTATAAACAAAGTGAAAGATTAAAAATAAAACATTATACTCTCAAATATTAATAAGTATCTGTGTAATATATAAATATATAATTTTTAAAGATTTTTTTATATAAATGTGACCACAGACACTTCAATACTAAAATTACATTTAAAATTCTAATATTAATTACGTTTATTAAAGCGTATAAGAAATCATAACACATCATAAGTTACATTTACATTTTATGTCATTTTCATACTACTTAACATAAATAAAAGTCAAAGTTTGAATGTATGTTTGCATGATTCTCTATACAAATTTACACCCTTTAACTGATCTGAACCCAATTTTATACAGTTACTCTTTACTACCCTGCGGAAAATAAAGGCTACCTTGGAACCTCGACACACTGCCCTGACACAGCACCCCTGAAAATGGGTGAAATCCCTGAAATAATGCCCCATATGTACCTGGTGGCGACAATGGGAACTACATAAATACTGATGTGCATAATAGCGCCACATAATAACCATAAAATACTAGAACTAAAATATTTTTGTGTCAAATATTGTTGAACGATACTTCTATGGGGGTTTCGGGTTGCACAATAAAAATTTAACGATAATTTGTACAGATCACGTGATGTGATAGGGTTGTGGAGAAGGGGAGAAAAGGGTGGGAAATCTTATATTCTCTGATCTCGATATTAATACAACACTACTTTGTACCTACCATGTGATTTTTGTACGAACTGGGAAAGTTTTGAAGTGATCTCACAATTTCAAATTTCTTTCTGATCCACATCAGAACATCTGTTTTTCTGTAACCCGTACGAAGAACGGATTGTTCAGCTAAGTGACAATAACCAAAAACCATCAGGATGTTTTGGGATGAGAAGATGATAATCCTACTATATGTTCAAATAAAACAAGATGAAAATAATCCTACTATATATTACTTAGCACATAAGAACTACCAAAATAAGAAGAATATTCTACAAATAGTTTTACGGTATTCACTTACAGACAGTGACGTAGCAACGCCTTTGGGCGCCCGGGCCGGGAGTTCCATTATCCACAACCAAAAAAAAAAAAACAAATCTCTATTTAAACAACAAAAAAAAAAAAAAAAAAAAAAAAGAACCTTGTAAAGGGGCTGGTCGGGATACTTCGGTGGATGGGGTCCCTAGGCTGGCTGGTGGGACCCCCTCTCAGGCGGGACTCGGGGCGGACCCCCCCCCCCCCTTGCTACGCCACTGCTTACAGACAGACATGAAATCTGAAAGCTTGATTAGTAAGACTTTGCTTGTGATCATTTATAATTGTAATAAAGGTTTTTAACCTAGGAAGTGAGCTTATAAAGTTATTCAGTCAGTCTGTATGTATGTAATTACACAAAAGTATAAATCGCATACAACGCTACATAGGTATGTATGTTTTTATATATAGATAGTATATTGAAAATTAGTATGTCTATTTATGGACAAGTGGCGAAACGTTTCCGTGCAGAGGAATTTGCACGTAAAAGTTACACAATTACCGTCAACATCGAAAACAACAAATAGCTTTTTTCTACGGAAAACTCCGTTTAATAAGTCTTCTTGTTCTATATCAATTTACTTTAATTTTAAAATTATATTCTTCTTCATTTCAATTCATTTATTTACTATATACAATATTTCGTCCAGAGAATTTCTGGACTTCCTCAGGTTTTCTTCGAAAAATTAATAATACATAGATTAGAAATTTTACAGCAACTCTTATATTTAACTTGATCATAAACTTACGTTAAGATTCTGTGGGTTTTTTTTGTCCTAAAAAGGACCAATTTTTTTTTTTTTTGTAAAAAAAAATAGGGTTAAATCCTATTGCTTGAATTCAATTTCAATCCTTCACTCTAGACTTTTTATGCTGGAGAAGTTACTCCCTAAAGCAGATATGTTAATCTTAATCCAAAGCCAATAATCTTAATCCGGCTTTGTTTTTACTCGTTTTTGCAATGCCTCAAGCAATGAAAAAAGCTTTTCATTATTTCCTGATCTGATTGACGAGCTTTGATTTAAACTAAAATGGAAATAAAAGATAAATAGCAATAAAGCTATGGAAAGCATGGAATATTTTATGCTTTCACAAATAAGTTTTTTATTTTTGTATTGATTTATATTTTTTTAGAATTAATTAGTTTCTTATGGGTTATGGATGAA
Source organism: Thereuonema tuberculata (assembly GCA_023159025.1). Lineage (NCBI taxonomy): Eukaryota > Metazoa > Arthropoda > Chilopoda > Scutigeromorpha > Scutigeridae > Thereuonema > Thereuonema tuberculata. The sequence continues at coordinate 37,142,466 of JAFIDM010000007.1, read as the reverse complement.
ACTTGAGCATAATGTTTGGGTAGCATAATGTATGTACTTAAATACATGTAGAGTAGCTTTAATAGAATGTAAGCTA
>JAFIDM010000007.1:37127877-37139096 GCA_023159025.1 Thereuonema tuberculata | reverse complement strand
TTTTTTTTTTTTTTTTTTGCCGTGCCGCGGCGCCCAGGAATTTCCAATTCAACAACCAAAAAAAAAACGGCTCTGTCCAGAATAATTCGGTTACAATCGAATACTTTACAATGACATTAACTTTAATTTTTGAACATGAGTATAATCATAAATGTCTATCTCTATATATAAATATATGTAATGTGGTTTCCATCGGGTACTTCAAACGCAACTGATAGAATTCTTCAGTGGCTTCAACGTAAGAATAAATCATTTACAAGATATTTCTCTGTGTAAGTTCAGATTCCTTCATAAATTTCGCATTTATTTGTTATTTATAGAATTAAATATCATGTTACAATATTTCTTCTTATCAACATAAATCATTCTTATTATGTTAAGTGATTTTTGTATCGGAGAATTCAATTACATTATTTCTTTTTCTCTATATTGATAAAAATTACATCATTTTAATTCATGATTCCTTTGTACTGTTAATAATTATTTTGCTGACTGTTTATATTTTTTGCTATTTTAATTGCTAAGTATATTGTTTATTCTTATCGAATAATAATTTAAGATATTTATTAATGTCTTTTTATCTATTTATTATTTGCATTATTAAGATTTATAATGTATAAACTTTATTATTCTGTTACGAAAAGCATTTGTATCTTGGAAATCCTTCACTAAATTTTAATTGTATCAATGACTCCAAACATTTAATTGAACATTAAAAATCAATGCACCCCAGTTTCATCATGATGATCACGCATTGCTGTGAGCCTATACCTTCACTATACCTTTCCGATTCAATGTAAGACCGTTGAAGACCTGCTGTGGGTCCCTTTATTCTTTGCTTATAAAACGCTACGAACCACTAGGTCATGATTATAAAGAAAAATCATGTTTTCTTTTATATAAATAGATTTTTTTTTTCTGGCCTCTACTCCTAGAGACAGAAATAGAAATAAGATGGTAAATGGTATAGTATTGAGGAAGGCTACAATTTGGATTTCATCGACGTGGGTCCACCGGTCGTCCCCAAACATCCCGTGTCTCCACGATGGCGGCGTCGAGACAATCGCCGTGACGCGCTCGCAGGTTGTGAGAAAGAGGTCGCGGTCACTGGTTGTGAGAAAGAGGTCGCGGTCACTGGTTGTGAGAAAGCGGTGTCGGGTGGTGAGAAAACGATCTCAGAATTTTACCGGGTTGCTAATTTTAATTAAAATAAATAAATAAAGTTTTATGAAACCGAAGTCGGATTTACTATGCAGATATTGCGAAATAACGTGAATATTCTGCAAAGAAGAAACAGAGAGATTTTATTATAAGAGTTGTTGTGTTGTGTTATTATTATTATTATTATTATTATTATTATTATTATTATAAAAGTTTCAAACCATGGGATTCCCCAGCTAAGACAATATGGCGGGTCAAGGACCAAAGCATATATTGCCAAGTGTATTAAAAAAAAAAAAAAAAAAAAAAAAAAAAAAAATTGGAAGAATAGTTAGGGATGTGTGCTTGTGTCCATAAATTTCCGAACTATGCGTGTTGTGTTGAGTACTACAGCCTTCTGGAGTTGTGCATAAGTGTTTTTATGAAGTCCTAGTGTGCTGAGACTGAGATGCAATGTGTGAGGCACCAGACCAGTAGCGGACAGGATGATGGGTACAACACGTACTCGGTCCTGCCTCCACTGCTTCTGGAGCTCGTGTGCTAGGTCTGTGTATTTACTTATCTTGTCAGCGTGAGTTTTCTGCATGTTCTTGCTGATGGGAACTGCAATATCAATGAGATAGGTCTGTTTGTTGACCTTATCAACAAGTGTAATGTCAGGTCTGTTGTGATGTATAGTTTTGTCTGTGTGAATTGGACGGTCCCAGTACAGCTTATGTGAGGGTGACTCTAGTACGTTTTGTGGTGTGTACTTGTAGTATGGGACCGTGTTCTTAATAAGTGAGTGTTTGTGTGCTAGCTGTTGATGAACGATCGATGCTACCTGATTGTGTCGGTGGAGGTAGTCTGTTTGGGACAGAAGGGGACAGCCAGATATTATTATTATTATTATTATTATTATTATGTTTCAAACCTTGGGTTTCCCCAGCAAAAACAATATGGCGGGTCAAGGACCAAAGCACATACTGCCAAGTGTATAGATGTGTGCAAGAATGATTAGGGATGTGTGCTTGTGTCCATAAATTTCCTAACTATGCGTGTAGTGTTGAGTACCACAGCCTTCTGCAGTTGTGCATAAGTGTTTTTGTGAAGTCCTAGTGTGCTGAGACTGTGGTATTATTATTATTATTATTATTATTATTATTATTATTATTATTATTATTATTATAATTAAACAAGTAATCGTTTGATCTAGTGACAATAATTTCCATTGGTTAAGACATTCCAAGAATTTCGACTTCACTTATTACTTTTAAACAAACCAGAAAAAAATGCCTTAAAATAATGATGAATATATTACATAAATAAGATTTTTATATCTGTAGTATTAAATACAATGTTAATTTTAAGAAAAAAGTAAAATATGAAAAGATTCTATCTGTTCTGCTAGTCTGATTTTAACCACCTAAGTGGTTAAAATATTCGTCTCCCACGAAGATGTCCGGGTACAATTCCAGGACGAAGCAATATTTCTTGAAGTTAAATAAAGTAATACTTCTTCTTCTTCTTAGCCTGGTTCAGTCCACTGCAGGACATAGGCCTCCCCCAATTTCCGCCACCTTCTTCTATCTTTTGTCTCTCTCCACCATCCTGCACCCCTGAATTTCTGTAGGTCATCTCTCCATCTCTTTTTTGGGCGTCCTCTTTTTCTCTTTCCATTTCTTGGCTGCCATTCCGTTAGTAATAAAGTCCATCTTTCATCATTCATTCTTCCCAAATGCCCTGCCCATCTCCATTTAGAATTTTTTATTACTTCTATAAAGTCTTTGATTCCTGTTTGTTTCCTTATAGTTTCATTTCTTATTTTGTCCCCATAAGTCCAGTTCTTTACCTCCTCGTGGTGGCGGACGGGCAACGTGATAAAGAGGTAGCCTGTGGGTTTCCCCGGGATCAACTCTGTAAGCGGCTAAATTTGAACTGGCGAAGAGGTCGGCGGAAGAATCTTCAAGATCAACGGTGACACTCTTCGATGCTGCGTCTATACTCCAGTGGAGCGGCAGCAAAAGGCGTCTGTTCTTCAGGTTAGAAGCGGCCTAATTTGAACCTGGCAGAAGGTTAAAAATGCATCTCCCAACCCGTTTGGTCAGCGTGGGAGATTAGACCATATTCCCCTCAAATGAAGAGAAAAAACAAGAAAGGCCACAACAGCCAAGGCCGAAATGGGCACTCACTTCTACCGATAACGACCACTTCTCAATTAAATGACATTTCTGGCTTAAATCCATCTGGAAGGCCAGAAATTGATGAAAAATTGAGAAAACCTCCACTTAGATCAAAAACTAAACTTTACGTTTGCACCTACAATGTTAGAACCCTACTGGGAGAAGACAGACTAGAAGAATTTGAAAATGCTCTCAAATCTCTTAATTGGGATATTATAGGACTGTCAGAAGTGAGAAAGGAAGGAAACAACATAATAGAAACAAAAGACTATATGCTACATACATTTGGAGAAAAAGGTGGACAAGGAGGAGTTGGAATAATGATTAGGAAAAAATTGAAATATATGATTAAAGACTTTACACCAATATCTTCTAGAATTACATCAGTGACTTTAAGAATAAATAAATCACAAACTATGAAGATTTATCAAGTCTATGCTCCAACCTCCAGTTACCCTGATGAAGTAGTTGATGAGTTCTATGAAGAATTAGAAAATAGTATAAGACTACAGTCAAACTCATATACTTGGACCTTAATTATAGGTGATTTCAATAGTAAAATAGGCAAACAAGATAATGGAGAAATAATAGTTGGAAAATTTGGAATAGGAAATAGAAATGAAAGAGGACATAAATTAGCAGGATTCGCTGAAAGTTACAGGTTCTTTATAGCAAACACTTTTTTTAAGAAAAAAGAAATTCGAAAATGGACCTGGAAATCACCTGATGGAAAAACTAAAAATGAAATAGACTTCATTCTCAGTAGCCAATTAGAAATAATTAAAGATGTCTCAGTAATAAATAAATTTGATTTTGACAGTGATCACAGGATGTTACGAGCAAAAATAGAAGTAGTAACAGGAACAAGAAGAAAATTCATAAGAAAGAAATTCAACTTAAATGGGGAGACATTACATATGCATGGAGAAACTTTCAAATTGAATCTATCTAGAGAATTAAACCTACTCGCAGACAAAGCATATACATCGACAACTGAAAAAATGGAAAATATTTACTCAGCAATTGAAAAAACAAATGAAGAAATGTCTAAAGCCTTTAAAAATACTAAAAACAATTCCAGCAAGCTAAGCCAAAATACAAAAGACCTAATAAAGAAGAGAGAAGAAATGAGAAAAAGAAGACATCTTGGAACGAGAGAAAATATAGAATTTGTAGAAACAAGAAAATTGGTAAGAAAGGAGATAAGATATGATATCAGGTCTTTCAACTTAAATAAAATAAAAGAAGTTATTGAAAACAATAAATCTTTAAAAGTAACTAGGAAGAAACTTAATAGAAGACAAAATTGGATGCCTTGTCTAAAAAACACAAAAGGTGAGATAATATATGATAGAAAGGGAATTATGAACATTTGCGAAAATTTCTATTCAAATTTATACCAAGACGTACAAATTGAACGAACAAATGAAAAGTGCAATGAGGAAATCCCAAAAATACTGCTTGATGAAGTAATAGACACCATTTCAGAAATGAAAAATAACAAAAGTCCTGGTCAGGATGGAATATTAGCGGAGCATTTAAAAGAAGGTGGAGAAATACTGTGGAAATCCCTAACAGACTTGTTTAATGAAGTAATAGAAAAAGAAGAGATTCCAGAGCAATGGAATAATGCTGTTATTGTTCTCATCCATAAAAAAGGGAATCGAGATGATATAGATAACTACAGACCCATTAGCCTCCTATCTCAAGTTTATAAACTATTCACAAGAATACTCCTAAAAAGACTAACATTGAAACTAGACGAAGCACAGCCAGTTGAACAAGCAGGTTTTAGATCAAAATTTTCCACCATCGATCATCTTCACACAATTAATCAGCTGATAGAAAAATCAAATGAACATCAGAATGATGTTCATTTAGTATTCGTAGACTACACAAAGGCATTTGATTCAATACATCACAATGAGATGAACCAAGCAATAATAAAACAAACACTTGAAGGAAAGTACGCCAGAATAATTGATAAAATCTATGAAAAAGCAACAGCTTCAATACAGTTGGAAAATCTAGGTTCACCATTTAATATACAAAGAGGAGTTCGACAAGGAGACCCACTTTCTCCAAAACTATTCAACGCTATACTAGAAGAAGTATTTAAAAATCTAAAATGGGAAGAAAGGGGACTAAACATAAATGGCAGATTTTTAAATCATTTAAGATTTGCAGATGATATTGTCCTTATTGCAAAATCGAACCAAGAAATGCAAACCATGATAAATGAACTATGGTGGGAAAGTTCTAAGGTTGGACTTAAAATAAACTTTGATAAAACAAAATATATGGAAAAGAAAAATAAAGGAGAAAAAATATATTTAGGAAGCAAAGAAATTGAAAATGTAGATGAATACATCTACCTTGGACAGATTGTAAGCTTCAAGGATAGACAAGATCGAGAAATCAATAGAAGAATTGTTCAAGGTAACAGAGCCTTTTGGACACTTAAGGAATACCTTACAGGTGATCTCCCAATATAAAGTAATACATCATTGTTATATCTAAAAAAAGAAAAAAGAAATAGATCGAAAGAAAGTTAGCTTTCTCTGTAAAGCAAGTAAGTAGCTTTTGATCCAATGACAATGACCTGAATCCAAGTGAGTCTTTTCTCGTAGTTTCTTAGCCTCCAGAAGTTCAAGGAATCATCTACATCACTTCCTGTTTCAAAATTTTTATATTCTTGATAATATTTTGATGTTTTTGCTGTTTTTGACTAAACCAAACTATAAAAAAAAACAACAATACAGATGAATATAAAAGTAATGATATAGTGTAATATATTAAAAGGAGTTTAAGATTTATTTACGAAAAGAAACATATTTATTTCATGTAGCATCGGTGGTTCAGTGGTAGAATGCTCGCCTGCCACGCGGGCGGCCCGGGTTCGATTCCCGGCCGATGCATGATTTTTTTTTTTTTTTTATCAGGTTTTAAATTTTGATTCTAAAAACGAACAAAAGAACTTGAAGTGTATTTTTTTTAAATGTTATTTCTTGAATTTCTTTTTTTTATATATTTTTTCCTTTTCGTATTATTTTTGAACTTTTGAAAAGGCCAATCACAGGACATTTATTTTTACATTGTAATATCTCTGAATACAAAGTAACAATTTTCTATTATTTTAAGAGTTAAAAGTTGTCGAAATTGGCCTAATTTTAATTTAATCAAACCAAGTTCACCTGTAAAGATTGAATCACTTTGTTTTCGACAATGAGAAACAGAATAGAAATCCATTGTTTAGATTCCAATGCTTTTCTAGCAGAATTTTTTTCCATTAATTTCTCATAAAAGGACCTATTTTGGAAAAGATTTCAAATATAAAAACTGGATCGTCCCTAATCCTCAAATGGGCATACCAATGTTTAAGAATATCCATCCAGCGCAGGGATTCAAAAGCAATTATTAATTTTTGAAAATTAAAAATTTGCAATTTATCTTGAAATCAAAACAGATCCTATGGAAATGTAACATTTAGTTGATTTCCGAAAACATATTTTTAGGCTTAATATTGTCATTAAGAAAATTTACGAGTTCTGTTCCTCTGTTTATTTACATTGTTGGATTCCTTTCAATGTTGTACTTCCGTTTTATTTATAATTTTTTCTATAAAAAAAAAAATCAGTTAAGCTATGTGTAGTATAAAGTTAAATGATCACACTAGCAGGTTATAAAGGTTCAAAAATATAGGCTTGGGAAATATAAGCACCTAGCGATTCGCGGCTAGGAAATAGACATTTAGATAGGAAACGCACACTAAACCGTTTTATCTAGATTGGAGGACCCTTAAATAGTTTTGCAGGAATAACAATGAGAAAAAACTCTAGACCTAACAGGGTATGGAACCACGATTCCTCCAGCTCTTAAAACCTTCAACTAACAAAGTTACGATTCTACTATTTTTAATAAGAATGCGTATAAATATAACTAATCAGTTTTTTACATAAAAATAACGAAATAAACTAGTTAAAGTTTATAGAATAAGTTAAGTTTTAATAGGATTTCAGTTGAATCACCACTTTTACTTTTACTTTGAGCAAGAATACATAAAAACTAGCTTCAATGATAAAACTCTACCAAGATATCTTTATTTTCGATACAAATAAGGCCTTTATGGAGGTAAAAACAAAATAACAAGTACAGGTTGTCTGCAAAGGTTATAATAATGAGACTTTCACAATAATGAACTACTTATGAGTCTAAGCCTCTGGATGGATCTGTCTGACCTGTTGGAGATCACTTTGGCGTTTTCTTTCTAATGAGATCATAAACTTTTATTTTTAGAATCTATTTTATATGCTCGCTGTTAAAGTCAGATGTTGATTCTAGAACTTACAGAAGAGGTAGTGACCCAACATAACTATTTAGCAAATCAACGACTAATTACAGATGAATAATTAATTATCAGTAAAAGCTAAAGATTAGGTTGGTTGGTTGGTTGATGTTTTATGGCGCAAAAGCAGCTGCGGCTAAGCTGCGCCAAGCTAAAGATTACGGTATAAAACTAAACTATCTATCTAATTCACTCTCCGCTTTCTGATAATTATTGACTAATGGGGTCTTTAAACTCACAATTTAATATCAAAGTCTAATTTCCGGAGATTGGCAAAAAAAAAAAATTAATTAATTGGTAGTTGTGGTTGAAATCTCACCTGTGGAATTAGAGTTAATTTTCTTTTTCTTTTTTTTTTTTTTTTTTTTTGAACGAAACGATTCTCAAATACATAGTAGGAATGAAATTGATGGAAAAATGTGGGCTTTTTTTGTATTTTTTAAGAAAATTCGAGATTTTCTTGAAACTCTTTCGCCGGCAGCAAAAGTCGACATTTTCAAAGCAAGAAATTGTAGCGTCTTTAAGAATTCCCCAGGAACCCACCTGGTTGGAAATTCGTAAAATACCTTCTACCATCTTTCGCTTGAAAATAAAACATATAAAAAAGTCAAACAGTTTCCTTTTAATTGACTGTAGGTTAGGCTAAGCGAGGTATGAGTTTCCAGGATATTTCGTTTGGAGAAACAACAGAAAGAAACATCCTTTCCGTTTCGGTAGAACCCTCCATTTTGCAACAGTTCTAAGACCGACATTTTCCTTCTTCTAGAAGGTGCTTCCGCAAAGAGTCTCACTTAAATTTATAATTTTCTTAAAAAATACAAAAGAAAACAGGACTTTTCCAACAATTTCAATCCTAATACGTATTTACGAATCGTTTTGTTCCAAAAACGTAATTCCACAGGTGAGATTTCCTCCACAATTACCAATTAATTAATAAAAAAGTAAGCAATAAATGGAACAAAATAAACAAGCCATTTCAATTTCTGAGTCAGTTATTTCAATATCCCTGCAAAACACGAATGTTGGTTTTCCTGTAATGCAGTTACCTTTTGACTAATCGATTCTTCTCCAAGTTTTTCTTCTGCTTCAGGCAATTGAAGGAACTTTACTTCCTCTATTTAATTGTTTTGTGGCAAACGCATTGCTCTGCATTCAAATTTAAATTTATATACAAATAATGGAAAATGTAAATGAGAGTATTTCGTAATTTCTATTTTGTGACGAAAGTAGAAGAGAAAATGAATTTCCTACTAAGGTTTTAAATTCAGAGAAATAAAAAAGTATTATTTAGCATCGGTGGTTCAGTGGTAGAATGCTCGCCTGCCACGCGGGCGGCCCGGGTTCGATTCCCGGCCGATGCAGGATTTTTTTTCCTTATTTTTCAGACGATAATCATCTGAAAACAAGGAAAAAAACATTGTAAGTACAGGAGTGAAAGTAAGTGTTCAATGAGGTCATATGAAAAAAAAATATATTTATATGAAATGTGTCCTACTCCGGACGGTTTACGAGACAGAGACATTTGAATATACAGCTGGAAAATTAATCATAATTCTGTCTGTTTATAATATCACGTAATGTTTCTGCTTTTTATTGTTAAGTGACAAATTTATTTTGAACATTTTTAACATGCATGATTCCATTAATAATAAACAACCATTAAAGCACAATATTAAAAATTAAAAAGTTAAAAGACTTACTAAAAATAACGTTTCGAGGCTCAACTATTATACGAGACCTCTTTTCTTGTAATTAAAAAGTAAGATGAGCTTATGAATTAATGGAGTCGTCAGAATTCGTCCATTTCGAACGAACTTCATAAACTCCGCCAACCTTTTAATTTAAGAAAGAGGACTCGTATAATAGTTGAGCCTCGAAACGTCATTTTTAGTAAGTCTTTTAACTTTTTAATTTTTAATATTGCGCTTTAATGACAAATATATTAGTTACAGTTTTATTAGCTGCAGTTTTAGTTACAGTTTTAAATAAATTTTCAAAAACTCCACCGTCAACATCAATGTTCTTTGCAACTGGTGTGATAATATGGCATATTGCTCGTCTCAGTGCATCTTGACGTTAATTTATGCATACAATAACATCCATTATACTGTACATTCAAAGAACTGGAAATTGTTCGGAAAGGACCCGTTCATATAAACTTGTCGTAATAGAATGACTGATATTATGACTCCTAGAATAATGACGTTTCTTTCTGAAACATCCTATATACGGATATTGTATAGTTGCTATGTCTTCTATGAAAGGAGAAGACAGAAAACTACTTTCTTAGATCAAAGAAGCAAAAAGCTCCTTATGTAGCATTGGTGCTTAAGTGGTAGAAGGCCCGTCTGCCCCGCGGGCGGCCCTCGTTCGATTCATGACTTCTTTCCCTTTATTTATTCAGAATATGAATTTTCTAAATTTTACTTCTATGTTTATATGCATATAGTTAAGAATATATTAAACTGTAACATATGAAAATAAAATAAAATAAAATTAATTAGGCTTTTTTTTTTTTGTAATGTATTTTTATTTTAACAGTTTTTAGTTTTTTTTTATTCTTAGATCTTAGTGTCTTTTTTTTTTACTCATATTCTTTTTACTTTGGAAAAAAAATATCTCTTCGCTTAAGCTTCTAAAAACAAAAAAAATAGATAGAAAATGAAATGAGCGGTAAGAAAATATATTGCTATAATAATTGAATTAAAAATTAACATTGTTTTCCCAATAAAAATTGGAATTGTGAAGAATTGATAATTTTGAAGTTTAATTTATTAAGTGTTAAATAAGTGGAAACTTGCAACTAAGTTACTTAAAAATTAAATTAAAAATAAAATAGAACTGTAATCCTTCCTTTATAAGATAACCATTTTTAAGAAGAAACTCGTTAATAATTAAATAAAAATCAAACTTAGATGTGATCCGTTCATGAAATAACGAGGGCAGCCACAAAAAGTTTACTTCAATAAATTTATTTTTGCTCTAATTCTTGAAGTGTTTTAATATGATAATAACCTACTTCGCCAAGAATTTGTAACTTGTTATCATACGAAAATACAACAGAGATTTTGATAGAGGCGAATGTTTTAACGTAAATAAATTAACTTGAACTTCTTTTAAAAATACACACAACTGGTTTCGCCCTCAGCTTCCTCAGGTTACAAAATATTATAGAAAAAGATAATATTTTAATGGTGAAGAAAAACGGGGCACCTCCAAAAATTAAAATTAAAAACAATAAATATACATTAAAAATAAAACATTAAATAAAGGTAAGTATAATAATAAAGTCCTTCACCTTCTGGGGTGCGAATCATTCGCTCGACAGACTTTCTTCATCTAAACATGATATTTTATTTGCAACTTTGGAATCACTAACATTCCAAAGACCTGGCTGTTTATTTGTGATTACTCTCATCTGATGATCATGAACCGGCCGTTCTGAGAGATCACATTGTAAACATTTGGTCTCAACCATTGATGGTCCTATTTTTATTCAGATTATTTTTTTTTTTTTTTTTTTTTTTTTTTTTTTTTTTTTTTTTTTTTTT
>JAFIDM010000007.1:37102872-37127777 GCA_023159025.1 Thereuonema tuberculata | reverse complement strand
ATTTTTTTTTTTTTTTTTTTTTTTTTTTTTTTTTTTATTTATTTATTTATTTATTTCTAAATTTAAAATTACAGTCCTGCTAGGTTTTCAAAATGAAATCCTGTGATGCAGGTGCTGAAAGTATAAATAATTTATATTTGTAATTTAAAAAGTATTAATCATATAAAATCATATAAAAATTATATAATTACGCAATTATACGAATTATATTTAAATTAGATTCAATTATATAATTATATAAAAATCAATATATCACAGAAATATAAAAAGAAAATCAAATACAAAAAGAAAATTATTATAAATATCATTCATTACAATCAAATTTAAGGTTCCCAAATTATTTTTTACTTATTATTCTAATTACAATTTCTTTCTTTCAATGTTTATACTGTATAACATTACTATATAACATAATGCTTATACTGTATAACATTAAAAATTTCTAAATCTAATTGTGAAAATAAAACTTTAAATAACAATCTCTCATGCCAAAATTATTCAACTAAAAAAATATATAAACAAAATATCAATACACAAGACCAAAAACACACAAAATATAAATATAGTATATGTAATCAAAAATACCTAAATATTCCAGATAATTTCGCCAAATATTATTTTTTTCAGTATTTGCCTTTTTAATATACTTATTTTATTAAATTTATTTTGTTTTAATTCATTTGTAATTTGCATAAAAATCTTTAATAGAATTCTATTTTTATTTCTTAATCCAAAGTTGTTCTTAGGATTTTCATAATATAAAATCTTTATTAATGTATTTCTAGTAATATTTTCTAAGTTATAATTTCTAATTTGATTTCTAATTTTATAAAAGTTATTTATTATTAAAGAATATAATATTTTTTCTTTTGGCATTAAAATTTTATATTTTATTCTTATCTGTATTTTTTCATTCTTTGTTAATATACAATAATCTTGTATTATGTAATTCATTATTTTATTTAATATTCTATTTATGTTATTAGTGTCTGTATTACCTAAATGTACCCAACAACATAATCCATAATTTATTAATGAATCTATAAATGATTTATATATTAACATCTTGTATCTTATAGAAAAGATACCCTTTATATGTTGAAACATATATATTAATGAATTAAGTTTATTTAATATATATAAATAATGTGTTTTCCAAGAGAATTGATCATTAATATATAAACCTAGATATCTAATTGTTTTAATAATTTCAATATTTTTACAATTACAACTTTGGAAGTTTATGTCATCATCGAATAAACAATTATAATCATGATATTTTATTACTGGATTTGTATGTAAAAATTTATTTTTTGTTTTCAATATCATTAGTTTTGTTTTTTCACTATTTATTTTCATTTTATTATTGTGTGTCCAAATAATTAGTTTATTAAAGTCTTTTTGTATATTGTATTCTGCAGTTTCATAATTTTCATTTATATTTATCAATATGATGTCATCAGCATAAGCAAAAATTTTTGATGTTGATATTGTACTATATAATGTATTTAAGTATAAAATAAATAAAAGTGGTCCTAAGTTTGAACCTTGAGGAATTCCTGTTTTTAATTTATATGTTTTACCTAATTTTGAATTTAAATTAATTCTTATTTTTCTATTTTTTAAATAGTTTTTTAATATTTCTATCATATTGCCTCTTATTCCAATATGAAATAATTTTTCTATCAATATCTTATGATTAATACTATCAAATGCTTTCTCAAAATCTATAAAAATAATATATATATAATAACCGTTATTTAATGCACAATTTATGATTTTTTGGAAATCTTGAAAGAGTTTATCAGTACTTAAATTTTTTTGATATGCAAATTGTTCTTTTTTTAGTAATTTATATTTATACAGAAAGTTATATATTGAATTAGTTAAGCATGTTTCTATAATTTTTGACATATTGGAAAGAACAGAAATTGGCCTATAATTTTTTATATCATCAATTTTTCCTTTTTTATATACTGGAGTTATTTTCGCAGTTTTCCAAATACTTGGGTAAGTTCCATATTCAAACATGGCTTTTATAAGTTCATGCAATATTGCTGCAAATATATCCATATACTTTTTTATATCTTTTACAGCAATATTATCAATACCAACAGTATTTTTATTTTTCATTAATGTAATTATATTTATTATATTTTCAATACTAGGTATATTAAACACTATTGAATTTATTGAAGTTTCAATATCCGTATTATTACTTCTAGTGTTACAATTACATGTACTAACAACTTTACTAAATGTTTTACCAAATAATTCATCAGTTTGCTTATAATTATATTTTTCTATTAATTTACAAATTTTGTTTTTATCAATAGTTTTATGTTCATTATTTTTTATAATATTATTTATTATATTCCAAGTCTTTTTATTATTATTGTAAGTGTTTAGAAATTTATTTTGATAGAATCTTTGCTTTGTTTTTTGTATTAGGTTTTTTAACCAATTACTCTTTTTTCTATAAATTTCTCTATATTCTTTATTTGTTTTATTGTTTTTATGTTTTTTATATAACTTATCTTTTTCCTTAATATGACTATATATTTCATCTGTTATCCATTCATGTTTATAATTTTGTTTTTTATTATTTTTAGTTTGATAATGATATTCATGGTTTTCTCTATATTTTTCTTTATTGCTTATTTGTTTTTTAGATTTATTTATAATTTTTACAAATTTATTTATTATTTTATTTGGGTCAATTATTTGCTTATTTCTAATATTATTAAGTAAGTTTTCTGATTTTTCAATAAATAATTCCTCATTTATTATATTATTGTGTCTTCTGAATTTTTTAAGATTTTGATTACTTTTACTTAATTTTTGATTAAATATTTCTAACATTATTATATAATGATCTGATATTTCTGTTTGTATAATATTACTTTTAGTATCTTTATTTTTTAAATTAATAAAACAGTGATCTAAGCATGTTGAAGTATAAGATTTTATTGTCTGTACTTCTCTAGTTGCAGTATCAATTAAATTCTCAAAGCCATAAGTATTAAAAATTTCTAAATATTTCAGTACCAAAGAATTGTTTTTTTTTTCTAGAATATTAATATTCATATCACCAATAATTATAAAATTATTAGTTTTTTCCAATTTTTTATGAGCATATTCTATAGTGTTTTCTAATTCTTTAAGAAAATAGTTTTTATTCGTTAGAGGAGGTTTATAAATTATTAATAATTTTTTTAAATTTGTACTATTATCAATTTTACTTATATTAATATCTTTATATTTAAGTACACATGTAATATTTTCAAATGTTATTGTGTCAATCTGAAAATTCATCAATGTATATTCATTTTTATAATACATTATCATCCCACCACCTCTTCTATTTTTCCTGAGATTATATATCATACTATAGCCTTCCAGGGTAAAATATTTAATTTCATTTTCATTTATGTTTATTTCTACTAAAATTATTATGTTTATTTCATTTAGAAATTTTTTTATATGACAAATGAGATAATCAAAATTCTTTTTTATACTTCGTATATTTAAGTATAATATTTTTTCAGAAGACTGATTTATTATTCTATTTATATACCATTCTTCAAAATCACAGTAAATATTTAATTTTTTCTGATCTGATGTTTCAAACATTAGTCAAACATTTTTAGATTTTTTTAAGATCATCTTCATTCATTATTTTTATTATAGATGAATTTTCATCTTTTCTTACTAAGATCTTATGGAACTTTGTCCAAGTGAATTTATAATTCTTCTCTTTTGCAATTATTCTTGTTTTCCAAAATAGGGTTTTTTTCCTTTTCGTTAAGTTCTCATTAAAATAGATTCTACTGGTGTCATTGCTATCAGAAATTTCATTATTTCTTAAGATTTTCTTTTCTTTCATTTTTTCCATCCAGATTAATCTACTTTTTAAGGTTGAAAACTTGATTATTATAGGCTTTATTTTGTTCTTATTAAAAGTTTGAACCCTATGCATAACCTCTACATTTTGAAGTTGATCTTTCACACCTATCTTGTTTGCAATTTTTTCTACAATGTCTTGCAATTTTTCATTTGGAAGTTGGATAACTCCATTTATTTCTAAGTTATTTTGTCTTAATTTTTCTTCATGATTGTCTATTTCTAGTTCAAAGTTTTTGATTTTCTCTTGTGTTTTATCCTTTTCTTCTTCTAATTTTAAAAGTCTTTCTTCAGTTTTCTCCTGTTTTCCTTCTATTGCAGATAATTTATCTAAAATTTCTTCATAATGTTCATGAATGTAGTTGATACTACTTCTTATTTCCTGTATTTCCGACTTGATTTCTCTTACCTCCTGTAATAATTGACGTATTTCTAGAGCTGATTCCATTTCATTTGTTTGGTAATGCGTATCTTGATTTTCTCCTTTCTTAGCTTCTTTGGTTGATTTTGTTCGTATAGTGATATTCTTAAAGTTCATATTATCTTCTTTTTTTACAGTATCTGTAATATAAGTTATTCACTTATATTTCTCGTTAATTAGGCTTATTTTGATTGAGCAGAGAATCATGTGTGCGGCCATATTGCTACACTAATCCCGCATTTAATTAATCTGAATTAAAATACACGTAGATTCATGAAATGTAACGCAAAGAGGTGACGTGGGACCAATCACACACCAATTCTTCATCATCTGATAATCTTCAACCAATGAAATAGGCGTACATGTCGCATATCGTTACAAGAGTAAACCATATCAATAAGAGGAGATATTCTGGAAGGAAACGTCTGCAAATTATTTAGGCATATTCTGAAACGAAAAGATGGGGAGAAAGAAAAAAAATCTTCAGTTTTTTTTGTTAAAATTTCTTTTGCTTTCTTTTCTCTTCATTTTAAGTATTTCTTCTTTCTTTTCTTTTTCAATGCCGTACTGATAAATCGTTTCAAAAGATACACAACCGTTGTAGCTGAGGAGGCCCCAAAACTGAGGGCGAAACCAATTGTGTGTATTTAGATAATGATGCTTTAAATACAGATTTATTAAAATAAATTTATGGGTCTGTTATTAAATTTCACACATTTAGGGCCGAGTGCACCAACCAACAGACGAAGCAGTCATTAGTTGTGGAAGCGTTAGTTAATAACCGTCCGTCAAATAGGAGTTGCTGTGCGCCAACGAAATTTTGTCTGTCATTTACTGATGGTCACTAAAAATTTAACGTGTTTATAAAAGTGGCTGCGATTGGTTAACAACATTTGACATCATTTCCGGATCACTTTTCGCATGCGCAATCACGAATGTTATCTATTTTCACTTTCGATACTGCCTTTAGATGCAAAATTTTCTCAGCAAGTAGTTTCAATTAAATATATAAAGTTCTTAAAAAGTACTAAACGAATCCTGCAGTTTTATTCTCATCATGTATTAACGACGCATTTTCTTTCACAAAAACAAAAAGATTAACCCTAATTTCGTAAAAAAACTGGATTCGAAGTCGGCCATCTTCCTATAGCTGAACGGCGCGGGGTCTGATGGGAGTTTTCTCTTTGATGACGCATTTAACTCGCCACTTTTTGAGCTGCTAAAGTTTGACCACTAACGAACCCCTAACGAACGTTGGTGAACAGAAAATTTCACTTGATCGCTGATTTAGCAGTCATCAAAGTTAACGGAGGTTTGGTGCACTCGGCCCCAGAACTTTCATTATTATAAAAATGTTAAATTTAACAATTGTAATATAGGCTTAAGTCCTTAAAATTTGAAACAACAATTGCCGAGATTTTGTTTTTGATAAATAATAATAATAATAATAATAACAATTATAATAATAGTTTAACTCCCATAAAAAAAAAATGCATCGGCCGGGAATCGAACCCGGGCCGCCCGCGTGGCAGGCGAGCATTCTACCACTGAACCACCGATGCGATGCTACGATGGTTCAGCTCTTTATATACACATTTAGCTTATGTTCTATTAAAGATACTCTTCATGTATTTAAGTACATATGTCTATTATCTTTTGACCAACTTTTTTTTTTTTTAATCATTACTTCAATCGTTTTTATTTTTAAATTTTACTTGAAAAGCAATCAACGTAATCAACCAATGAAAAACAGTAACATGAAACGATGAGAAGATTCTTCAGTTGCCTCAGGTTCTAAGATGGCAATACTGCTTAGATTGAGGTTAATTCCAAAAGGTCACCGAACCATTTCAGAACATCACTGAATTCTACAGAGAAGCCAACTCTCTGATACATGTTTGTAAACTCCGAGAATACAGACGTAAACTACACTTTAAATGTTAAAACATTAAGAATAAACTACGTCACTTTATTGAGTCTTACGTCACGTTTTCACTTGCAGCAAATATAATGTTTGTATTGAACTGAATATCTGAGATTATCTCAAGAAAAACTATTGCAAGTATTTTTATTTACAAACCTTTTTATTATTCAGAAGTATTTTGTATAAATTTCTACATTAGGACATCATCTAAACAATCTGTCTATCACAATAGGCTACTTACTGTATCTATAAATTCTTTTTTATTTTATTCTGGAATTTTCTATAGATCTTGAACTTAAATATAGCTGATCATCTTTTATCATCGCAATTATATTTATCTTTTTATCTAATACATACATAAATTATCAAAATTTACTTTTAGCTTGCTCTTATATGGATACATATGATTACAGTCCCTACGGTGAATGAAGATCCTCCCAGAATGCAACGCAGCTTATAGATTGAGCTTTCCTGGGCGACCGTTAACATTGAAACAGAAGAGAAGCGACCTCTTCTCTTTCAATGTTAGCGGTCGGCCAGGAAAGCTCAATCTATAAGCTGCATTGCATTCTGGGAGGATCTTCATTCACCGTAGGGACTATAGTCACTTTGTAATTATATATAGACTACTAATTTGGCTTATTTTTATCTTTATTAATAATAAACGTTTGACATAGAGAAGATTTGCAATCTTTCTTCAAATCATTGATTGTGATCACCTGACGATGTAGGTATCACATGGTAACGCAAAAACGCAGAATGTGTCCAAAAATCATTATTACAGTATTAGTTCCCAAACAAAATCTCTTTTAATAGAGAATTGATTACATTTACCTTAAAGTGGCTCTGTTATAGTAATAGATCATTCCTAATTTTACAGATATTCAATAAGTTCTTGACCTTATAGAACAATAAATATCACAGGTTGTGTTAATTTTAAGAATTATCAGTAATAGCCTTAATGACAGAGTTATTTTAAAATATGAAATAATTGATATCAATTCCAAACTCAGAAATGACACCAAATGCTCGAATATATTTTAATTTGATAAATATTACGTAGGATTAATTTCTTTCTTATTCTATAAGGACATTTCTACTTTATTTATTTGTTTATTGAAATAGTACAATACTAAGCCCATTAAAAACATTTACTAAGCTTCTACATCGTAACAGGCATTTATAACTAAAAATAATATCAACTATCAACTGTAGATAGTTAGTGATAAAAAAAAAAAAAATATGCATCGGCCGGGAATCGAACCCGGGCCGCCCGCGTGGCAGGCGAGCATTCTACCACTGAACCACCGATGCTATTGAGAATACCATTCATTAGTAAACTATTAAACCATGACTTTAGTAAATCAAACTAAAAAAAGCAATAAATGTTCCTTTTTTGTATTAAACAAATTACAACTCTTAACCTGGTCTTCCTTTATATTCATTATTTTTTTTATAATTCTGTTTTGTTTTTATTCAGTAGACCAACTTGAACAGTAAAGATATCAAAACACAGTAAAATAGTTAATAAACCAAAACAGGAAATGATGTTAAAGACTGCTTCAGTTGCTTGAAGCAATGAAAACACGTTGTCACTAAACCAGCAATCAAGTGTTTTCCTTAGAGAACAAACCAACCATTCGTAACTACAGAAGAAGTGGGTAGACTTGTTTTCGAATAAGAATATTTTACACGGAAGAGATAGTGGAGTTAATTTATCATAAACATATTAAGTTCCATATTTTAAATTAAAGTAGTTAGTGATTAAACAAGTGCCTAAAACTAAATATTGAATGAAAAACAAACCAACAGTTGATCATTCAATATTATTCACAAATTAGATATGTATCGTATCAATCTCGATACAAACTTCCTTAGATCCTCTCTGTTATTTTGTTTAATTGAAATTGTTTACTTGAATTTGTTCACTTGTTTCGTCAGCAACGGACAAGGGCAAAATTACAATAAACCTGAGGAAGACTGGGAAATGTTAATACAGTCGAAATATTCTGTATTAAAAGAGAATCAATATTAGTAGAGGATCGAAGGAAGTTTGTATCAAGTTGTTCATTCACTTCCATTAATGGTTTTTGGCTTTTAGATCCTTAGGATCAGTTGGTGAGATTTTTACCAAAATGAATCGAGATCGTTCTTTTCAGAACCTACATCGTCTGTCAAACTTTGTTATTTTGATCAGAGAGGGATTGTTTTCTCCTTAAACATTATTAAATGTAATAGAGATCTTTTCTGTATTAACCAACACCCACCTTTTTAATTTTTGTTTTCTAGCAATTACGATTTTTTAGTATCGCAATCGTGGATGGACGGAATGGATATTTTCATTATCTATTTCTTTGAACGTGCACATATTTCATTGTGTTGGTTTTAACGGCGCAAGAGGCTAAGCTACGAACAAGATGTGAAATTCAGAACAAGCTCTTGAAAGAAAAAGTAACAAACACAGAAGAAAGAAGGAAACATCCAAGCCCAAGCGGGATTCGAATGGAAGTTTGGAATTATCAGCGCAAAGCAGGCCATCGCCTTGACCATTTCGACTTGAAATTATATTATAAAACATTTTTATTTTAATCCTTTTTAAGCAAATTAAAAACAAAACGAAAGAGAGCAGTTAAAAGGAAATCAGAAACCTGAATAGTCCCAGAGAGCAATTAAATTTAAAAAAAAAACTACATTCACTAACTAAAAACCTGGGAGAGCATTCAATTTCAATTAAATCAGTAAAAATTTGTATATTTAAAGGATTTTTATCATTAAGCCAGTGGTTTTCAAACTTTTCTTATCTCGGCTCTCTTTGCGAAAACAAAAGATCAATCTCTGTCACAATCGGAAACTGCTCATTTTTCGAAACAAATTGTGTTAATTTAAATTATATGAAATACATGTAAACGAATGAAATACATATCATGTGAAAGCCCCACCCCTCCAAAACAAGAAGATATATACTGTATTCCAGTGGTTATAAATCACAGTTACTTATATAGCATGTACTAACTTTAAATATAGTAAACAAGGTTTTTAGTGTAGTCAAAAACTTAAAAAAACAAGAAAAACGACCAGCATGGATCTGAACCAACTGTTATTACAGAAGTGAAACATCAGACAGTGTTGTGAGATTACACCGTAAAACTATTTCTATGTTTGGAAACTGTTCAATGACTAAAAGGAAATTAGTATTTAATATTCTTTTGGGCTCCAACAAACTTTGACGAATATTGTTTTAAACAGTCGTAGCCAATCCGATATTGGAAATGAAAATGAAAATTATTTTAAGAATTTTTGGACAGGGACACTTACACCGTACGTTCACCAGATTAATAACTAGTAATTGGATGATGTTATGCATCAATTGACCAAGCGCCAAAATATACTTTTTTTAGTTTATTGCTTCATCTATTAGTGAAAGGTGTAAACTCTTCATAAAAAATTGTTCCTTCTTGCTATCTCAACATAATTTTATGGAAAATTAATTTTGAATAAACATAACGAATAAGATTTGCATCATGTGCCGAACGAACTTTGTGGGATATTATTAATGTTGATAATGATGAGAATTGTCCTGTGAAAGTATCTTCATTTTGATATATAACACTCTTCATTCCATAAAAAAATGTCAAATAATACATGAACTTTTGCTTTGAATATCTCAAAATCGAATTTTGGCGCTTGGTCAAATGATGCCTAACACCATCCAATTTACAGAAGACAAAATAGAAAAAGATAAAAAAATAAAGTATCATCTTTCTTTCCTCTTAATAAAATTTCTTGCAATTATATTTATAAATTTAATTTCTAGAACGGAAAAAAAAAAAAACCTGCATCGGCCGGGAATCGAACCCGGGTCGCCCGCGTGGCAGGCGAGCATTCTACCACTGAACCACCGATGCTTGACAAATTTTTCATATATTTTTTAACTTTTCTTTTAAACCTTTTTTATAAATTTTGATTTCAAACTGTAGACTTTCTTTAAATAGTAAATGAAACTAAGATATCCTTTACCTTAGATTCGCCATTATTTATAATAACATATGGTTTATTAGTAAAGATATCAAAATATAGTTAATAGTTAACAAACCAGAATAAGGATATATATGTAGAAACTTTCTAAGGTATAGAAATGCACCAAAAAAGAATTCAATGGACCACTTGAGGTTTACGCCCCTATCGACGTCACGTACGACGTGTATCCCACATGCGGGATAGAAAGAAAGAAAGAAAAAGCGAGAAGAAAACCTTTATTAAAGCAATGACGTGTCTGTATTTCATTATTTTAGAAAGTGATCTTTGAAACAATTTATTTTTAAATAGGCCTAAATCTGAATGGACTTTTTAAAAAATTCTTAGCCTTCTCCCCCCCCCCCAACCTTAATCCTGGGTACGCCATTGAATTAGTAAGTAAATAAATACATAAATTATGCTTAAGTGCAAAGCTGTAAGCCGTTTAATCCTAATCATTACAAAGCAAATCGTATTAATGTATTAATAGTCTTGATAAGATACAATAAGATATCGATTTTAATACTTTTTGCAAGGAAACATTTGTTAATCTAATGAAAATCCACCCACACAGAGAAATGTTCAAATAGAAAAAAAAACATATATCGTTTTTAAATAGGCAAGAAAATAGGCCCACAGATCAGAAATCAGACAGACACAAAATCACATATTATTCAAACATGAACTCATTGACATTTAATGAATCTTACTTGCCTAGTTACATAGGCTAAAAAATCAAGAGTTTTAATCTATGTACGTAAATAATCTAAAGTAACTCAAAAAATAGTTTCAAATAAAAGTTGATATTTGATAAAAAATAGTTATTGAATATTACTTGTTTACAATATTAGTAATGTTTTTAAAAGCAATGTCATTTTTACTGTGAGATGCTTCCCTGTAAAGCACCTCAATTCAGCATGACCCAATGGCAATAACCTGAATTGAGGATTTTCCCGCCTTCTCCAGCCTCAAGCAATACGAGAGATTCTTCATCACTACTTACTTTGTTTACGTTTAAGTAAAGGCTTGATGTCTTGTACTTTTTTTTCTTGTTTTTATAATTTTATTTTCCAAATAAAATAAATATATATTTTCATTAAAGGCATTTTACATAGAAAGTTTAATAAGTTTTATTGATATGTTTGTTAATAAAAATTACATAAATAAATTTCTCTTTATGACTACGAATCAAATAGGAATACAAAATGAATAGTACTTCGTAAGCATCGGTGGTTCAGTGGTAGAATGCTCGCCTGCCACGCGGGCGGCCCGGGTTCGATTCCCGGCCGATGCATGCATTTTTTTCTTTTTTTTTTTTTTTAATCTTTCATTTTCCATAAAGTGACTACTATGACTTTTAAGGTGATTTCTTTAAAGTACTTTAAAATTTATTAAAATTTTAAGGACATTTTATTATTCCAAAGACATAAACCTGATAGTGACTCCATTTTGGAAGACCGAAACTGTGCGGACAATTTTGATTGTGTTGCAATAATAGCATTTTTGAATAAAATAATTGAAAATGAAGATTATTCTTAGATTAAGCATTTTCTTATTATTTTGGGGAAAAAAAAAACCCAACAACATCTACAGTATGATCTCCTAACACGTCTTCGCATATATTTCATCAAAAATATTATAAAAAAAAAAAAAAAAAAAAAAAAAAAAAAAAAAAAAAAAAAAAAAAGATGGAAAATGAAAATTACCTCAAAAAAATAGTACAACAATTGATTTTTTTCGAATTTTCATAACAACATTAATCATTATAACATAGAAACGACAGGAAACAATATTTTCTATTCGTTTCTTTGAAAGGAACGCGATTAATTTTTTTCTTAAATATCTTTTTCAGAATGTTTTATTAATATACATACTTAATCTAGTTTGAGAAATTATTTAACCGTATATTCGAGATCGAGATTTAACTATACCACGATTGGTTATTTTATTACAGAAACCGTGACAGGATTTATCCCTAATGACAAAAAAAAAACAAATCAAGAGGCGCCATTGTTCCCACCTTATTGAATTAGGTAATTGTAATAAATATATATTTACAAGTACTGTTATAGCGATGAGAACTATTTAACCAAAATCTCTTCTAATGTGCATTTAATTATTTAACTTAAGAATTACTTTATTATTAAAAGACAAAATGAGCGTTTTACATGCTTAAAAAAAAAATAAGAAAGAAACATAAATTTTGGAGCAGTATAAAAATTTTTATATTTTCAGTGGTTTTTTTTTTCTAGTCAAAATCTTATTTCCGAAAAAAAAAGAAAACAAGACATTCCTGAAAGAACTTAAAGCCTACTTTCTTTAAAACTTTCTTCTTATTTTTTTAATTCTTTTCCAGAAGTTGTAAAAAAAAACAAAAAAACAAATACGGTTGTTTTCAAACTATAATGTCTGCTAAATATAAAAGAGTGCAAATTTTCTTAAATAGAAAAAATTGAATTAAACCGGCATTATTTACTTACTGTCTAAAGCCGATTAACTTTGATCATTCAATCCATGCGCCAATTAATGGATTAGCTAAAAAGATTAACGTCCGTTGTTTACTTTGTTTTTCTTTTGGAATTTTCTTCTCGCGCTCGTTTCTCTACAAGGATCCACTTGGTAAAGATTTCAAATAGAAATGTTAGATCAATATGCAGACCAAGTTTCAAAAAGATCCACTTAAAACAACAAAGGGTGAGACCTCGTTGTTTACCAAGTGACATCCTGGATCAGCTGTTTCACGCTCTTTGGCGATCATCAGCCAGGAGAAGTCACCAGTAAACAACGAGGTCTCAGTGGAAAGCTTAAAAGTTATTTGGGGGGGGGGGGGTTACACATTCGTAGAGTGACTGATTTGATGATCTTCGTGTTTTCTTAGCAAAATAAACTAAAAAAACAATACTCTAAAATGGATTTTGTATGGACGTACATGTTAAGTATTCAAAACCCTTTCAAATACGTATTTCTAACTCGTAAAACGCTTTTAAAAAAGTTAAAAACAAATTGGCCTTTTCTCTTGTACATCAGTCAGACGACAGTTACTTGAATGAAAAGCTTTTGGATAAAAGAGAACCATCCATTCAGACGATTCGTTAGGGCCTTTCGATTTTCACAAGATTTTCTCGAAAGATCTTTAAGAGTGTTTTAACGACACCATTTTGTCTCACCTCTTCAACTAAATCGAAAGCAGTTACGAATTAACTGTCGCACTTAAACACTATCTTTCGAAAATAAATCATGAACTTACTAAAAATATATTTACTCAAAGCATTAGAAAATACCATTTTTTTTTATTTCTTTATTTACCTATTTGAGGAGATATATCGCTATTCGGCAGGTTTTTGTGGACTCTCAAATGTCGCCAAAGATTCGGTGTCACAGCCTCATACTAGGATTATCCTGGGAATAATGTTAGCTGGTCTACATCCAACCACTGGACCTTCAGCTGAATTCCTTAAATTTTTCAATTAATTATTTCGTTACGTTGAATTGCAGATTGAAAAAACAATACGTGTCCATCGAAATCAACAATTCAATAAATTAGGCTTCCTTCATGTTTTATCATTACAGGGCTCATCTATGGAGAAGTATTTGCGTGGGTGGAATTTGGCAGTCGCTTACAGGAGTTTTGACGAAAAGAAGCAGTATAAGAAGCAGGGAAGACTGTGAAAAGATGGAGAAATTCAGAAGGTAAGTTCTGTAAAGGCCATTAAAAAAAAAATAAGTAAATAAAACCACGTGAAGCTGTGCTGACTGTGAGATCCATTGTGGCGAATTGAGGTAGATTTCTAAATGTTAAAATGATAAACATGATGAATGAGATAGATTTCTGTTTCAAAAAACTCCTTAACAAAAAAAAAAAAAAAAAAAAAAAAAAATCGAATCATCAGGAATGCACAACACAATCTATAAACTGATGACTAGCACCACCTGTTTTCCACCCACGTAAAGCCTGCCTAAATGTACTTAGGCCGTCCGTCCACTGGAAGCGACAATGCGCATCAACACGCGACGTAGACCTCGTCCTCCGCCAGCGAAATTGCGCGGCCTATGGCCATTATTCAGTCTGCTTTTTCAATCGCGTGCTGCAATGTCTTTTGATTTGATAACACTTTTAGCCCTTGATTCCCCTCTCATTAGACGGAGGAGAGCCAAGAAAAGGAGAAAAGAGTGGGTTAATAGTATTTTAGCCAATAAAAGGAAGTATGGCGATTTTTTTTTTTGTATACAGTGATCTTCAGATCTTCAGGATAGTGAAGAACATCATTTTTCTTATTTTCGAATGCAGAAAGACACAATTTCTGCCGCTACTTCGTTCCACTACTTCATCGTCACCACAAATATTTTTTTTAGAGAACTGAATTTATTAGTTTCTCACTATCCATTTTTGTCGCGCTACACGGTCAAAAAAACCCAAATAGGATTGAATCTTTTGCGAAGTAGCGCGACAACCCGCGATGTTGCACGACAAACGCTCTTCTACTGGACGAGCTCCAATACTATTACATACGTTTGATTCGTGTATCGCGTTGTAGCCAAATGTCGCTAGTTGTCGCTTGTAGCGCGTTGTCGCTTCCAGTGGACGACCGACCTAAGAATCCCATTCGACAATTTCATAGAGTTCTTTTTCTGAAGGCCTTTGTAATTAGTCCAGAGATGTTCGACTGAAGTATCTTTTGATGTGACTCTGGTATTAGGCTAATTTATCAAACAGGATTATCTTAATAGAACAGGGTGAAAATGTTTTCCTTTCTTTTTAGACTTCCGTCAGAAAGCGAGGCTTATCAAATCACGGAGTCTGTGTGTTCCCTCTGTACTATCTTCATGAATCTTCTTGAAACGTAATATGCCTATCTGAGGACGAACTAACTTTCATAGTTGAAAATTTTCCAAATAGGTCAGGAAAATTAACACCAGAAGACGTTAAAAATTCCCATGGAATAAATAATTATAAATGAATGAAGAACTGTTTTTTTTCTAAATGTTTATTTATTCCTAACAATATATACTTTTTAGACTGCTTTTGTTTCCGAATAAAATGCTGGAATAAAAAGTGAAGTAAATAACTTATAATGGTTTTATTTCAATGACGAAAATTTTCTCCATTTTTTTAAGAGAAAAATAACTTATAGTGGTTAAATTTCAATGACGAAAATTTTCGTTATAAGAGAAAAATTTAGAAAATTAAAATGCCTTTTATAATTTTTATTTTTTGGAATCAGAAAGAAAAAGAAGGAAAAAAAAAAAAAGCATGCATCGGCCGGGAATCGAACCCGGGCCGCCCGCGTGGCAGGCGAGCATTCTACCACTGAACCACCGATGCTATAGATAATCCAACACTCTCAATCCAATTTTAACGTATTTATTGAGAAGAATTCAGTAAAAGTTCAGTTATTTTAACTTAAATAAAATATTATTTAGTATTTCTAATGTATGTAGAGGCTTTTCGTCAATTCTACGTGAAGAAAAAAAAATCATTAATGACTTTAATATAAATAAAAAAAGACAAAATAAAAGCAAAGAAAACAGGAAGTACTGAAGAGATTTCTTGGTCTGCCTCAGGCATTGAAAGATGAGAGAGACTCGTGTAGAGAGAAATGAACCTTTTCATTCTTATTTGTAGGAAGCTTTACAGAGAAGCCAGCTTTTATTTTTTCAATCGTAATTGAAGTTGTTGTCAGGTTTAAGATTTTTATGTTGCTTTATTTTTAAACTGTCAAAGTAAATCGTGATTCAAGTAGCAAAAAGTTGTTCAAGTTAAAGCAACGGTAAACAGAAAAAGTTTGTGATTTCCAAACACATTAGATTCTGAGAAAAACAAGTCAATTTTCAATTTTGTAGTGAACACAAAACTAAAGGACCCGTAAGATTTTCAATCTATCAAAGATTTGCGTTGGTAGATTGAACACTATTATTGATTGACGCTCAAAATAAATTACTCAAGTCGTTGTAATTCAAGGGTCAAGTACAATTTCAAGCTGTGATCGAATTGAGTTCATTTAGTCTGTCTAGATCCCGTTTTGTACCATTGCGGCGACTCTAATAAGTGACCAGTCGCCATCTTGAACTGGAAGTGGTCACATTAGGTCATGGGTATCGTTTTCGTTGTCACGGTAGTGGATTCAGCTGATCTTCATTTTGTCCAATAGCTTTCTGATCCGTTCAATGGCCGTTGAAAAGCGGAAGTGGTCTGGACATGAAGTTAATTTTCCCAAACCTCCAGACCGTGGGAAGTCCAACGAAATATGAACCGTTGGGTTCAGATTCCTTGAGATTTGGGCTGTGAAGAGCTGTGAACATACACACATGCGGACACAGTGGAAATGCAGGATCGGTAAAAATGCTAGTTCTGAGCTGCTCATAAAAATTGTCAAAGTAAACAATTCAGTTTTGGGCTCAAGTCCCTTTCTAATGGAGCTAAATCAATGATTTTTATTTTTTAATATTATATTTTCTCTTATGCTGAAATAAAATGCTTGTAAAAGTTTATCAAGAATAAAAACATTAAGTTAAAAAAAATTCAGAAAATGAAAGAAAAAAAAAAAAAAAACGAAAGAAAAAAAGGTGAAAAATGTTTTTAAACTAACACTTTTTAAAATACAGAAATTTACGTGTGCGCAAAGTGATTAAAAACAGGCCGCTAAGTGGATGATCTGTTATTTTATTTCAACATACCCATTCAGTTAGGCATATTAAACATCATAAACAATATCCACGAAAACATTAATTTCAAAATTGAAGTAAAAAGAAATGGAGGAATTTCTTTTCTGATACATATATATATATATATATATATATATAAAACATGCATGATACGTTCAGCTTTCGGTTATACAGGAAGCCAACAGACTTAGACCTCACTTTAAATTTTCCATTACATTCATGTGGTGATTAACATTTACAATTGGGATCTAACACACTTAAAAAAAAAAAAAAATATTTAAAAAAAAAAAAAAAAAAATCTTCACTACATGTTGTGGGATCCAAGTTCGAACCACTTCGTCAGGTGATAAAGAAAAAAATGTCTTTAATGCATTGATTTTGTTCTTGTGTTGAAGTCATAGCTCATTAGGCTAATATTACTGTTTTAACAAATTTTCTTATATTTATTTTAAATCATCGATGTCAGATTCTGGTGTTGACTGTACAATGTCACTGGTTTTATTGCATTATCATTCTTTAATTGCTGTACAATGCATTACGTAGGTTCCTATCATTTTCAAATATTAAGTTTTTGAACAAGAAAATATATTGTTGTTCTTGTATTACTGCTCACATTGAAAATATATATATATTTTTTAAGTAGAAAATAGCTGTACAATGTTTAGCTATATAGTGACGACAGCAAAACCCTGGGTGTTGTTATTAGTGTTCTGTTGTTACATCAGGGATAGTTTTTAAATATTATCATCAAACAAAATGTTACCATTACATAATCTTCTTTTGTACTACGATACAAACTTTAATTTTGAATGATACTTAATTTTGAATCATGGAGTATTCTCCAAAAATTTGTAATATTTTTAGCTACCATGACAACTATCAACATTAATATAAGTTTAATTAACTTAAATGTAAGTAGTCATTATAATATTATTATATATTGGTTTAAGAATTTGACTTAAATCGAATATTTAGTGATATTTTTATTAATTACAAACGATATTACTTAACTCTGTAGCATGGACTTGCACATTTTTGGGCCAAAAATGCATATTTCCATGTATTTCCATTATTTGTTAAGCACAAAAATAATGCACATTTTTAATGCGGATCCTAGTTTGATTTGAATAAGTTTTTTCACTTATTTTATGTATTTTCTCGATAAACATAAAAATGGACAAATGCATTTCTGGCACTAAACCCTTCGTATCATTCTTGAAGACAAACATTTCTGTAATTTTAAGCTTTCTATAAATTAGTACTTTATGAGACTTGTATAGAATCAATGGTCTATGATAATGTCCTTGTGAAAGCAAGATCAGAGACTGGGAAAATTGTAATCGAACTGATGTATTATTTCATTTTGGCAAACAAATTTAAGAGATAAAAAAAAAAAATATATATGATTGGTTAATCAATGATTACGTTTGGATAATTTGAATCAAATTAAAGGCTAAAATTTGATTTGAAATTGCTTAACGAATTAATTTAAAAAGTTCATCAATAAGAAACAAAGAATTTAATAAAAAAAAAAAGTAATTCATTATAATATTTCGTGATCAATATTACATTTATTTTTTATAGCAAAGACAGTCTGGGGAAAAAAATAAATTTAAAATTTAAATAGATTTTCTTTTATTAAAACTTCTTGAAATTTTATTTATAAATTTAATTTTATAAAGAAATAAAAAAATAAAATAAATACTGCATCGGCCGGGAATCGAACCCGGGCCGCCCGCGTGGCAGGCGAGCATTCTACCACTGAACCACCGATGCTATTGGGATTACGTAATAATCTTTGCAATTTAACTTCATTGTAAGGAGTTGAAGTTTAATCTTTAGTATAATCTAGAAGTATTGGCATATTGTAAATTAAATATTTCATGATAAATAAGAACGGAAAATAAGCATTTTTTTTAAAGACAAAACAGTAAATATACATGAAAACAAGATAAAGCAAATAAAAGCAAAAAAAAATAGGAAGTAATGAAAAGGTTGTTGATTGCTGGAGGCCTAGGAAAGATGAGGCGTCTTGGCCAATGGGTCACGGACAATCAGTTCACGTTCGGCAACTTAGTAGAGTTGTTTTTATTTATGGAAAGGTCTGGAAGTTTGATGGCTGCTTCCCACTTTTCAGTAGAATATCCTAAATAACTTACACTTCATAATGCAATCGAAACATTCTAAAATCAGATTAAATAGTTAGTTCTTGAATTTCCCGTTTCTTGTAATATTTTCAGGCTGACGAATTTCATCGATTTTATGAAATAAATGTTACCACTTCATGATTAGGCCTAACTAGAACTAACCATTTTAATATGGGGCTCTTTTTGTTTTTCCTCTCCCTGCGGTTTTTTTTTGTTCGGGTGAAGGGAGGGGTTTGAACGCTCAGCAGTAACTTCTAAAGTTCAAAGGGAGAGTTCGGGAAGGACATCAGATGGCGCAACTGCGCTCGCAGAGCCACGCTCCGAAAGCATGGTGTTGTCTATGCAGGAACATACAAGGATTTAGTCATCTTTTCGTTTTATGTCTTTAAAAAAAATTAATGCTTCTAAAATCCGAAACTTAGTTTTGTTTTCTTGGGGGGGGGGGGTGGCGGCGGAAAGAACCTAGAAGAAACAAAGTGGAAAATATTATTATATATATATATATATATATATATATATATATATATATATATATAACTAATATTTCATCCAGTGTATATTTTTGCAGAAAGGTAAAGTCAAACTTCAAAGATAACGAGCCGAAAAAACTTAATTGAACTTGCTGTCTGTATATATCGTGAGATTCGGTTTGTTTATTTTCAAAATGTTGCGTGTCTGTCAGAAATAAATTTTGTTCAAATTGAACAGAAACTGGAGAAACTAAAAACATCTCGCTTAGCGAATATTATGACCAAAGGTAGTTTAGAACGAGATATCAATTATTTGCTTTGACATTGTTCTACTTCTACATCATATCATTTAACGATAATTGTCAAATACAGAAGAAACAATCATAGCCTGCGATTTAGTTATTGGTATAATTGCTTCTGCAATTGACAATTTTCGTCGTGTGTAGTTGGTAAGTAGACCTTAAAATTACCGAAAATAAAAGCCATTTAAAATTTTCAAACTAAATGGGACTGAAATTTCTTAATTTCGAGAAAAATATTGAAGTAATTGGTTAGGTCCTTTACTTAACCTGTATGTAAAAATATTAACTGAATAGGAAATTTCTCATCGATTACTTTATGTATCCCTCAATCACACTTATTTTACTTAAATCTGTTAATACGAATTTCTCTTTTGTTGGGCCAACAATTCATTTGTAAATATCCGTAGTTATCAAGTATTTTACGTGTGTTGAAAGTACACTTTGAACTTAAAGGCCAAACAAATTTAAAAATTAAGACATTAAAATGTAATGTCTTAATTTAATGCTTATTAAATTTTAGTAAGTCTTAATTTTTAAATCGGTAATTACCAAAAATTGTTTTAATACTTTTTGGTTCAAATTCAGATTTTTTAACTAGGTCTTCATGTTAACATTAAAGTAAAATTTGTCTAGATATAGCCTGTATTTAAGTGAAAGCCAAAATTCTGACAACCAAGCAAAACAAAAATTTAAACTTAAAATTTTATTTACAAACTTTTGTACAAATTTCTTAATAAAAACTTACATTAAAATTAAATTAAAATCTTCACAGCATTAGTGACCTGTATAATATTGGTGTTCCTTTGGCCACTGGTCGACTTCTGCAAAAGAGAAAAAAAAAAAAAAATAAAAAAAAAATAAGATTTTAAATATTTACAAGTTTCTTAAAAATGAAAAATTAAATTAAAATTAAATTAAAATCTTCACAGCATTACTAACCTTTATAATATTGGTGTTCCGTTGGCCCCTGGTACGCTTCTGCAAGAGAAAAAAAAATAAAAAAAAAAATGATAAATAAGATTTGCAAGTTTCTTAAAATGAAAAGTTAAATTAAAATTTGCTTCGGGTATTCGCAGAACTCATTATAGCACAGAGGCAACAAGAAAATTTGGAGATGCGAAATGAAAAATCATGAAATGATTTATTTGGGATGTCATTAAAACTTATTTCCATGAAATATACAATGACGCATCAACCATTGTAAATAATATCCGTAATCGGCTGCAGTTCTGGATTTCACTGTCCTGAACTAAAACAATAATTATCCTGAGATAAGCATCACATAATTTACTTACATAAACTTCCGTATAATGAAAATACGGTCGTTAAGACAATATTTAGCACGGTACACAATAATTATCACTGTAATAAATATATATAGAAGCACTATTATTTACTATATTCAAAGTTCACACACACGCGAGAGTTCGTCTCACTAATATAATAATTCACTATCATGTAATAATGACTTTTCTAATATCACTTGTATGAAAAATATTAAGGCTTTTCACTATACTTGTGCGATATCTAAATACAATTTAGCCTATTCGCTTATCTTGTGTGAAATTACACTAACTATTAATAGTTTTATTCACCCTTGTATGAAATGGATCTATCTTAAATTATTCATCTTTTATAATAGCGTTTATTATTATAAATGTTCATTTCCGATGCACTTCCTCGGTAACTGCGATACTGTAATTCTTTTCCTTCAATGCAATAGTGTTGCACCCTCCAAAATGGAATGATAAAATAATTAATTACTTACAGTTTTGTTGATAATATTAGGCTTTTCACCTTGGCGAAAATATTGCCTTGATATCCAATCGTCTTGATATCGGATATCCAGCTTCCAACGCACACTTGAGCTTTGTGACACGGGACCTCTTCTTTACGATGAAGTTTAAACATGGCGCTCACGGATTGCTCACTTGATTTCTGCTTCCCATAAAGCATTGCGAAAAGTTAGACTGCTGTTGCACCAACGGCGCTTGATGTGTATATCAAATGAACTCTTAATCCCATGTGGAAATAAAAGTATTCTTTCTCCTTAGAATGAATCTAGTTCTTACACATAATAGTTAAAAAAAAAAAAAAAAAAAAAAAAAAGTTAAAGAATGCCACGACAGGCCAATGCTGGCCAGCAATGCCTTTAAATAGTTCTTAAAGGTATAATCACTAGTTGTAATTTAGTTACTTAACTGGAATCACTTTTAACTTCTTCCGTTATTTGAGGTTTTCGTCTTACACGAATTATCTTCTAAATGGAAAATTCTTGCTTCCGTTAATTGAATCAGTCTACTTGCCAATATCAATAATTCTATCAATGCTTCACAGTCGAGAATACTTCGAACATTCCTCATCTTTTAATGACTCGGTCGAAGTTGGATATGCCAAATGCGCATTGGACTATCTTAGTCTTCGTTTTGAAGAGTCACAACTATAATCCACATTCTTCCTAAGTTGCACTTCGTGTATCATAGGATGGAAAAAACCAATTTCTGGAATGAACCCAAATTATCTTATATTGATTTCGCCCAATCAATATGAATAGTCTTTAACTTCGCACTAAACGATCAGCTGACTTCGCTTGATTCGTAGCGTTGACTTCTTATTTCAACAGAGTTCAACTTAATTGAAATGATTTAAAGAATAGATATCCACTATTGTTTAGCTGAACTAATCTGCTAATCGCTAACTTCACTTTATCTATTCAGTAACTTCTTATTACTCACTTGAGAATACATTGAGCCTAATTCAGACTGCGCTGTCTGCATAATGCGCTCTCGAGTTGATGAGACACAAGCCTCCAGGCTCAAGACTACACTACCGCAACACTACTACCAAACTATTCTACTAGTAAAGAAGTCGACTTTCCCTCCTTTATGACGTCTTTCAGCGTTACGTCAAAGCTTCATTTGCATATTCAAATTTTGTGTAACTCACTCAGACCAAAGGGAAAAAAAAAAAAAAAAAAATTAAAAATTTCTTTAAGCATTTGAAATTCAATTTCTCACTTTTACTACAACTAAGTGAATTATTTTTATAATAATAATTTAATATCCTAACAAAATTAAATTAAATTAAAATCTTCACACCATTGCTAACCTTTATAATATTGGTGTTCCGTTGGCCGCTGGTCGACTTCTGCAAGGAGAAAAAAAAAAAAAAAATATAAATAAATAAGATTTTAAATACAGTGAAACCTCCGAATAGCGGACAGTGAAGGGACCGAAGTTTCGTCCGTTATTGGGAGGTGTCCGCTATTGAGGAGGATTATCTTTTTTTCATTTTTTAGCTTATAGCATGTTATTTAATGAAAAATTAAGTATAATCCTAAATTTCTACAATTAACATTGCCCTGTGAGAAAATATGAACAATTGCAAACTGTTTACCATTTTCCTTTTCAAATGAATGCTAATCCATTAGTCTTAGTTAAAATAATGACAAAATTAATTACAGTATTAATTTTGTCATTATTTTAAGTAAGACAAACGGATTAGAAAATTAATTTTATTAACTAAAGTAATCAGTTAACTGAGTTTGACATTTCTTTTTTGCATTGAAAACATGTTCCTCAATATGTATATTTAAATCGTTTAACTTTGCAAGGCCTTCAGAATCCACTTTGCTTCCAACGCCTTTTCTTGCAATAATGGTCCACTAATGGGAATGTTTTTTGCTCGTGCAGCGCAAAACTAATCGAAGACAACAGAGTCGATCGCACTTGTCTCCGTTTCCGAACTTTGATGTGTTTGGAGTTTTCGTTGGAGTTCGTCATCCATTATTTCAAAATTTCCTCTGGATGCTACGTATTACTGTAGCCCGATTCTATTGCTTTTGAAAAGAACACAAGATCGTTCATTTCTGTAGAATGATGTCCGTTATTGGGAGTGTCCGCTAATCGGAGGTCAATACATGGAAACGTCTATATTAAGGGACTGGGGATTCCAAAATTGTCCGCTATTGGGGGGTGTCCGCTTTTCGGGAGTGTCCGTTAGTGGAGGTTTCACTGTATTTACATATGTACAAGTTTCTTAAAAATGAAAAATTAAATTAAAGTCTTCACAGCTTTACTAACCTTTATAATATTGGTGTTCCGTTGACCACTGATAGACTTCTGCAAGGAGAAAAATATTGAATTAAGAACTTAATTTTATGCTTTTCAATGTTGTATTTGGAAATTTAGTATTTAAAAAAAAGATAAATTTTAAATTCAAAGGCACTTTAAATTTATTGAGGAAAGTCGTAAGAAATGGTTTCATTACTGCAGTCCGTACTTATAACTGGTAGACTAGTTAGACTTATTCTCAGCCTTATTAAACTAATTCGAATAGTAGACAAAAGTTTTTAGTTAACTTTTGTGTCTACTATTCGAATTAGTGAAATAAATAAAATTATCATCCTTTGAAATAAATTCCATTTCAGAAAGAAACTATCAACACAGCCAATTTCGTAGGTTTTCCACTTTCCAAACTCAAATTTGAGTCATACGATAAGATTATAATTATTATTCCTAATACTAATTCCTTATTATCTTTTTTTGAGGGAGAAAGAAACTAATACATTAAAACGAAAGCTGTACTCCTTGATCTAACAATTTACAGAACATTTATAAAGATTAGAAAAAAAAAAAATACAAATAAATTGACAGTTTGAGGAAACTCCAATTATTATATAATGTTTTACTTGCCTTCATCTACTTCTGAAACTAGTACAGGAGGAGGAGGATAAGTTGGTTTTCTACGAATAGGACTTTCATTTCTGTCAGAATATGGTAAATCAGTAGATGTCCTTCTGTAGGCGTAGGGAATCTGTTCTTCGGCATTAGTTATAGATTGTTCTACTATTGCAGGCGCCGCCGTGGCTACCGTCGCAGGCGCCTCCGTGGCTAACCTAACCTGTTCTTCGGCATTAGTTATCGATTGTCCTAATATTGCAGGCGCCGCCGTGGCTAACCTAACCTGTTCTTCGGCATTAGTTCTCGATTGTTCTACTATTGCAGGCGCCGCTGTGGCTAACCTAACCTGTTCTTCGGCATTAGTTATCGATTGTCCTAC
>JAFIDM010000007.1:37092223-37102862 GCA_023159025.1 Thereuonema tuberculata | reverse complement strand
GTGGCTAACCTAACCTGTTCTTCGGCATTAGTTATCGATTGTTCTACCATTGCAGGCGCCGCCGTGGCCACCGTCGCAGGCGCCGCCGTGGCCACCGTCGTTGGTGCCGCCGTCGCTACAGTCGTTGGTGCCGCCGTCGCTACAGTCGTTGGTGCCGCCGTGGCTATGGTCGTAGGCGCCGCATTGGCAGTGGGCCTAGCCGTTGCAGCCGTAATTGTGAAAGAATCGGCTGTGTTCAGATTCGTAAATGTTGTTACCGTATTTTGTAAAGACGGTTCACTACTAATACAATCCGTAATATTGTCAGGACAGCGTCCAAAACCTATATTTACGACAGAAAAAACGAGAAAAACTTCCAAAGCACAAGACGTATCCATTGTAATTAAGACTAGACAACACTCCCTCTCACCTCCTACGATACCGAATATATATAGGAAGGTCAAAGATTATTCAATAGCCTTTGTGGCTATATTAAAACTTACATATTGATTATTAATTAAAAATTTAAATTTAAATTCTTCTTTGAAATTCAATATAAACAAAATTAATTTAAAAGAAATTATTAATTAACTTAGTTAATGTAATTAATTAATCAATTATAATTCTTTCTAACCTTTATCTAAAATAACCTCATCTAAAATTTGCATAATTACATTTAAAATTAATTTAAAATTCGGCATATGCTGATATAAAATTAAATATAAAGAAACTTTAAACTATATATTAAACGGATATTAAATGTTTCATTACTTTTTTGTAACTTTTTTTTGTATATTTTATTTCCAAAAACATGACGTCATCAGTTACTTAAAATGGCTGTATGTAATTTAGATATAATTTTATAAATCCTCGTTTTATTTTGAATTAAACTTCTTATTGTTATAAAAATTGTTTTATTTAAATAAAAGATTAAGTAAAAATTTTTTGAAGATATTTAAGTCCAACTAAAAATAGGTGAGTAAATAAATAAATACCCGGTAAATAAATAAATAAATAAATAAATTTTATCTTGTAAGTGTGATAAAATATTTATCCTTTACATCTTTGTAAAGTTTAAGTATTATAATTTTATTTATTTAATGATTCCATAAAACATAATTTGGTTAGTAATTGTTTTATTCTACGCGAGAGATAATAAACATATTTGCTATTTGACTAATTAGCCATTGTTAAATAAAACGACTATTGTTAAATAACATTAAGGAAATGGTTAATATTGTTATGATAATAATATTCCATTAAAAAACATGTAATTTATTCCTTGAGGCACCACTGCGCTTACGATGTTTTAATAATATTCCATTGTTATTTAATATTTCAGGAATATTTTGTTAAATAAAAAAATAAATCTGAAAATTTAATTATTACTATTATAATTAATAAATTTAACGTGTGAGGAGCAATTATTATTATTATGTTTATATGTTTCAAACCTTGGGTTTCCCCAGCAAAAACAATATGGCGGGTCAAGGACCAAAGCACATACTGCCAAGTGTAAAGACGTGTGCGAGAATGATTAGGGATGTGTGGTTGTGTCCATAAATTTCCTAACTATGCGTGTAGTGTTGAGTACCACAGCCTTCTGCAGTTGTGCATAAGTGTTTTTGTGAAGTCCTAGTGTGCTGAGACTGTGGTGCAATGTGTGAGGCACCAGACCAGTGGCAGACAGAACGATGGGTACAACATGTACTCGATCCTGCCTCCACTGCTTCTGGAGCTCGTGTGCTAGATCAGTGTATTTACTGATCTTGTCTGCGTGAGTTTTCTGCATGTTCTTGCTGATAGGCACTGCAATATCAATTAGATAGGTGTGTTTGTTGACCTTATCAACAAGCGTGATGTCTGGTCTGTTGTGATGTATGGTTTTGCCTGTGTGAATGGGGCGGTCCCAGCATAGTTTATATGAGGGTGACTCTAATACGCTTTGTGGTATGTACTTGTAGTACGGGACCGTGCTCTTAATAAGTGAATGTTTGTGTGCTAGTTGTTGATGAACGATCGACGCTACCTGATTGTGTCGGTGGAGGTAGTCTGTTTGAGAGAGAAGGGGGCAGCCTGATATTACGTGGTCGATCGTCTCATGCGTAGTGTGGCATTTCCTACATTTGTCGTCATGTGTGTTTGCATCGTGTAGAATGTGTTTCTTGTAGTTGTGTGTGGAGATGACTTGGTCCTGTATTGCGATCATGAACCCTTCGGTCTCCCCAAACAGCTCACCACTCGTCAGCCATCTGTTCGACGCTTCCATGTCGACATGAGGCTGGCTGAGTTCGTGATGATGTCTGCCATGGAGTTCCTTACGAGCCCATGATTCACGCAGCTGCTGAGTGTGGGTGTCAGGGGTGGTGAGTGTTGGAGAAGAGTTTTCGAGGTTCAGGGGTGTGAGGTGTGTGTCAGCCTTGACAATGGCTGAGTGAAGTGAGGAGTCTTCTGCTCTTTGGTGGAAATGTTCCCTAAGTGTATGTACTTGTTTTTCGTGTAGGGTGATGAGGTTGATGAGTCCTCGGCCTCCCTCCTTGCGGGGAAGAGTCATCCTTTCCGTAGCGGACTTGGGGTGGTGCATGTTGTGTTTCGTGAATGTAGTGTGTGTTGCGCGTTGTAGTGCTTCGAGTTCGGTGTTTGTCCATGGAATTATGCCGAACGAATATGTTAGTGTGGGAACGGCAAAAGTGTTGATAGCTTTAATTTTATTTCTGGCGTTGAGTTGTGTTTTGAGGATTTTGTGAACTCGAGCAAGGTATGTGTTCTTCAGTGCATTTTTGATGTTTGCGTTGTCAATGACGCGCGCTTGCTGGAAGCCCAGGTACTTGTAGGTCTCTCCCTGTTTCATGGATTGGATGGCCAAACCATGGTCCAGTTCAAAACCCTCCAAATTCGAAGTCTTCCCACGTATTATGTGTAACTTGCGGCATTTGTCAATTCCAAATTCCATCCCAATGTCTTTGGTGAACTGTGTGGTGGCTTGTAGTAAATTAGTAAGTTGTGCATTGTTTGTGGCATAGAGTTTAATGTCATCCATGTAGAGTAAGTGTGTGATTTTATATGGTGTCGCAGTGCCTGTGGTAAGCCTATAACCGTGTTTTGTGTTATCTAGTATATGGCTCAGTGGATTCAAGGCGAGGCAGAACCAAAGAGGACTCAAGGAGTCTCCCTGGAAAATACCTCTCCTTATGGGAATGGGATCTGTCGTGATGGAGGTGTTAGAGGTGCGTAGGTGTAATGTTGTGTTCCAACTCTTCATCGTGGCAGCTAAGAATGCCGTGATCTTGGGGTGTATTTTGTAGATATGAAGAGTGTGTAGGAGCCAGGAATGAGGGACAGAATCAAATGCCTTCTTGTAATCGATGTATGCGATATGTAAGCTCCTATTCTTCGCGCGTGCCTGGCGCAGGATTACAGAGTCAATAAGGAGTTGCTCCTTGCAACCCTGGGAATTCCTGCGACAGCCCTTCTGCTGTTCGGAAAGAATGTTATATGTCTCGATGTGTTTGTAAATCTTGTCTGCGAGGCAGGAGGTGAGGAGTTTGTTAAGTGTGGGGAGGCAAGTGATTGGGTGGTAGTTTGCAGGTTGCGCTGTTTCAGTGTTCTTGCTCTGTAGATATGTGACACCCTGTGTGAGGAAACGAGGCATATGTTCTGGGTGTTGGATTATGTCAGTGAGTGTAAGCGCTAGTTTTCCATGCAGGGACGTGAACCTCTTGATCCAGAAGTACTGGACTCCGTCTGCACCAGGAGCCTTCCAGTTGTGTGCATGTTTTAGTGCTGTCTGTATGTCTGCGAAAGTAATCTCATGGAAGGACATGCAGGGTAAGTGTTCAGTGAGTTGCTGTTCCTCTGTGATCCATGGTGCTTTATCATTGTGGGGGATAGGGTTTGACCACAGAGACGACCAGTATTCATGTAAAGCCTCGCTGTTGGGAGTGTTTGTGTTAGTTGTAGTAGAGGATGATGTAAGGGATCTGTAGAATTTTATCTCATTGTATTGGAAAGTGTTGTTCTGTTGTTTGCGCAGAGTGCACTGTTTGTATCTTTGTAATCTTTTTGCAAGTGCACTGAGTTTTTGTTTTAGTGCGTCGAGATGTTCCTGAACCTGGTTATGATGATTTGAATGTGAAGGGCGAGTATTTATGTACTTGAATATCTTTCTAACCTGGGACATAAGTTTCTTTGTTTTGTTTCCTGCACAGTATTGTGTGAGCCTGGCTATGTCTCCTCTAAGGTCGCTGATGCGGCCCTCAAGGCGACGTCTCCAAGGGGGGATGTACTCTTGTGTCCTTGCAGTGGGAGGTATGTTGTGTTGTTTGATTCCAAGTGCCCGAATGGTTCCCTGTGCGGCACAGTAGAGCGTTGTATGCATGTCTTCTAATGTTTGGATGTTGTCAAGGTGTTGTGGGATAGTGTGTGTGTTGAGATGGTATATGACTGTGGCGAGTTGTTTTGATGTGTGTACTTTAGGGAGTGGCGGCCTGAGTGTAGGGTTTGTGCCTGTGTATTGTGCGAGTGCAGTGTAGAAATGATCATGAGCTGCACGTAATATTTCATTAGTTGTATTGTTGGGGCATATATACTGAGGGGTAGAGATTGTTTCTGTGTTTTCCATAATGGTGTCTTCTGGTGGGGTATGGTTTGGTGTCCTGTGGTTGGATTCAGCGACTTCTTCTTTAATTTGTGCAAGTATGCATGGGAGAATAAGATTGTTTACTACAATTGAACGTCGCTGATCCGCTACCCGCTGTTCGCTAAGCCCTAACGATGGATAGCGCGTGGTGAAAGCTTGGTGTAGTGCCTGTCTGTATCCTGTTAGTTGAGTACCTAACTTTGTAACAGTGAAGAAGTCGCGCATAAGATCCTGGTTCATCTGAGATGACCATTTGATGCGCTGGCGTGGTTTCCCAGTCTTGGTGGTCGCCTGCTCTGACACAGACAAAACACTTCCGACTGTTCGGGCGGGATGGTGTTGCCCAGGCATTGTGGTAGCCATACTACAGGATGGGGTGCCACTTTCTCCACCACCACCTGCGGGAGACTGTAGTACATTTTTCGAACGGAGGCCTCTGCCTAATTATTATTATTATTATTATTATTTACTTGTACAATCAAGTAAAATATGAACAGAATAATAAATATATTTTTTTATTATTTTATTAGACTTCTGGAAGACGCCTTATATCCCCGGTTTGTCTGTGAACATTCCAAATTCTTTGCAACGGCTTCTGTTAGCTCAGTTGTGTAGGGGTTCACAATAATGATTGTGAATCGAAAATAATATAATATTTCAACTTGAATTTTACAGTGGTGTTTTTCCGAAGTCAAAAGAGGATAAAGTTTAATTGTTGGAATTAACACCGAAAGGCTGCAATAATTGCAACAATGCCGGAGTGTAAAAATCGCGAGACGACGGGTCACGCGCGTGTGACGAACTGAACATGGATGAGTTGAGAACGGGCAGATGAACTATGGCGGATGAACGATGAAGCGGCGAAAGAATGGACGGAGATATGTTAAAGGAAATTTTGAAGCAATAAAGAACTCAGGAAGAATATAGGATCGATATAATATCGAAAGAAGACTACAAGAAGAAGTAGGGATTTTCCTGGAATTAAGAAGATGAGTAATTCTTCTGTTTTACAAGTCGAACTGATAGGTGATACAAAAGGGAGAATAAGTTAGGCCTAAAAGTTCACCTCGTGTTCAAAAGATATTTTATTTGCTTCATGCGCATATATGAATTAATAAATAATTCTGTTTTATATATTTATAGCATATAGGTATGGAGTCCATCGCCGGTGTGAATATTTCACGGAAATAAATATAAAGGATAAAGATATAATATTTTTGGATATCTGGATATAAAATTATCGAAGGAAAGAATGCTCGAAAATGGCGGCATAAGTAATAATCTCGTGGATAGAAGAATTATCAGGAATATAGAAAGATAATTTATTTTGAACTGAAATATCGAGGATTATGTAAGTAGAGCCATTTTTATTTATATTCGA
Organism: Thereuonema tuberculata; assembly: GCA_023159025.1. Classification (NCBI taxonomy): domain Eukaryota; kingdom Metazoa; phylum Arthropoda; class Chilopoda; order Scutigeromorpha; family Scutigeridae; genus Thereuonema; species Thereuonema tuberculata. Next base: position 37,096,863 of record JAFIDM010000007.1, on the reverse strand, counting down.
GTTTCATAAATAAAGGAGAAGACATCCGGAAGCAAGAATTTATATTTATTTGAAGTTCATCGAATAGATTACAAGATGAAATTAACTGTTTATAGATTAATAACTAGGTGAAATGAATCAAGGGTTAAATATATATAAAATAAGGAAAGATATCATTTCTATAGTTAGAGTGAATTAATATAACTTGCAAGGTGAGAAAGCTTGTTAAATTAGAAATGTGTTTTCTAGATTTATAGCGGCAGGATTAAATCGCTAGGTGAAATGCTATTAAATTAGAAATGCGTTTTCTAGATTCAATGCGGACAGTTATATTTCACTAGGTGAAAAGTCAGTAAATAGACAAGAAAAACTGGGAACTTTTAAGAAGGGATAATAGGAAGACATTCTTATAGAAAGAACTGTAGGACTATCAATACTGTGTGTATTATCAAGAACATTAATCCAGAACTTATTTATATGTGAATAACAGTTAAATAAATGTGTGCTTTCAAGTGTTATGAAAGCAGTGTTTATCAATTATTTAAATAACTTTAATTATCACAATTAAAGATAGATAGATATAAAATACATCGGTAGTTGGATATGGAAAGTAATATGCTCTGCTTGGGTTCAATACTAAGGTTAAGAATTTTGTGTTACTAAAAGATATTTATTTTCCAAATAAAGATTCTATATAAAGTTATTATATAAGTAAGACATATAGAATTAGAATTAATCCACATTACAATTTTTTTTTAACAAGTTGATTAGAGCTTCGTGCTAATAACGCCAAGGTCGTGGGTTCAATCCCCTCATCAACTTAAGTTTTTTTTTTTTTAATCATTATTAGAATTCAGTGTATTAACAAGGTTTGAGTTAAGAATGACGATTATTCTATGTAAATAGGGGTGGGTAAGATAGCATGGGGTCGCAAACAGACTCGCGCGTGCATTTTCTAGATCACCCCGGCGCAGTCTATTCTAAAGTAAAGGTGACCCAGAAGCCGTTGCGAAGCATTGTGATTGGTTTACTAATCAGTAATCACTATCCCTACCTGGTTTTTAACTACCAAGTTGGATAACAGAAAGATCTATAATAACAGATAGGGATAAAATAATTTTGTAATATTTTTGCCATTGTTCCAAGAGAACCTAATGTCAGTTTTGTATCATAAAGAGTCAATTTCAATTTCCTGAACATTTTATTTAATGAGCTTTTGATTACTTTTTCCGATATAAAACGTAATATACAGTAAAACCTCGTCAAGTCGTCACCCGGATAAGTCGTCACTCCGTTTAAGTCGTCGTTTTCCTCTGGTCCCGACAAGGTCTCATAGACAATAATGTAAAATATCCCTCTTTTACTCGTCACCAAATTTAATTCTACTCCGGATAACTCGTCACCCTCAAATGGCGAAAAGCATCTTTATTCTCAATTTTGCCTGCTATCTTTTCAGCCCCGCCCCTTCACTCTAAGAAAGCCTAGCCTTTACGGGGAATTTTCACGTGGGAAATTCACTTGGGAAATTACACACTTCTCGCTGCGACTCTTGTCAAGAGTAGACGTTTTTCTTGACCGCTACTGAGTGTGATTTCATTTCATAGCCAGTACGCTCCGAAAATTTAAAAGCGATCGAAATTGTTTTTCTTCCTCCAAATGTAACTGCACTTCTTCAGCCTTTAGATCAAGGGATAATTCTTGACTTTAAACGAAAGTACAAAAAAATGCTTGCAAAGGACATGATAAAAGCATTGGATAGGAGCGAAAAGCTAGAAGTTTCGGTTTTAGATACGATTAACTATGGTTACAAAAGTTGGAGCTCCATTTCATTTCAAAGTGTTTCGAATTGTTTCCGACAGGCAGGGTTCATAGCAAACACAGGATCAGAAGAAATCCTCAGCGAAGACATCATCGACCCAGAACCATTAGAGACTTAGCTGCAAATCGCAAATGAAAAAGGGTGCAGCGTCAATGACGTTAATGCGTTTATCAACATTGATAATGACATCGCAATCTGCTCACAAGCGACTGTATAAGCTTTGACATCTGAATTTTTGGAAGAAAATCAAAACAGTTCAAGTGAGGATAGCGATGTCGAGAATATAGATCAAACCTCACCTAACAAGACAGAAACAATCCTGCCCTGGAGAAAGTTCGACAATACTTAGCATCCATTCAAGGTACAACAGACGAAGAATTTAAAGCCTTAAGTATATTAGAAAAGAAAGTTATTTCCTGTAATCAGCACCTTCATCAATCAACACTGTTGGATTATTTTAATGCCAGTAAAATAAAATAAAATGTGGTAAGTATAAAATGTTGTTTTATTATTTTCCACTCATTCATTTGCATGTATTGATTTCTGAAAATCTTGTTTTTCTCACCAAATCCTACAGCAATTCATAAAAATATTGTATTTCAGTGTTTTTTTGTTGGGTTTTTTTTTCAAAAATGCCCACTCCGCTTAAATCGTCAAAAATGTTCGGTCCCTTGAGTGACGACTTAACGAGGTTTTACTGTATATAGTAAATATATATATATATATATAACGTTTTTGGTATTCGATTGTAGTGTACTGCAGAGCTTCTTAAATGGTCTAAAATGCACAGCAAGAAAATTCTGAGAAGGTATAAAGTAATTTACTTACAGAAATAGCCAAAAATTTGACGTCTAGCTAAGGTACAATTTTTTTGGGTGTTTTGAGGTATTACTCGATACTGTATTTTCAAATCAAAAACATTAGAAGAATAACTGAAATAATAAAAAAAATATAAAATAATATTTTAAATTTAAAATATTTATTATTAGTGCAATAATTAACTTTTTTAAAAATAATTTAATCTCACACAATTTAAAAAAACTGATTGCACTAAAGTTAACTGTTGCGCTAATAATAAATATTTTAAATACAGTGAAACTTGGATAATTCGAAGCTGAAGGGACCAGAGAAAAAGTTCGAATTATCCAAAAATTCGAATTACATATATTCTCTCAAACAGAAGAGAGTAAATAAAAAAGATTAAGTCCACGATCAAAGATTTAACACATAAACTTTATTTAAGAATACTGCTACATTTTTTTCATTAAATCAAACATTTTTTAGCTTAATTATTCATCATTTAAAGTTTTATCACTCTCAAAAAAAAAGGCAGATATTTTTAATTGCTTCGTTGAATGCAATCTTTGTGTCCTAGCATATGATTCCAACCTCTGAGTTGCCAGGTCCCCTCGTTCTTTTTCTATTTTTTCCATTGCCATTTTTGCTGCTCAAGATTTTATCTTTGTTCTTCAAATATGTTGAAACGTGTTGGATGGAATTCAAAATTCCTTGGCGATTTCCGATTTCTTTTTATGGCCTTTTCCTACTTCCTTAATCACCGCTACCTTTTCAGCTAATGTTAATGACTTATAAGGAGCTTTAGCTTTTGACAATGGCATAGTAATAGCATATAAACAATACTTAAAGCACCAGCACAAAAACTAAAAATGTATATAACCGCATTAAATCATTCACAAGAAGCGCCCGTGACTCTTAAGACCGAAGGGGTGTAGGAGGGGGGAGAGGGTAACAACAGAGGGTGGACAAAAAAATCCTCAGAAATCCCCACATAGTGACATTCCAACCCTTGCTTTTGTTAAGACCGTTAAAATAAATAATGTATCATAGCTGAGAAAAGTCTCAAGAACAATTTTTACCGTAATATTTTAAGGACAATCGTACGAAAAATTCGAATTATCCACGATTTTTTAACATTATTTTAATACAGAATTCTAGGGACCGAGCAAAAAATTCGAATTATCCAGAATTTTAAATTAAACAAGTTCGAATTATCCAAGTTTCACTGTATAAAACATCATTTTACAATTTTTTTATTAGTTCAGGTTTTCGTCAATTTTTTTTTAGTTGAAAATACCGAGTAATACCTCAAAAACACCAAAAACTGGACTATTTTTGAATTGTAATTTAATTAATTACAGACTTTAATTTAATTAATTGCTTCTTTTTAATTGACGAAATATTGTGGGAATTAAAGGAGTGTTATTGTATTAAGGATTTCAGTGAGTAAATTATTTACAGGTAAATACTGACTTACTTTATTTACAACGACAGAGGTATATATACAAGAGCTTTGTATTCCCAGAATACCTATCTGACCTAGGTCATCTTGTACTGAGGACGAATCAGGTGAGACCGTCGCTGCCTGATAACACTGGTCTACAAAAAAAAAAATTCAGTTACAAGAACAAAACATGCTGTTTCTGGAAGATAATTCGCCTCTGAATCCAGATCTAATTCCAGAATTTATGTATCAGCCTCAGTTCCATGTGATGATGGTTTCTGTAAATGCTTACGTCAGCCTATGTATTATATGTATCTGGCAAAAGGAGAACAGAATTGCAATAACCTTGAGATCTCCACTTATGCCATTTGTATTTCTGATATTGGATATGTGTGAATAGCAGTTTAAAGTTCTCATGTTTTGTTCATGTTACCTGCTTGAGCAATCGGAATAGAAAGAAATTTGTTCCCATTGTGGAGAAGCTTTCAGACGAAATTTGCTGGAATCTATTAACAAGCGCCAAACACTTATACTGAAACCATGGCAAAGAGTCTTCATAACGGATTCGATGTCATTACAAAAACCATGTCGTCTTCCTTG
>JAFIDM010000007.1:37076967-37087223 GCA_023159025.1 Thereuonema tuberculata | reverse complement strand
TTTTTATATTTCAATTTGTAATTTGTATTGGTTGATTATTTTTAGTTTGTTTAAATAGTTTATCTTTAATATTTATCTCATTTATTAAATCTTCAGTAATCCATGGTTGTTGCTTTCTTTTTTTTTTTTTTTCATTCCAATCTTATTATTTAATTTCTTTATTTTATTTGCTGTTATAAACAATAGTTAATATTTTATCATCAAATTCTTTAGAATCTTGATAGTTATATATATCCTCATTATTGCATAACTCCAGCAAATTATCACTCAGTCTTTTCATTTAGAGTAATTTTTTTTTGGATTTCCACAGTAATTATTATCCATCAATTTAAACATATTAACATCCTAAAGTTCTATTCCATTGTTCCAATGATAGGTATGTAGGTACACACTATATTTGATAAGTCACGAAAACGTTATTTTCCGGTTATGAAATATTATAACGTGTTACAAAATAATAAATAATAATAATAAAATAATATAAACTACACGAATATTATAATGTAAAAAAGCAAAATTTCACACTCATTTCACAAAAGTCTCGCAAAAAAAGGAATGCTACCTTCCATTACTGAAACTCCACTACGAATGAATTTTGTTCAAAAGAATGAAGCGTGCTCAATCGATTGCCTCCCTCTTTTGATCAAACGATTGACCGTCTAGGGCCAAAGATTGAAGGGTTATTTGAAGCGTGCGCCAGAATTGACGAAACCGTTTTGGTCAAAATATTGACCGTCTAGGGCCACCTTTAATCCCACGATGCTAGATAATCTCTTAATCCCTTGACCTTTGAACTACTTTTTGTTCTTCCCATCCAGTATAAATTTTGACACTGCGTATCTTCTTGCAAATGCGTATTTATGGATTAAAATGATCTATACCAATTTTGAAGAAGTGGATAACTTTTTGTCATTGAAAGGCCACATGTTACGTAGCGGAGACTTCATCAATTAATACATTGCATGTAAATATGCTAAATCATGAAAGGCATAAGTAGTAAACATCATTTTCTAAGAAGATATCTAGAGTTATAATAGGCTTTTGTTTTGTTTTTTTATATGGAAATCAATTTCGTTTATCGAAAAATAAGTTTCAAGACCTATTTTCGAGGAACCTAATTCTACCATTAAACGATGAATCAAAAAGCTCTGACTATCCCATTGCAAATTTTTCAATTTATATTTATGGTATAATTGTTAAGTGTTCATTTGTAAATTTCCTACTAAAAATCATACATGAATTTTGAAAGTGTATGTGAAAGCTCGCAGTGAGTATCACAAAAGGCCGCAGGTTCCCTGATCTAAACTTGGTTGTTTTTTAAAAAAAAGTTTCTCCCTGTGAAGACTTTTTCTTCTTAAAAGTGATGTAAAAGCAAAGAAACAATTAACTCTCACTAACGGCAAACGAATTCCAAACGTAATTGAATCCCTAATTCAGTCTAAACAAATAATGCAACATTTTTAGGAATAATAAATTATTATTTATTCATGTGTTTAATAGACTTTCAGGATTTTTTTGTGGAATTTGTTCAGTAACGTTTTTTGACATGTATTTGAAAGTTATAACCTCTCCTTGTTTATTCAATTGATTCTGATATTTGGGATTAAGAAGAGGATTTTTTTAAAAGTCATAATAGAATAAACAGAGTTTAATCTATCTATAATAATATAAATAAAGGAGAATATTTGTGGGTTTGTTTGTTTGTTCGCAGTACACTCCTAGACCTTTTCGGCCGTCCTAACGTAAAAGGAAGCAACTTAGCAATTTGGAAACTGATTATTTGCTGCCTTTGACCGTAGATATAAGCATATTGTGCGTCAGTTGCTACCTTTGATCATCGAAATAGGGGCCATTCTTAACAGCAGATCATTACCAAATTGCTTTGGAAGATGTGTAGATACTTCCTTACGTAGAAATTGCAGAAAACGCAAAATCAGAAAATTTGTAGTTACTTTCTTTTACCTTAGGTCGGCCGCTTTGATTTATCTGGACCAACTTTGCAGAATTACTCTTTAGGACCTTGCGGAAAAAACGGGCTACCTTGAAACCTGGACAGACCACCCCAAGGGTTGAAAAGGGGTGAAATCTCGAAATAGCGCCACACAGCAATCTGGTGTCGACAATTGGAACTAAATTACTGTTATGTATAATAGCGCCACATATGTACCTGGTGACGATAATGGGAACTACACAAATATTGTTGTGCAAAATAGCGACGGGGTTTTCGGAGTAGATACAGATTTATCATATTTATCAGATGATTTTTTTACGAACTGGAAAAGGTTTGAAGTGATAGGGCTATGTTGTTAGAAAAAATGGGGGTGTAAAAGGGAGGGGGAAGGAGAGAAAGAGGAGTCTTATATTCTCCAATCTCGATATTAATTTCATATCTATGAATCTCACATCTAGTTACAAAATTCGAATAATCTGGAGCTAAGCGATAAGTGGATGGGCAAACATTGTTGAAGGATACTTCTATGGGGTTTTTGGGATATCTTTTAAATTATTTTTCATTTTTGTTTTCTCTAACAACCGGGAAAGTTCCGAAGTGATCTCGCAATTGTAATTTCTTTCTCATCCACATCAGGATATTTGTTTTTTGTAACCCGTACGAAGAATGGGTCTTTCAGTTAGTTATATATAATGATGCAGCTTAACCACAGCTGCTTTTGCGCCATCAAACCCCAACCAACAACAACAACAACAGTTACATATAAAATACAAAAATTATTATTAACGATACTTAAAGACTATATAAAATCTGTATATTTTATTTTACTGATCAATTCGGGACTGTTTGTAATGTAGGCAATTTGTTGATAAAATTATATTGGTTTATAAAATAAAAATTCAAAAAAGGCTGTAGTAAATTTACTAATGTTGATCAGTTGTTCCCCCCCCCCCCATCTGTTTGCTATTTAGTGAAAGATTTGTTTATCTAATGTTAGTTGTATTAAATATTTTTTACGACGCTTTTAATTGATGCGATATCTGGATGCTAGATGTCGCTGCTTATAATTTGATTAATGCGTTGTTTGGAGACAACAGTGAAGGAAAAACTATTACGATGTGTTGTTGCCGTTTGAATTTTCACAGATAGTTTGAGAAGAGATGGAAAGAATCCATCTTTTAAAGCTGGGCGAATACGTAGCAACATGCGACAATATTGCTGGACATTTTATTTTGCTCATTTTTATTGCTGACAACCGTTATCACGCGCGAACACACAGTTGTTGCTACGTGTTCGCTCAGCAAAATGGGCAATATTGGGCAATATTGCTCATTTTTATTGCTGGAAACGGTTGTCAGCAATAAAAATGAGCAATATTGTCCAGCAATATTGCCGCTTGTTGCTACGTGTTCGCCCAGCATAAAACGACTGCGAATTTGCTGTCGTCGAATCAACGTAGTGATGCATTAGTGCTTTTGGCTAGGGTTAAGCCAAAGATATTTGCGACACGAGAAATTTCGCCGATTTAAGGATGGACTAGGAATCGAGAGCGAACAGATGTCACTTACGCAGGCCGGTGAAATATAGAATTAAGACAGAACAAATATACGAATGCTAAGGGATAATTGCAGTAGGGAAGATACGAGTTTCGAATGCTGTCTTCCGAACGTGTTACTCCAGATATCAGAAGCTGTTTACTACGGTTTACTTCGTGATGAGGTAGGACAGATTTTCTTTATTATAATCTTTGTTACAAGGGATAAGATTGACAATGTGAAGATCGTTCAAATAAGTTGAAGAAAATCAATGAACTATTTCCGTGTACTTATGGAATCATGCATTATGCCGATGTAGACTGTCGGATGATCAAGTTGCGAGTACAAGGTTTTGAACTGTTTTAGCATTAATAGTTTTTTTAGTGAACTTCTCAAGTATTATATTGTAAAGTGTGTTGTTAAATATTTTGAGTATGTTCCGAGGAATATTTTTTATCCACACAGGTGTTGAGCCATTATTTACGTATGCTTAATATAAAGTAGTTATATAGTTTGTATAACTTGAAATAAATTAATTCAGGGATCAAATAGTTTATTCCTAGTGAAATCGATATGATATCTATTGTTTGTATGCAAATATGATATACAGATACGTCAACTTAATTTTAATACAATAGTTTTGTTGATACATCAGTAGTGATATCTTTTAACATTTGAAGTTTGAAGTTTGATTTTAGTATTTATTGTTGAGAAAACTTCTAACTTAATTTCCATATCATTTTAAGATTGAAAATGTCCAATATATATATTTTTTTTATATTCTTTTGTATGTCATTCAGTAATATAAAAGAAATGTCTAGTATCAGAATGAATAGTCGTTTTCCAGCTTCTTGAGATATTACTCTGCAATTACATTTAAAATTATTTGGGTCTTAAAAATCCCAACAATTAACGATACTATAAGACTATATAAAGTCTGTATATTTTATTTTACTGATCAATTTGAGACTGTAGGCAATTTGTTGATAAAATTATATTTGTTTATAAAATAAAAATTCAAATACGGCATAGTTTGGTTCTGAAGGAGGGGACATGATACTGTACAGATCATTTTTTGTCTTTTTTTGAGGATTTCCCCACTGCGGGATGAGATTTTTCCATCCCGGCGTGGGGAAACTCCCTCAAAAAAAAAAACAAAAAAAAAAAAAATAAAAACTATACAGTTTCAAGTAAGGCATTTTAAGCTTTTTATTATATTTATAATAGCAAAAAGAAAATACTTCAGCAAAAAATACTTAATATTTTCTGGACTTTAGACCAACTGTATGAAATTATCTTATTTTTCAAAAGCAGAACAAAGTCCCATGCTGATTGCATCTGCAAGGAATCGAAGCCCCCTTGTGGCAGGCGAGCGTTCTAACACTGAACCACCAATGCTACTGCTAAAATAATCGTTTATATATATTTGGAAATATTAACTTTAAGATAAAAAAGTGCGAGTTGTTCAAGATAACTGCGCATTAGCTACCAAAGGCTACTGTAGATTTGATCTAATGTTTTATTACAACTTAATATGGTTTGGAGAGGAAAACAGATTAATAGAATTTAGGTCCAAATTCACAAATTCGTCAGTGAATTCTACGATGAAGATAACTCAAAAACTATGTATCCTGGTGTGCTGAGATTTCAGTGATAAATTAGAAAGAAGATTTTGATACAAATCGATATGTAGTTTCGAATTCGAGGCTATAAACCAGTTATTACTTTTAAAAAGCACACTATGTCAACTCTTGTTATCTTAGGAAGATTAAACTTGATAGTATCTTTAGATTAATAAATGACGTAATGAGGTTTATATATAGAAATAATAAATTTAAATTCATTATTAAATTTTCTAAAAGTTGTAACCGATATCCCATTTTGCGATTGTTATACTACCTTGTAACTTTTAGCTTCTGACTTTCTTATTAAATCGTTTCTTTGATTTCGATATGTGTTTATTTGTGGCTACTATTTAAGATGAATCCTGTATTTGATAAAGAAGTGTAGACCAATATTCGACTACTTACACTATCAGAAATAAACAAAAAATACTAGTCATAGGCAACTGAAAATGTACATGATATTTCTTACATGAACTCAACGTGTGATTTTTTTTATTACATATTGGACCTTCCGACAAAGAGCTCAAAAAAATTATAAATTTCACTATAATTATACTAACCAATTGTCTAAAAATGTCCAGAATTTAATGAAGTGGATGTTACATCAGTGATATTTAATCTGGGGTGCGGGAAGACATCCAAGGAGCATTTGAAGAATTCTGCTAAAGCCCTGTCAAAATATTTTCTTAGCTTAAATAAGTTACTTTTCTTTTTCTTTTTTTTAAAAAAAAAAAAAAAAAACTTAAAGGGAGGAAAACATATTTTACTATTATACTAGCAAAAAATGTGATCACGGATTTTGAGACAATTTTGTCACCATCCGTGACCGCTTTCTCACAACCCGCGAGCGCGTCTAGGAAACCCGATGTTTGATCGTAAGTCACGTGACATCCGGTTGTCTCATGATAAAAATAAAAATGTCAGCATCCTCAATGCTATACCTAACATTGCCATATTATGTGTATTTCTGTGTCTTATGGTGTCGGAGGAAACCGTTAACTTTCCTTTTTAATGTACATTTTTCCCTTTTATTTTAATCATTTATTTTTTGTAGAAATTGTAGTGTTAAATTTCTAACCCTAACAGTTTGCTTAGACATTTTAATTTCCTCAATTAGGACAATTGGTTTAATCTTCGAAGTTCAGCTATTTTTGCATTTACCAGAAACGCAGACGATGCATTGTTGGCACGAAGATGCTTTGTGATATCTACGAGCTTGGTTGAATGTTGACTTAATTGTTGCACGAGACACGAGACAACGAATCGTGAGAAGATGGATATTTTTTTGAGTGTCAGGCTGTAGTTCACATCGATCCCTCGCCACGATAGGATGCGAGGAATGAGTGCTGATTGAAGATTCGGCAGGATACGAGGCAAAGTAGCTGTGCCAATTGAAGACTTGCCAGGATACGAGGCAAAGTAGCTGTGCCGTTTGAAGACTCGCCAGAATACGAGCCGAAGATGCAGAACCGATCATAAAATTGCCAGGATAGAAAATATGGAAGCAGTTTAGATCGAAGAATCGGACACAACGGAGACGAAGACCTCTTCATCTCAGGCAGCAATAGTTTATAGCAAGACCGACGCATAGATGGGCGAAAGATGATATAAGGAGCTCATTGCAAAGTTCTGAAGAAGGAAAACGACGCTCGTTATAAGTGACATATTTATGAGATCCGTTTCGAATCACCGGGTGATCACGACATAGCGACGTTAACATTTGAAAGTTAGTGCTCAGAGATAAATTATCGAAGTTCATCATAATTAGGAAATAAGAGGTGAACTCAGCGGCAAAGTTATCTATATGCGACAGTTTATTTGAAAGGAAACGGAGATACAAGAGCGAAATCAGGGAATCGTTGATTATAAACTCAGGATACATCGAAACTGTTCGACGAGAGAATTCAACGAACACTTGTAAGTAAAGTTTTCCTTAAGTATTACTTAACGTTAGAAGTAGAAACGAGATAATAATTAGGGTCTTAAAAGCAGAGTGTAATAAGAAATAGGAAGATTATTAGGAGGAATAATTATTAATGCCTAAATTGGAGAAGACCAACGATTCATGAGTTTCCAGTGAAATACTGATGTTACGTTTGCAGAACTTTTAAGATTAAATCTAATAGAAGTCGTCGGGTAGTGAACTATACATATTTTTATGTGCTTGTCGCAAGATAATCTGATAGAAGTGATTTGCTGATCATTGAGGATTGGTGATAAAGCCAAGGAAAGGACATTAACTTAAAGACTTTGAGATTTATGAAGATTTGAAATAGTTGTAAGCTTGAAATTATCAAGTTGTAAATACCAATAGTTGTTAATTAAATCTATAAAAAGATTTCCGAATTGTGTAGTTATTTGGTATACGATAGTGAATATAAGTAATTACTCTGCAAATCTATATTATTATTATTGATTTTTTACACTTTTATTTATTTTAGACACCCCTAGCCCATTTTCAGTCGTGAAGATAATACAACTAAGTTTTAAGTTCTAGAATGTGTTGAACACAAACAATACAAATAATGAAATCCGCATTTCTTATTCTACGTTAAGAGACTCCAATTCCTTCTATCAAAGCACGCATAAATTAATGGATTACTAATAAAATGACTGATATGTATTTTAAAGACCTAACAGACTTCCATTATTCCTGTTCTAATGATTTTCTGAAATAAGGTAAGGGTTTTCAAATATAAAACAGATGTCTCGTATCCGTAAATGTGGATATCAAGTTTCGAGAAGATCTAACCAAAGGTTCAAAAATTAAGGATGAATGTATACACAGATTCATTTTGTTTAAAGAAATATGCTCCCACCCCCCTTTCCTTCGGGAAAATCGGGCCAGCCGTTTTAGCCTGATGTCCAAATAGATGCCAGATAAGAAATGTGGAATCTGATTAGTAAAATTTCGCATGTTCTGCCAACAAACATACTTTCAAAGTACTATTGCGCTTAATTTTAAGTTCTATTTTTACATCCAATTAAAAATAATAAATTAAAATTTACTCAATACCTTCATATTTTTTTTACTGGAATCAAACAGAACAAGAATTTTCAAGAACTGTTAGAGTTAATTAAAAATCAGTTCAGGTAGCTCGTTTTTTGTTATAGGTAAAAATACAACCAGTTAGTTTCTGGGTCTCCATTTGACTTGGGGGGGGGGGGGGGACACTGAAGCAATTTCGAAAAGTATAAAATTTTATTTTACACATTTACAATTTTATTTTAAAATTACATTAAAAATTAAAATTTTTATTGAAAATGAGCTTGAGTAGTTATCCAATCTTGTGGGTCCTTTCTTTTGATACCATTCGTTTATTTCTAAAAGTAAACAGAATACAAAACGTAAGTTTGAGTTGAAATTTTACCGACTGAAGATCTAACTCGCAATGAAAGTTAAAAATAAAAAATTTCAGGATTTGTTACACCTGCCAAAAAGCAGATTTACAGATGATTCTATTGGTTCTGGTATATTGGGCGGTACGGTGCCGATTGTCCCCGTAAACTGCACTGCTCCGTAAGTTTATCTACTACAGTAGATTCTGAACCAAAATTTTGTTCATTCGGAAGATATGGTGTAAGTAGTCTTACATTCTTTATCATTAGGACAACTTCCCAAACCTTAATAAGAAACACGTCGGTACACAAAACATTACAGATCCAAAACCCTTCAAAGAAATATCACGTATTGATGCTGTATTTATATTGCAGGGCCAATATATTTAATATATATTTAGATCAGTCCAATACGAGATATAAATTACTTGAGAAATATATCAGTTACAATTAAAAAGATTAAAAATGAAGATTTAATATATTTTATTTGAATATAAAACACATTCAAATATAATGTTTAAAATAAGCTTTAATTTATTATTATTATTAAAAAAAAAAAAAAAAAAAAAATTTTAAAACCTCCAAAATATAGCTATATTAAAGATGGGTTTTTTTTTTTTTTTTTTTTTTTTTTTTTTTTTTGTTAATAATAATTATTAGTGTGAAACTGTAATTTAAGTAAACATAAGATATTACACAGTAATGAGTTTGCTAAATACAGTCAAAAACTGCTAAATAAAAATTTAAATAATTCTAATATATTGAAAATATATTTTAAATAAAATTGAATTGCTCATTTATCGCTATTAAATATCCATATTTAATTGCCAAATTTTTTTTTTTTTTTTTTTTTTTTTTTTTTTTAAACTAAGTCTTCATGTTAACATTAAAGTAAAATTTGTCTACAAATAGTCTGTGTTTAAGTGAAAGCCAAAATTCTGACAACCAATCAGAACAAAAATTTAAACTTAAAATTTTATTTACATACTTTTGTACAAATTTCTTAAAATAAAAACTCACATTAAAATTAAATTAAAATCTTGACAGCATTAGTAACCTTTATAATATTGATGTTCCGTTGGCCACTGGTAGACTTCTGCAAAAGAGAAAAAAAAAAATATTGAATTAAGAACACTTTTAGGCGTTTCAATATTGTAATTGGAAGTTTTGAGTATTTCATTAAAAAAAAAAAAAAAAAAATAATTCAAAAGCACTTTAAATTACTGCAGTCCTTAATTTTAAAAACAGTGAACTGGTTGACTAGTAAGTTTAAGACTGACAATAAGTCTAATTCGAATAGTCGACACGCAAGTTAAACTTCGAAATTAATTTAGCGGGATTTTCACATTTCAGAATATTCCATCAATACACAGAGCTAATTTCTTTGGTTTCATACTTTCCAAACTCAAAATTTGCGTCGTACCTCAAGAAATCTTAAGATTCTTAATTATAATTACTTACCATCATTTTGTGGGGGAAGGAAACCAGTACATTAAATTGAAAGCTATACTCCTTGATCAAACAACTTACAGAAAGTTTATGAAGGAAAAAAAAAATTAATATGAGGAAACTACAAGAATTGTATATTATAATGTTTTACTTACCTTTATCTACTTCTGAAACTGCTACAGGAGGAGGAGGAAGAGTTGGTTTTCTACGTACAGGACTTTCATTTTTGTCAAAATATGGTAAAACAGTAGATGTCCTTCTGTAGGCGTACGGAATTTGTTCTTCGGTATTTCTTATCGATTGTATTACCATCGTAGGCGCCGCCGTGGCAACAGTCGTAGGCGCCGCCGTGGCAAC
>JAFIDM010000007.1:37064716-37076957 GCA_023159025.1 Thereuonema tuberculata | reverse complement strand
TCGTAGGCGCCGCCGTGGCAACAGTCGTAGGCGCCGCCGTGGCAACCGTCGTAGGCGCCGCCGTGGCAACCGTCGTAGGCGCCGCCGTGGCAACCGTCGTAGGCGCCGCCGTGGCAACCGTCGTAGGCGCCGCCGTGGCTACCGTCGTAGGCGCCGCCGTGGCTACCGTCGTAGGCGCCGCCGTGGCAACCGTCGTAGGCGCCGCCCTGGCTACCGTCGTAGGCGCCGCCGTGGCAGTGGGCCTAGCCGTTACAGCCATAACTGTGGAAGAATCGGTAGAGTTCAGATTCGTCAATGTTGTTACCGTATTTTGTAAAGACGGTTCGCTACTAATACAATCCGTAATATTGTCAGGACAGCTTCCAAAAACTATATTTACGACAGAAAAAACGAGGAAAACTTCCAAAGCACAAGACGCAGCCATTGTAAGTAAGACTAGACAACACTCCCTCTCACCTCCTAAGATGCCGAATATATATAGGAAGGTCGAAGATCATTCAATAGCCTTTGTGGGGTACAGCCCATATTTCTAAATTGCCTATATAATTAACACATTAAAACTTAAACACATATTTATTATTTATTATAAATTTAAATTTAAATTTGTCTTTGAAATTCAATATAAACAAAATTAACTTAAAAGAAATTATTAATTAATTTCGTTAATGTAATAAGTTAATCAAGTATAATTCTTTCTAACCTTTTATCTAAAATAACCTCATCCAAAATTTGCATAATTACATTTAAAATTAATTTAATATTCGGAATATGCTGATATAAAATTAAATATAAAGAAACTTCAAAATATATGTAACACGTACCGGTATATTAAATGTTTCATTACTTTTTTTGTAATTTTTTTTTTAGATATTTTATTTCCAAAAAATTGACGTCATCAGTTCGTTAAAATGGCTGAATGTAATTTAGATATAATTTTCTAAATCTTCATTTTGTTTTGAATTAAACTTATTGTTACAAAACTTGTTTTAACTAAATAAAAGATTAAGTAAATTTTTTTTAAAGATATTTAAGTCAATCTAAAAATAGGTAATTAAATAACTAAATAATCCTTATCTTGTAAGGGTGATAAAATATTTTATCCAAGCTATTTTATTCACATCTTTTTAAGGTTTAAGTATTCTAATTTTATTTATTTAATGATTCCATATAACGTAATTTGGTTAGTAATTGTTTTTACTCTACGCGAGAGACAATAAAAATAATTGCTATTTAATTAATTAGTGATTGTTAAATAACAATAAGGAAATGATTAATATTGTTATGATAATAATATTCCATTGTTATTTAATATTTCTCGACTATTTTGATAAATAAAAAAATTAAATCTGATAAATTTAATTATTATTATTATAATAAATAAATTTAAGAATTTTTGAAATAAAAAAATTAGTAAAAAAATGGCTTATTATAAATATTGAAAATAGGTAATTCAAAAATTCTAAATATAGTCAATCTCCTTTGAAGTTCTTAAAACCATAATCTTGATTTCAATTGATCTTGCAGTGAATAGTTGTGTATATAGTACTTGTGTGTATGATAATATAGTATAGTACTTGTGATTGTGATTACTATATATTATATGGTATTATTATAGTATTATAGTGTATGTGATTGTGATTACTATATATATATGTATTACTTGTTAAACTTTTTAAACATTAATCATAGATTTTTATTAATGTATAACTTCCAAAAATTTAACAACCTTGTATACTTAGTTAACTGTTTATGTCAACTTCCTTTATTCAAAAAAAAAAAAAAAAAAATTAATCCTAAGTTATGAATTAATATACTGTATAATCGGCAATTTTAGTCTCTTTACTTTTCTAAAAAATGCATATGTAACTAATAACTCAAATATATCAATATGAATGTACTCAAAGGTAGCACCTGTTGATAGGAAGCTCTACAAATGCTTCCTAACAGGACTATGATAAAATGTAACGGAAATAAAATGAATGAATGAATGAATGAATGAAACTGTGAGATGGTATTATTATTATTATTATTATTATTATTATTATTATTATTATTATCTACAAAGGAAGTGATATATTAAATTTTAAAAACTACAGACCAATTTCTATTCAGCCGATAATAAATAAAATTATCGAAAACTATATTTGCCTAAAAATGAATAATTACCTAAATAAATATCAAATCATAAACTCAGAACAATATGCATACCAGAAAAACAAAGGTACGAATAACTTATTTGAAAACTTCTCAAATAACATAAATAACAACCTAAATAAAAATAAATTAATTCTTATATCCATTGATCTAAGCAAAGCATTCGATAGCATTGATACGAAAATACTATTAAAAAAACTGTACAATATTGGAATCAGAGGCTCACTATATGAAATCATTAAAGACTACTTTAAGAATAGAAAAATCTTTGTGTCAATTGACAATATTTACAGTGACATGAAAACTATCCAAAATGGAGTTCCTCAAGGTTCACAACTAGGCCCTTTGTTTTTCTTACTTTTCATCAACGATATATTTCAGGTAATAAAAGCATGTTACATACATATTTATGCAGATGATATAATGATTTATTCGAATGGGAACTCCACTACAGAAATAAGAGATAAATTACAAAAAGATTTAATTCGAATACAAAATTGGATGCATGACAACAGACTTCAGATAAATGAAGACAAAACAAAAATAATGCTAATATGTCCAAAAAAAAGACTAATAACAGATAAGCCAAAAATCTTTTTTCACCATCACAACTGTCTTCACAATTCACCATATGAATGTAAAAGCTGTTCAGTACTACAGTACACAAAAACAATTAAATATCTGGGCTTAATAATAAATGAAAAATTTTGTTGGAATAATCACATTAAAATGTTACATAAAAAGCTAAACAAACTGTCATACATATTCTATCATATAAAAGACATACATCCAACGCGGATTAAAATGTTATTATATAATGCTTTATTCGATTCGAACATAAATTACGCTGCTAACATTTGGGCCAATACCAATGACAATTGTTTAAAACCTATAATTAACCTGCAAAATAAAATTTTAAAGATAATTTTCTTCAAGCAAAATGTAAACGATAAAAGTATAATATTAAAGAAAAGACTTCAATACAGAATACTAAATCCCAAACAAAAATTCATATACAACATACTAATTAAATATTATAAAATCTTATTATAAAATCTAAAATATTATATTATAATATTATAAAATCTTTGAGCACAAGAAAGAAGAAAAACAAAAATCCTCATATAATCTAAGAAACAAGAAAAATATCCATCTTCCATATCCACTAATATACAATGACTATGGAAAGAGACATTTCAACTATATACTTGAAAATATATTCAACACTATAGATGAAAAAGAAATATATATAAAAAATGGAAGAATATCGTATGTTAAGAAACTATTAAAAAAGTGGCGGATAGAATGTAATTAATATGAATTTCTTTTGTTTCAATTGTTTTCTTTGTAATTGTAAATCCTGTTTGTAATGTCTCACTTAAGTATTTTGTTCAATTTACTACCAATGTCCTTAATATTTATTGTTACTAGTTCTTACTGTACTCGACAAAAATAAGCTAAACATAGGTAACTTTAATATACATATGTAATAATTATATATAGAGTTAAATCAGAAAATTATTTTAACTTTTAAATCCTGTTACTGGCTAATTTAAAATTTTTGAAAATTATCACCTAGCGGTCTACCTGACAAAAATCACTTGTAAAAACAATACTATGTAAGTAATTTGATATTTTTTAACAATGTATTCAAAATTAATTAAACATTTGTAGTATACCTATATTCAGAACCTGTTGATAGGAATTTGTCATTCCTAACGGGACTGTAACTTTTGTATTTAGAATCATAATAAAAAAAAAAAAAAAAATATTATAAATGTAGGAAATATACATTTGAAAAATTTAAAAAATTTACAAACCAAAGTTTTAAAGTTGATATATATAGAAAAAGGACTCAAACAAATTTTACATCTTCTTTACTTATCGTTCTATATTTCGTCCTGGTTAGAAGACTTCATCAGGATTCTCAAATAAATACAAAATATAATATAAAAAGAAAGAGAAAACCTTTCTCTTCTTATGAATACAAATGATAATAACAAAGTATGATAACAAAGCAAATTGAAACAATTGTATCATATTACAAATTCTTTTTAAATAAATGCTTGACGTTAATACAATTAAATAA
Source organism: Thereuonema tuberculata (assembly GCA_023159025.1). NCBI lineage: Eukaryota > Metazoa > Arthropoda > Chilopoda > Scutigeromorpha > Scutigeridae > Thereuonema > Thereuonema tuberculata. The sequence continues at coordinate 37,072,714 of JAFIDM010000007.1, read as the reverse complement.
TATGAAATAATCATAAATTCAATTAAATAATTAGAATCAAAACATAACATCTAAATTGAACAGACATGTAGATTTTCCCAGAGATATGACAATCAATACTTCACTTTAATGTTAAAAATTCTTTAAAAAAATATTACTAAAATATAAAATATTACATCCTAAAGAAAAATTTATATATAATATAATAATAAATAATTTTTATAGTGTAATTAAATTAAAAGATGAAAGTATAAAAGAAAATTATAATTTGAGAAATAAAAATAGAATAAAACTTGATTATCCTTATATCTATAATGAATATGTTAAAAGAAATTTAAATTATATAATTGAGAAAACCTTTAATGATATAAATTGGAATATAATTAAAGATTATAAAAGAATTTCAATTGTAAAAAATAAGATAAAAAATTGGATATTGGATAATATTCATTAATAATTTGTTAATTTTATGTTTGTGCTAATATGTTTATGCTAATATATTTGTTTCAATATGTTTGAGGATGATAAGTTGATTTTGTAAAATTTGTAAAATTTATTTAAGTATAATTTTTAATATAATTATTATGTATTATAATAAAATAACAGGATCTGTTGATAGAAATTTGAATTCCTAGCGGGACTGAATTGTATAAATTTAATAAATAAATAAATAAATGAATAAATAAATAAATAACTAACTAAATAAATAAATAAATAAATAAGTAAATTATTAAAAAAAAGAAATTATATTATGTACATATTACACGATCAACTTAAATATGAACAGAGGAATACAGGTTTTTCTTTGTTTATTTTATTTTTAACTACGAGTTGAATAACTGAAAGGTCTATAATAGCAGAAAGGGATAAAATAATTTTGTATCAACAAAACTTCTTCAACGTTCTAGCAATGAATGTGTATTATGTGTATATGTGGAACGAACAAAATATTAATTCACATTCAAATCGGATTAAAAGGGCCTCCCCCTCACCCACCCAGTTATTTTAGGGTATTAAAATCTTAAAATAAACTGTTTTTGTATGCAAAGTTAAGAGACTGAAAACAAATAAAGAAAATTTGATTTGCCGTAGATATTTAGAACAACGTTTGGTGTGTCGCGGCATTTAGTCAAAGAAACATGTGCGCCAATAAGCAAAAAAGATTGAGGAGCACTGATGTACTGTGATCCAACTATTAATCAGTTTCTGTTTTAGAAATCCCATAAACTTTGATTTGATAATTTCCTTAATTTTTTTCAATATTACTAGAAACTTGGGATATGGTCTTGAATTCTGATATAATTTTGACACCACCCATGATCGCTACCGCTTTCTAACAACCCGCCAGCTCGTCTCGGAGACCGGCTCAGATTTGTTTGATCGTAAGTCACATGATGTCCGCAGAGACCATTTGGAGGCCCGGGATGTCTCGGTACATCCAGGGATGTCCGGTTGAGTCACGTTGATAAAAATGAAAATGTGAGCATCCTCAATACTACATCTAACCATTTGCCATCTTATTGGTATATCTGTGTTTTACGGTTTCAGAGCAAATAGGACCAGAAAAAATCAACTTTCATACAGGATAGTCTAAAATAGTGAGCCAAACTGCGTAGGAGGGTTCAAATGAAGTAAAAGAGGTCAGATAAACCTATGATCGAAAGTTCATGTTTGCTGAGTTATTCCAATCCAAAGATGCTCAACGAGACTACAATGGAAATAATAGACATGAACACTATCTTTTTGATAGCGTGTAGTTCGTACAATATCACAATGGGGTCATCGCACATGTCATAGTAAATGTTCAAAATGTCCTCCGCTTTCGACGCAGGAATGGACACGACGGACCATTGACTGTCGTACCTTTTCGTACATCCCAGAACGATTGCGGATGGGTTCACAGCCGTCGACAATACGGTCATGTAGCATCTCAACATTTGCACTGTCATTGCATACACGAGGGCTTTAAGGTGTCTTCACAGATAGAAGTCTAACGGATTGAGGTCGGACGATCTAGCAGGCTATTGAATTGGTCTACCACTATCTATCCCATCGGTCGTGATAAATATTAGTGAGCGTCTCACGAACACTGTGGCTGAAATGTGCGGGGGAACCATCATCCATAAGCCATATTGTTGCTCTGACGTCCAAGGGCACATTCTCGAGAAGGTCTGCAAGCGTGTTTATGATGATAGCACTGTACACGTAGACATCGCCGGTAAGACGTGCTGGTAAACGTAAGATCGGATCAGGTAGTCACTTATCAATACAATACCAGCCCATAGATTGATCTTGAACCGCTGCTGTGTCGAGATATAGGCCTAATTGCAGATTTTTAACAGCCCTCAGCCATCGCTACCAAATGTTGCCTCATCCGTAACAATGGAGTGGCGGTTTGCGCAATGGTAAACGTTTTCCCGTGGTGGGTAATCTGCAGGCGCTGCAAACGGTGCAGATAATACGGATACAGCAACTGTTCATGTAGTATTCCCCATGAGGTCATTCCGGAACAGTCAATTGCCGTGTGCCGGGTCGTCGTCAACACTCTGCAGTACCCGTTCCCCCAGGTCATGCGTACGACCGTCCATGTCCATTGCTTCCATTGGAGTCTGGTTTCGTTTCTTTCGATTGGAATAACTTAGCAGCCATGCACTTCCGGTCATAAGTTTATCTGACCCTTTTTACTTCATTTGGTATGGGGAACCTGTCCCCGTAGTTCTTCCCTCTATTAGATTCACCATGTAGACAGATGTTCCCTTAAATCACTTAACTTTAAAATTAAATAATAATATATATCATTAAACAATTTAATATCTGGAATTTGATGATCAAAATATGTTCTAAAATCTATAAAAACTAGTCGGCTACCCGTCGCTTCGCTCCGGTAGCCTCGCGTATGTAACGGAAAACAATTTGTTATTTATTAAAAAAACACACACACACAAATTACATCAAGTAAAATAAAACTAAAATTTTTTTAAAGTTTTTTTTTATTTTAATTTTTGATGTATATATTCTCTCAATTCACGACTGCTTTTAGAATCAGCGTGTGAATCATATATCTGTGATATATTTTTATTTTTTATAGAGATTAGAATGTAATCCTTGTGGTCTAATGCCTAAGACGTCTAACTTCGGAGCAGAAGGTTGCATGTTGGATTCCAGTAGATAACTTGTAGAAATTATTTCTATTTTTGTAAATTACAATAATTGCACCAGACCGAAAGAGAAATAAAAGATTTTCGTAATATAGATACAATTTTCAGTCGCTTTTGAGCTACAAATAGTGAGCTTTCAGTATTCTACTTAATAGAAATAGTGCTTCTTTCTTTCTTGAGTCTCTTTTTTTTATTTCCATTGATACTTTACAGTGGTTTTTGAGTTAGAAATAGTGATTGTTTTTGAGTAACGAATAGCGATTTTTCAGTATTCCACCTAATAGAATTAGTGATTATTTTTTTTCTGTTCTTTTTTATCCAATTCCAATTGATACTTTTCAGTGGTTTTTGAGTTACAAATAGTGAAAATTATCTATATCTATTAGCTAGGCCATCAGATTGTTCGATATAGATATTTGAAGAAGAGATTTCAGATGGACGTTAGTTGATATAGATGATAAATGAAGATCATAGCTTGTATACGAAATTCTTCGCAAGAAATTGATTGTGAATATTCTTTAGAGTGAAGATAAGCAAATTCTGTTGAATTGTGACTCAAAGACCTAAAGTTGTATGTGAGTTAAGACAACGCTTTCCAATTATATGGCAACTTTATTTAGAGTTTGTCCTTGAGCTTTATTGATAAATATCGCATAAGAAGGTCTGATCGGAAATTGTTTTCTTGTGAAAGTGAATGGAAGTAGATTACCGCATGGTTCCATAGACATCCTATGGATGAAAACAAAATCTCCTTTGTGAGTTCTGTTATAATTTCGGTTTCTATGAGATCATTATCGAATGAACAGCATTTAAGTTGAGTTCCATTGCAGTATGCAAACTTGGGATTGATGTTTCGCAACAATATTATTGGAGATCCAATCTTCAATGACAAACGATGTTGAGGAATTCCGCTGAGATTCAATGCTTTCAGACACTTGGGCATATAGAGATGTTCGTGTGATGGATTATCAGAAGTGTCAATTTTATTCGCACTTGTATTGTATGCTCTGTAGTCTCTCCTTGTATTCTTAGACTTTTCATTCGATTGATGTTATCGACACTCTCGTTCATCTCGTTTATCCAATTCCAATTGATACTTTTCAGTGGTTTTTAAGTTACAAATACTGATTTCTCAGTATTCTACCTAATGACGTACTGCGTCTTTCTTTTTTGACTTTATTTTTAATTACAATTGTTACTTTTCAGTCAAAGTCAGTTCAGTTTTGACAGATAAGTCAAAAAAGCAATATGAAAGAGTTGTAGTTCCCATGGCCTAATGGGTAAGATGTCTGACTTCGGATCAGAAGGTTGCAGGTTCGATTCCTGTCGCGGATGTTTCATTGAAAAAAATTCTTTCTATTTTTCATTCTCACAGAAAACTGCGCCGGACAGACAGACAGACAGAGAAATAAAAGATTTTAGTAATATAGATTTAGAATTATCATTAGTTTTTGGCAAATGAATAATATTTTTATAAATTTTGTTCTTTATATCCTCAATTGTTCAATCACTTTTAAAAACAATGAAGTCATCTATATATCTAAACATTTTAAAATCGTAAGGGGTGTCAATACAAAATTGATATTCATAAGCCAATCAAAATAAATTAGCAAGAGTGCTACTGTAATTGATTGAAATCTTTGCTTTGCGAAACTCTAAGGGCCAGCTTTGAATTTTGCCTGTTCGAGACATAGAGATAACTCAAAAACTATTTATCCTGGGGTACTGGAATTTCAGTGATAGGTTAGAAAGAAGATTTTGGTACAAATTAAACCAGTTATTGCTTTTAAAAAGCACACTATGTCAACTCTTGTTATCTTAGGAAGATTAAATTTGGTAGTATCTTTAGATTAATAAATGACGTAATGAGGGTTTATGTATGGAAATAATTTAAATTCATGTATTTCTAAAAGTTGTATCTGATATCCTGATCATATTATTGTACTACCTATGTTAAAATTGTCTCTTGCAAGGACTAAATCTTGTAACTTTTAGCTTCTAACTTTCTAATTAAATCTTTTTTTTTTTCAGTATGTTTTTGTTTATGGCTACAAAGATGAATCCTGTAGTTTATAAAGAAGTGTAGACCAAGATTCGACTACTTACATTATCAGAAATCTCAAAACAAATATTAGACTTAGGCAACTGAAAATTTATAGGATATTGTGATGAGTTTTATAACCATATCTATAATTATTTTGCTTATTCTATTTTATCCTATTTACTTTTATATGTATTTTAGTGTTCCAATCAATTAGAATCTAATCAGTGGTAAATTTCAAATTATGATCGTTAATGATCTTTTTCCGTTTTGTTTACTTTTGAATTTCAACGGCTGAGGGTTCCCATAATTCCATGTAATTTAAAATCTTCAGTTAATTTCAGTTACGAATCACATGTTTGTAATATATATATATATATATATATATTATATATATATATATATATATATATGTAGTAAATATATACATGTTAGACTTCCATTATTCCTGTTCTAATGATTTTCTGAAATCACGTAAGAGTTTTGAAATATAAAACAGATGTCTCATATCTATAAATGTGGCATATCAAGTTTCGAGAAGATCTAACAAAAGGTTCAAAAATTATTAAGGATGAACGCACACACATTTTGCTTAAAGAAATATGCCCCCCCCCCCTTTCCTTCTTCCAGGAAATGTTGGTTTTAGACTGTATTTGTGTGTAAAAACCCAACTATTATGTTAGTTTGTTTTATCAGACTGTTCGGAAGTAAACTTTAATGGCTGTGTGTACTGACGCTTTGTGTGAAAACGTGTAATCAAGTTTTTGGGAAAACAATTTTTTTTTTTTTTTTTTTTTTGAAGTAGGTGTTTTACGAATATTGTTTGTAATCAATAAACATAGGATAAAATTAGGTATCCGCAGTAACTTAGATCATTAACATTAGCTTTAAAAGAATTCAATCAAAACTTTCAGTGATAGAAGTGCTTTACTGAAAAAGGATTTTTTTTTTTTATTTTGGGCTAAAACGGAGAATAGAATACAAGCCAATCAGCATCTTCAGAAGGATACATCGATGACTGGTGGTTTACCGCTAGTTGCAGTGGTTTAAGTGGATTCCTGAGTTGTGTTAGTGGTTGGAATTATCGTAAAAGGTTTGTTTGTTTATTTTTCCAGTTTACTGGTTTGTATATGCCCAATTCACCGTGGTTGCCCCTTTTATCAAAAAGCGGATGCGGCCATTAAAAAAATTGGGCGGTGTGGTGGCGGGAGTCTCCGTATGTTTATCTACTACAGTAGATTCTGTACCAAAAGTAAATTTATTTTGTGCATTCGGAGGATACATGGTATAAGAAGTCTTACATTCTTTATCATTAGGACAACTTCCCAAAACTAAATTAATAATAAGAAAAATGAAGAACACGTCGAAACACAATGAAAACATTATGACGATAAATACAGATCCAAAAACCCTTCAAAGAAATATCACGTGTTGCTGCTGTATTTATACTGCAGGGCCAATATATTCAACAGATCAGTCCAATACGATATAAAAATGATATTTCTCAGATAAATTTTAATTAATAAGATAAAAATGAAGATTGTTATATTTAAAGTAAGATATCTTACTAATTCAAGTATAAAAAAGATAAAATTTAAAATAAACTCTCTCATTTTAAGTAAAATGTAAGATATTACACAATAACCAGTTTTCAAAATACGCTCGGCCAAAAACTGCAAATTAAAATTTAAAAATTAAATATATTTAATATTAGAAAAGTAAAAATATAAAAGTTGAATTGCCCATTTATCGCGATTCTATTAAATATCTACTATTAATTACCAAATATAGTTTTAATATTTTTTGATTCAAATTCAGATTTTTTTAAATAGGTCTTCATATAAACATTAAAATACAATTTTTCTACAAATAGCCTGTGTTTAAGTGAAAGACAAAATTCTGACAACCAAGCAGAACAAAAATTAAAATTTAAAATTTTATTTACATATATACAAGTTTCTTAAAAAAATTATTAAAATTAGATTAAAATTAAATTAAAATCTTCACAGCATTAGTAACCTTTATAATGTTGGTGTTCCGTTGGCCACTGGTCAACTTCTGCAAAGAGAAAAATATTGAGTTAAAAACAATTTTAGGTTTTTCAATATTGCAATTGGAAATTGAGTATTTCAATAAACATTTTAATTTTTTTTAATTCAAAAGCACTTTAAATTTATTGAGGAAAGTCAACGAGATTTTTTTCATTACTGCAGTCCATAATTTTAAGTAGTAAGTTTAATAAGACTTGAGAACTATTAAGTAGATTTCAAATGGTAAACACGCAAGTTAACTAAAAACCTTAGAAATAAACTTGGTGGATTTTCCCATTTGAGAAATAAACTATCAACACACCGAGCCAATTTCGTAGGTTTTACACTTTCCAAACTCAATTTGCGTCTAAGCTCATGAAATAAAGATTTATTATTCCGAATAACAATTCCTTTCTATCATTTTGAGGGAGAAGGAAACCAATATATTAAAATGAATGCTGTACTCCTTGATCTAACAATTTACAGAACAGTTATGAAGATGGAAAAAAATAAATAAAATAGAATAGTATGAGGAAACGCCATTATTATTATATAATCTTTTACTTACCTTTATCTACTTCTGAAACTAGTACAGAAGGAGGTACAGTTTGTTTTTTACTTATAGGACTTTCATTTTTGTCAAAATACGGTAAAACAGTAGATGTCCTTCTGTAGGCGTAGGGAATCTGTTCTTCGGTATTTCTTATCGATTGTACTGCAGTCGCAGGCGCCGCCGGGGCTATAGTCGCAGGCGCCGCCGGGGCTACAGTCGCAGGCGCCGCCGGGGCTA
>JAFIDM010000007.1:37054418-37064706 GCA_023159025.1 Thereuonema tuberculata | reverse complement strand
CTACAGTCGCAGGCGCCGCCGGGGCTACAGTCGCAGGCGCCGCCGGGCCTACAGTCGCAGGCGCCGCAGTGATAGTAGGCATCGCCGTTGCAGCCGTAACTGTGGAATTATCGGCAGAGTTCAGATTCGTCAATGTTGTTACCGTATTTTGTAAAGACGGTTCACTACTAATACAATCCGTAATATTGTCAGGACAGCTTCCAAAAACTATATTTACGACAGAAAAAACGAGAAAAACTTCCAAAGCACAAGACGTAGCCATTGTAAGTAAGATTAGACAACACTCCCTCTCACCTCCTGATATTCCGAATATATATCGGAAGGTCAAAGGTCATTCCAATAGCCTTTGTGGGGTACAGCCCATTTTTAAATTGCTAATATAATTAATACATTAAAACTTAAACACATATTGATTATTAATTATAAATTTAAATTTAAATTCTTCTTTGAAATTCAATTTAAACAAAATTAACTTTAAAGAAATTATTAATTAATTTACATAATGTAATTAATTAATCTAAGATAATTCTTTCTAACCTTTTATCTAAAATAACCTCATCGAAAATTTGCATAATTACATTTAAAATTAATTTAAGATTCGGAATATGCTGATTTAAAATTAAACTATAATATTCAAACTATATATTATGCGGATATTAAATGTTTCATTACTTTTTTTATAACTTTTTTTTTGTATATTTTATTTGCAAAAAAAATGACGTCATCAGTTAGTTAAAATTGCTGAATATTATTTAGATGAAATTTTCTAAATCTTTAAAATATTATTTTGAATTAAACTTCTTATTGTTACAAAATAGTTGTTGTTTCAACTAAAGTTGTTTTAACTAAATAGAAAATTAAGTAAAATTTTTTTAAAGATATTTAAGTCAACCTGAAAATAGGTAGATAAATAAATAGGTAATTAAAAAAATAAATAATTTTTATTTTGTAAGTGTGATAAAATAGTTTATCCACGCTATGACGGCATTTTAGATTATTAAAATGTTTAAAATAAACTGTTTTTGTATGGAAATCATGCTGTGGTTTTTCAAAGATTCCATCACATACAGTTAGGAGACGGAAAAAATAAATGAAGAAAATTTGATTTGCCATAGAATATTTAGAACAACGCTTGGTGTGCCGCGGCATTTAGCTAAATAAACATGTGCGTCGTAAAGCAAAACACATTGAGGAGCACTGATATACTGTGATCCAACTGTCAATCAGTTTCTGTTTTAAAAATCCCATAAACTTTGATTTGATAATTTTAATATTTTTTTTTTCAATATTACTAGCACAGTTGAGATATGATCTTGAATTCTGAGATAATTTTCACACAACCTATGATGGCGACCGCTTTCTAACAACCCGAGCTCGTCTCGGAGACCGGCTCAGATTTGTTTGATCATAAGTCATTTGGAGGCCCGGGATGTCTCGAAAGGGACGTCCGGTTGAGTCACATTGATAAAAATGAAAATGTGAGCATCCTCAATACTACACCTAACCATTTGCCACCTTATTGGTCTTTCTGTGTTTTATGGTTTCAGAGCAAATAGGACCAGAAAAAATCAACTTTCATACAGGATAGTCTAAAATAGTGGGCCAAACTGCATGGGCGGGTTCAAATGAAGTAAAAGAGGTCAGATAAACCTATGATCGGAAGTTCATGTTTGCTGAGTTATTCCAATCCAAAGATGCTAAGCGAGACTACAATGGAAATAATAGATATGAACACTATCTTTATTGATAGTATATAGTTCGTACAATACGACAACGTGGACACCGCACATGTCATAGTAAATGTTCAAAATGTCCTCCGCTTTCGATGCAAGAATGGACACGACGGACCATGGACTGTCGTACCTTTTCGTACATCCCAGGACGATTGCGGATGGGTTCACAGCCGTCGACAATACGGTCATGTAGCATCTCAACATTTGCATTGCCATTGCATCCACGAGGGCTTTAAGGTGTCTCACAGATACAAGTCTAACGGATTGAGGTCGGGCGACCGTGCAGGCCATTGAATTGGTCCACCCCTACCTATCCATCGGTCGTGATAGATATTAGTGAGCGTCTCACGAACACTGTGGCTGAAATGTGCGGGGGAAAATCCATAAACCACATTCTTGCTGTGACGTCCAAGGGCCCATTCTCGAGAAGGTCTGCAAGCGTGTTTATGATGAAAGTACTGTACACGTAGACGTCGCCGGTAAAATGTAAGATCCGATCAGGTAGTCACTTATCAATACAAGCCAATAGATTGATCTTGAACTACTGCTGTGTCGAGATTTAATTGTACCACGTAGATTTTTAACTGCCCATAGATTTTGATTGTGAAAATTACTGACACCATCCCTACCAAATGTTGCCTCATCAGTAACAATGGAGTGACGGTTTGCGCAATGGCAAACGTTTTCCCGTGATGGGTAATCTGCAGGCGTCAGACCCTGCACACGGTGCAGATAATACGATACAGCAACTGTTCATGTAGTATTCCCCATGAGGTCAATTGCAATGTACTAACCGTAACAGCCGTGTACGGGGTCGTCGTCAACACTCTGCAGTACCCGTTCCTCCAGGTCAGGCGTACGAGCGTCCATTGCTTCCTTTGGAGTCTGGCTTCGTTTCTTTGGATTGGAATAACTCAGCAACCATCCACTTCAGGTCATAAGTTTATCTGACCTTTTTTACTTCATTTATGGGGAACCCGGCCCCGTAGTTCTTCCCCCTATTTTAGATTCACCCTGTAGACAGATGTTCCCCAAAAGTTTTACAAATGGTACATTTTTGTTTTATAAATTCCAAAAAATCATGATATTGATATAATCGGCCTGGTCAATTGGGCTGCAATCGTCAAGCAAATATTGCTAGTTCTACACTTGCTAATCTTTTAATTTATGCTTTTACAGAATTTGTAAAGTCCTTCTGTCTCTTATTGTATTGCTTTTTATTTGTTTTTTGATGTTTTTTTTTTTTTTTTGAATTCGTGCCAAGTCATATTTGTGCCAAGTACATTAAACAGTTCGGTCCAAAAAAATATCCCCAGTAAGCGTTTTGACTCAATTCTAGCTTATATTAATTGATATCAAAAATAAAGCCATACACCTGATTAAGCACTTAAACAATTTATAAACATAAAATGAATTTACAACGTTTCACTGCCGAGAGACAGCCTTCTCAAGTCACTATTTATGTTAATTATGTTAATATGTCTGGCTTATATTAAGTTCATTAATTAATTATTGACCTTTCTTGCTTCAGCACTTGAACTTTGATTGAAACTGCTGTAGATTAACATATTTATGAACTTTTGAAGTGGTTTTACAGATCATGGGAAAGAGAAAAGACATTTCTCCAAGAAAGCAAGGGATGATTTTGGGACTCAAAGGTGAAGGAATCTCGAATAGGAGACTTGCTAGGAAATTATCAATTGATCACCAAACTGTGGGAAATATATTGAAGAAACAAGCTGAAACTGGAAAATCAAGTTTGAGGTACAAATGTGGTCGGAAGAAAATCTCCGGTCCCAGATTGTGCAGGGCAATGAAAATGATGACAAAGCAAGACAGAAAACTGAGTTCAAGGCAGATTGTTTTTAAGATTGAGCAGGAGTTTGAGACCCCAATTTCCCATCAAACAGTGCTAAGACGCCTTTCAGATCTCAACCTTCAGAAGAAAAAACCTGCAAAGAAAGCCCTCCTAACAACAAAGCATATTGAAGAAAGAAAAAGATTTCTCGATCTGTATCAACGCTGGACATCCGAGGACTGGAAGAGAATGATTTTCTCGGATGAAAAAAAAATTAATGTTTAAAAAAATTAAGTAAATATTGTTGTATCAGTAAAGCAGAATTAATTGAGAAAATTATTCACATCTGGTATCATGAAATCGAACCTGGTACATGTGAAAAACTTCTCGAGTCAAAAATACATCGAGTTCAAGCCCTTAAAAAGGCACGAGGGGGACACAAAATATTAAGGCAAGTTGATTTTGATGTAATTTGTTCTGAACAACTTAATTTCACTTAAAAAAAATCCATAAACCATTTAAATATAGCCTCTATGTTGTTGTTTTGACACATTAAGGAAAATTGTAGGTGGGGATATTGTTTTTGGACCGAACTGTACACTCACTCTCCATCGTCTAGTATAAACTGAGCAATCAACGCTGATGTGGGGAGGGGAAGAAAACCAAAATAAACGTCCTCATAGTTTAAGTTAAACCATAAATAGATAACTTATCAAATATTAAGGAAATCAGTCCAGTCGTTGTAGAGTGATAAAGAGACAAACAAAGAAGAATGTTTACCTGACACAGTAAGACTACGCATGCTCAATCACCAATCATCATTCCTTCCATAATTTAAAGGTCTTTATATTGCAAACGTCGACTCTATAATAGTTTATTTGTAATTTGCTTTGTGAATGCTTACAGATTCCAATTTCGTTCTAAAAAATTTGTGATGGTACTTTAGGAATACAAAAATTAGTTGAATTTAATATAAAAAATAATAAAAATTATATTTAAGCAACAAATTTCGATAAACGATTTTTTTGCGTAATTCCGAACAATGTTGTCTTTCTTCAGATATTAGCAACAAACTGCATAAATAATACTTTAAAATAATTTTGTTTTGAGGGAATAAAATGTAGAGAGGATAAAAAAATTAACCTGCGTCGACCGGGAATCGAACACGGGCCGCCCGCGAGGCAGGTGAGCATTCTATCAACGAACCACCGATGCTGATGATAGATATTATGTATTTTTGACAATATGAACCTATTATCCGAATCACTGACACAGACACTACTTGATCGAAAATAATATTTTGTTTTCTCTTTCATATATTTATCATTAATAATTCTTGCTTTTTCAAAATTGTATGGAGAAGAATTTCAGTGATGTCAATGAAGATTCGAGTGTTTTAATACAAAAAAGGTGAAGAGCAAGTACTGAAATCTTTCCTTTCTTTGTCTCATACATTAAAGTACATGCTCCAAATAAGGCCCATCCTTCATTTTATTAACAGAACGTTGATAATTTCACAAATTATGTTTCTGACAGCTTCTGGCCTACAACGGCTAGACAGAAACTACATCATTTGAAGTGAAAGATTCCTCCATGTTTGTTACAGTTTAATAGTGAACGTCGTCCGAAGCTGTTACTATTCCAATGGAATTTGATAGATCTTCTGGCAACGTATACATCTTATTTATGTACGCTGTCATTTTGAAGCATATGATGTGTGGAATAAGATAGAATATTCATATTTTCCAGGTAACATGCATTTGTTTACCTTTACAGGGAGCTCTAAATAAGGCCCTCCACTGATGAGCCAAACAGGGCCCATCACCTTATTTAGAACATCAATTTTCTTACTTGTTTTTCTTATTATAGTGTTCAAGAAATGAAGCCCATGCACCTGTATACTGACTGACATTGACAATTTAATTAAAAATGAGATACAAAATTCAAAAATTTAACACGACCATGGTTTCAGTTCAAAAAGGATAAACTATTATCAAGTGAATGTTACAACATTTGGGAAACCTTTACATAAACTTAAGGGGTGGTTTGACTCCGTGCAGACCCCGTAGCGTCAAATAGAATTTGCATATGACGCTACGTAAGCTATCAATGGAAAAAATTTTTTACAAAAGCATTGCAAAAAATTTACTATATAAAATTAAATTAGAAATAATACTTCCATCAATATCCTAAAAGTTTAAATCAATATCAAAAAGTTTTATGCAAACCAGATACCAAAAATCATAATGGAACAATTCATTTATTATGACAAATAATGTACTGGAAGACTGCTTATTATTTATTTTTTATTATTTTTTTTTTCTTTCCAATAATTTCTTTACTTAAAATTTCTTTAAAAAACATTTAAAAATAAAAAATAACAAATAAATAACACCATTATGTACGTTAATGTAACATAAAAACAAGTAAATCAACTGCGTATTAATTTTAAAAAATTTAATTAATAACTTTACATGAATGTAAGTTTTATTACTCTTGATGAGTAAAAACACAGATCAGTAATGAGACATTTTCAGGATTTTTTTTTTTTAAACCATACTCGTACATAGAAGCAACTGATATTTGTTTATTATAAGAATTGAGACTAGTAAGAATAAAATAAGATTCCATGCATTTCCTTTTGAATTCTTGTTTACAGTTAGCTACAATCACTGGATTTTCATAGTCAATACGATGATGAAACTGAAAAGAATGTACAACGGTTAAATAGTCATTGTTATGCATTCTGAAGGCTGTGCGGTGTTCCGCTATCCGGTCCGGGAGGGGGCGACCGGTCTCTCCCAAATAAAAACATTTTTCTTATTATGAGTCTCAAAAGCACCGAAGAGAAGTGGCTGAAGAAACACCTTTACAACCCCAGTCCGCATCGCCATTGCTCTCACAGCAGCCAATGAGTTAAGATATTAACTCGGAAAAGAGTTTCAAAATAAAGGGATTCAGGTGACTCAAGCTCCATAACAAGTGATAACGTCTCTCTTCATGACGAACACCGTTCTTTTGAATCTAGTGTTGAGGGAAAGATTTAAAACTTCATTTAAATACATTCTTCACACCTTTGAAGTACAGAAACAAAATACAAACAAGCGATGAAAAGCCCTTAGCTGCCAAGCAATATATCAAACCTAATGTATTATTTCAAGACAAAGAGAAAACTAAATAAGTTAAAGTTGCAAAAAAATATAGAAAGGAGAAAGAAAAAAAAACAAGAATAGTGTCACTACTCGTGAAGGTTTGGACCTAAAGAAACCTAATAAAAAAATAAAACGCCTTCAACCTTCCGTGAAAGATCATCTTGAAATTGGACCTAATGACACCGACAGTGAGAGAAGAAAGCTTACAAAGCTGGGATGCTTTGGACTGAGACCACATCATTTGTAGTCATATTTTCGTCATTTTTATAACAGTTAGAGAGTCTTCCAGAACTGAAACAAAATGGAATCAATTTATATAATATTTTTTTTTAATACGATATACTTTTCCTTATTTTTTTGAAGTATAGAAAAAATGTATTGCAATGTAGTGCAATGGTAATTCACTAGCCTAATATATAATTTATCCTTAACTATGTTCCTCCAAGGTTATTGGTGCGTAATTCAAAGTATTTCATTTGCCTGTATAGAAATAAAATTCTAGTGCATAACAAAAACATGTTACAGAAAACTAGTGGCACCTCTTGCGACTTTTGCGTCAACTAATCTAGCTAAGCTACTACACCGCTACAACCATCCCTCCGTACACCCTCTCACAACCACCACGAGACGCAGGAGTTAGAAGCGGGGATAGAATAAGACCCGTATGAGAGTAAACAACCCAAAATATTGTTTCAAAATAAAATGAAAAAGAAATAAGATAAAAAAAAAAAATAATTTCTCCAAAATTAAAAATTATGTAAATTTTTTACTTACAATAATGAATTAATACATTGCAAGTAAATATGCTCATAAAATATTTCCAGTAGATCATGAAAAGACTAAGTAATATACATCAATTTCTACGAACATATCTAGATTTATAATATAAGATAAAAAGAAAATCGCTATTCGTTTAGAGAAAAATAAGTTTCAAGACATATTTTCGAGGAACCTAATTCTATCGTCAAACGATGAATCGAAAGACACTTCAGTTTTCAGCTCTCACTATTATCCCATTGGGAATTTTCAATTGATTCTTAACTGTTTGTTTGTAAATTTCCTACTAAAACCATACATGAATTTTGAAATTGTATGTGAAAGGTCGCAGTGAGAATCACAAAAGACCGCAGGTTCCCTGATCGAAACTTTAAATTATTAGTTAAATTAGTTATTTAAATAAAAAAGTATTCTCCCTGGGAAGACATTTTCTACTTAAAAGTGATGTAAAAGCATAGAAACAATTGACTCACTAATGGCAAACGAATTCCACACGTAATTGAAACTAATTCAATCTAAATTGCTCCTTGAAACATTAAGATTAACGGGATTTTTGACACATTAAAATAAGTGTGTACGTCTTTACTCAAGTTCAGCAAACGGAATATTTGAAGATAGATCTGGTGATTAAAAAACAAAGAAATTTTATCATGACTAAGAAATAAATAAATAAATAAATAAATAATGGAACATTTGTAGGAATGTTGACTTTTCCTTCCATGAAATGTTTGTTTTAGACTGTATTTGTGTCAAAAAAAAAAACCAAACTATTGTGTTAGTTTGTTTTATCAGACTGTTCGGAAGTAAACTTTAATCGCTGTGTGTATTCACGCTTTGTGTGAAAACGTGTAATCAAGTTTTTTGGGAAAACAATTTTTTTTGAAGTATTTTACGAATGTTATTTGAAATCAATAAACATAGGATAAAATTAGGTATCCGCAGTAATTTAGAGGAATCATTAACATTAGCTTTGAAAGAATTCAATCAAAACTTTCAGTGATAGAAGTGCTTTACTGAAAAGGATTTTATTTTTCATTTAGGGCTAAAACGGAGAATAGGGTACAAGCCAATCAGCATCTTCAGAAGGATACATCGGTGACTGGTGGTTTACCGCTAGTTGCAGTGGTTTAAGTGGATTCCCGAGTTGTGTTAGTGCTTGGAATTATCGTAAAAGGTTTGTTTATTTTTCCAGTTTAATGGATTGTATATGCCCAATTCAAAAGGTTGCCCCTTTTAGCTAAAGGTGGAAGCGGCCATAAAAAAAAAAAAAAAAAAAAAATTCACCTTAATTTGTTTTGAAGAATTATTGGGCGGTGCGTTGGCGGGAGTCACCGTATGTTTATCTACTATAGTAGATTCTGTACCAAAAGTAAATTTATTTTCTGCATTCGGAGGATACATGGTATAAGAAGTCGTACATTCTTTATCATTAGGACAACTTCCCAAAACTTAAGAAAAATGAAGAATCCTTCGAAACACAATGAAAACATGACAATAAATACAGATCCAAAAACCCATCCAAGAAATATCCATCCAAGTGTTGCTGCTGTATTTATACCACACAGGCAATATATTCAACATATCAGTCCAATAGGAGATATAGACATAAGTGATATTTCTCAGTAATCAGTTTTCGAAATATGCTCGGCCAAAAACTGCAAATTTAAATAAGTAAAAAATATATTTAATATATTAGAAAAGTAAAAATATAAAAGTTGAATTGCCCATTTATCGCGATTCTATTAAATATCTACTATTAATTACCAAATATAGTTGTTTTAATATTTTTTGATTCGAATTCAAATTTTTTTTAAATAGATCTTCATGTTAACATTAAAGTAAAATTTCTCTACAAATACCTATGTTTAAGTGAATACAAAAATTCTAACAAAGCAGAAATAATTAAATAAAATTTTATTTATTTACATATGTACAAATTTCTTAAAAATGAAAACTTACATTAAAATTAGATTAAAATTAAGTTAAAATCTTCACAGCATTAGTAATCTTTATAATGTTAGTGTTCTGTTGGTCACTGGTAGACTTCCGCAAAGAGAAAAATATTGAATTACAAACAATTTTAGGTTTTTCAATATTGCAATTGGAAAATGAGCATTTCAGTAAACATTTTAATTATTCATTTTTTAATTTAAAAGAACTTTAAATTTATTGAGGAAAGTCCTATGAAATGGTCTCATTACTGCAGTCCATAGTTTTAAGAAAAGTGAACTAGTTCACTAGGAAGTTTAGTAAGACTGAGAATAAGTCTAATTCGAATAGTAAACACGGAAGTTACCTAAAAACCTTAAAAATAAACTTGGTGGATTTTCCTATTTGAGAAATAAACTATCAGCCACCGACCCAATTTCGTAGGTTTTCCACTTTCCAAACTCAAAATTTGCGTCGTACCTCAAGAAATAAAGATTTATTTTTCTGAATAACAATTCCTTTCTATCATTTTGAGGGGAAGGAAACAAATACATTAAAATAAAAGCTGCACTTCTTGATCTAACAATTTATAGAACGTTTATGAAGATGGGAAAAAATAAAAATAGATTGCAGTACGAGGAAACTCCACTAATATAATGTTTTACTTACCTTCATCTACTTCTGAAGCTAGTACATAAAGAGGTAGTGTTTGTTTTTTACGTATAGGACTTTCATTTTTTTAAATTTGGTAGAACAGTAGATGTCCTTCTGTAGGCGTAGGGAATCTGTTCTTCGATATTTCTTATCGATTGTACTACAGGCGCCTCCGGGACTGCAGGCGCCTCCGGGAATGCAGGCGCCTCCGGGAATGCAGACGCAGGCGCCTCCGGGAATGCAGA
>JAFIDM010000007.1:37012914-37032960 GCA_023159025.1 Thereuonema tuberculata | reverse complement strand
GAGGTAGGGTCCATGGGGGCTTATTATTATTATTATTATTATTATTACTATTTTTACTAAAAATATCAGTTAGAAAAAAATCAAAAAAAAAATCGTCTGATTGAAATACCTAAAAAAAACTACTTTATGATTTTTTGTTATAACTGCAATAAATTACCAAATAATAAAGAAAAGTTTATTTTTCTTATTTTCTTTTCTTAATACATAGTTTCTTTAATGTATTACTAAGTATTAATAAAATATGTATAAAAACCCTGATTATTTAATCACTTTACTTAGCTTTGTTAAATTGGGTCGTTTCATAATTATTGGTCGATTCCGGCAAGAGTAACTTGGAGAGCTAGTTACAAAGGACACATCGTAGTAGGAACTTAGCAATCGTTCTTGCAAAGTGAATGGGTTCACTCCACATCTTGAAAAAGTTATTTTAGTCAGATCAAAGCAGTTTGTGACGTCATGGAGCAGCTCGATGTTAGATTAGTGATTTTACACGAATTCAAATTTAGACGTAATGTGTCCGAAACGATTGCTAATATTAATAAAGCGCGAGGTGTTGCACAACGAGTGACAGAACTGTTTGTAGAGTGTTTTCAAAGTTCTCTGACGGTGATGTTGACGTCAACCATAAGCCAGGAGCCGAGCGTCCGGTTGTTCGTGACACGGTACATTTAAAGGCAGAAAGTGGAAGAAAAAAACAACATCCACCATACGTGAACTCAGTGCCGAACTTACCATATCACCTGTGACAGTTTCCAGACATATGGCAGCTATGGGCAAGGTTAAATAACTGGATACCTCGGTTCCACACGAATTCACTGAACAGCAGCAGATGGCATCTGGAAACATGCCTTGCCCTTCAAACACGTGAGGCTAGCACCCCTTTTCTGCATCGGATCCTTACGATTGATGAAAAATGTGGTGGCTCAGTAAAAGGAAACCAGCGAAACAAATGTCCAAATCCGACTTGCACCCTAAAAAGGTTCTGATCTATGTATGGTGGACTACCAAGACTGTGGTGCATTATGAGATTTTGCCGCGTGACCAAACAATCACAACTGCCCTATATTGCCGTCAGATGGACGAAATGTCACCAGAAATTATGCAACAAACAATCATCTCTCGTTAATCCTTTGGGTCCAATACTCCTGCGTGTGGTGGAGCACCACCACATGTGTCTCTTGGAAGCAAGCAAAAAAATCAGCGGTTTGGGGTACGAGGTCCTCCCTCACCCTCCGTATTCACCGGACTTAGCTCCCTCAGACTTTCACATGTTTCTCCATTTTGACAACTTCTTGAGGGGGAAACGGTTCACTAACCAGGATGCTTGATTCGTGTCATTAACGATTTCTTAGATCACTGTGATGCCAAATTCTGCCACCGTGACATTTTTGCACTGAAAACACGTTGGACACAATGTATTGCTGCCAAAGGCAGATATTTTTCTAAATAAAATATACTTCTTTGACTGCTACTGCTGGTTTTCTATTTGTGTCAAAATCGGTCAATAATTATGAAACGACCCAATATTAGTTTACGCATGAATAATATTTTTAAAAGTCAAATCTTACCAATTTAAATTGTTTTCTAAAAATAACTTACTAAACTAAATTAATTACAAATATTTTATACATTTTATTTATTTTTCCTCCATGTTTTCAAATTGTATAACATAATATAATTTTTTATTATCTATAAATCATTATAAATTTAATATTCAGAAGTCGTTAATAGGCACATTTCCTTGTACTGTATTGTACTGTACTGTAAAGCACTAACAAAGTTAATAATAAAAAATAAAAAAAAATTCCACGAACATTATGTTGAAACTCCGCTAGAGCTTACATTATTCCATATTAGGAGCCGTTTAGAGAATTATCTATAGTTTCAATAGCTACAGTTTCAGTTATGTAATTAATATATCCTCATCGACTTTTAATCTATTATTTGGGATATCCTAAATAATTCCAAATAATATAACATTTTTTGATTTCATAATAATATAATATTTGATTTCTCTCTTGCATTATGGCGTTTTTGCTATATTTTTATTATTATTATTAAATTGTGAAAAAAGATCGAATTAAGTGCTTTATATTTTATTATAAATAATTTTATTAACTAACTAACTAATTAAATAAATAAATAAATAAAT
The DNA here is from genome assembly GCA_023159025.1 of Thereuonema tuberculata. Lineage (NCBI taxonomy): Eukaryota > Metazoa > Arthropoda > Chilopoda > Scutigeromorpha > Scutigeridae > Thereuonema > Thereuonema tuberculata. Next base: position 37,030,808 of record JAFIDM010000007.1, on the reverse strand, counting down.
AAATAATAGTATTTATATTCACTTTCGTCTCAATCCAGATTTTATATCAATCATAAATTATTTTATAAATTACTGATGTAGCAATTATTCAGATTATATTTATTATCATATTGCACCTCTTAAATTTATAATTCATATAATTTTATAAGGATATTTTTTTCCTGTTGCTGTATGAGATTATTGTATAAAACTGTTCATGCTATGTGCCTTGTTTTTTTATTAAATTATTAGTTTTTAACTTTATTAATTATTATGGTAAAGCAAATAAATTTAATTTTAATTAAATGCTTAAAAATTAAACAACTTGGAAGTGAAGCACGGCGACCCTTGGTCTATTGTGCTATCCCCACGGAAAGGACAGAAGGAGCGAAAGATTCAGAAAGAACGGTGGAATAGTGCAAGAGAAACGGAAGACGCATTACGAATACATCGCATCGGTGGTTCAGTGGTAGAATGCTCGCCTGCCACGCGGGCGGCCCGGGTTCGATTCCCGGCCGATGCATGATTTTTTTTCTTTCTTATTTTTAAAAATTACACTATTTTTGGCAAATAATATTTATTATTATTATTTTTTTATTTGATTTTTCTTGTCAGTAATTCATTTTTATTTGCTGCAATCAGTACTTAAATACAAATTTTTTATATAAAAAAAAAGATTTTTTTTTCTTTTTTGTTTTTACAGTTATTAAGTCTTTTATAGTCAATTGTTTTATACTAAAAATGTTAATAAGTTTAACAAGAAAACTCGACTAAATTAATAAGACTATTTTATATGAAATTTATACAATACGAAAATATATAAAAGACAAACTTATATCAGATAAAATTTGAAATGTTGTATAAGAAAGTCAATGAGAAAGATTTAATGTTTATTTTCATACATAAATCTACAGTTTATGGCCAGCGTGACTAGGTTTTACGAATACATAAGTACTATTTATTACGCATTGGTTTCATCCATCTATTACCTCTACAATATGTTTGTTCTGAGATTCAGAGAGAATTATTGAATTGATTTTTACTTGCATTAACATTTTATTGAGAAAAAAAACTTAATAAAATAATAATAGAACCATTAGAACCATTAATTAATAGAACCGTTCATAGAATTTGTTTTATTTTTTTTTCCATTAGAATTAGAAAGATAATAAAGTTTTATTATTATAATTATATTAATGTAATATTATTAAAATTGTAATTACTTATATTATTAAGAAACATAGTTTTTTTTAAATCGAAGGATCAATTAGAATTTGATAGATTCACTAAAACTTGACCAAAAATTTAAATATTAGGAGGGAAAGTACCACTTTCAAAAAAGGGATGTCGGGAAGAAGTATTAGCAAAAGACGAACACGACATTATGAAAACGAGGCTCTGCAAACTGTATATAAATACAGACATTGGGGATAGGAATTAGTTGAGTCGAATCTTTTGACGAAGGAACGCTACAAGGTAAGAGAAGGTTATATAACATACAGGTTTGTTTTATTCTTCAATAAGCCTCTTTAGTATTTTATTCTTATGCAGAAACCACATTATTTGTACAGATTAAACTACGAATTCAAGTTGAATAAAATACAGTTATAGCCTACTTGTTTTAATATAATAAAACTACTTACACAACTATAATTTTTTTTCCCCTGTTTCTGTAAACCACATGAATAGGGTTATTTTGTAATAATTTGTTTTTGTTTTTTTTCCGAATTTATATTTTACTAATAGATGAAGTTCCTGCTGTTACTCCTAACGCTCCTTGTCACTATAGAAGCAAAACCTCCTGTCCCTTCAACAGACGAGTTGTCCAATCTTTCAAACCAATCTTCCACTTCCCAACTGAGTCGACCACAGAGACAACTTCCTGGCGAGGGAATGGGTTTTCCAGAAACCAGAGAGACTAAATCAACACCCTCAGCAACAAACTTCAGTAAGTATTTAAATTTCAAAGCATTAAAGAAAATATTTAAATTGCTTTAACCGAATATCAGCTCGCTACGGAATCAATTTATTTTTTTTTAAATGTCGAAATCCACATTAGTCTGAAAAGATTTTCATAGAAAGTGGTGAAAATCCCACTGTTATGGGTTTTCGTGTAAACCTGAGGTCCCTTTAATGACATTCTGTATTTGGTTGACTGTGGAAAGAATTTCTGCTAAAAACTAATACTACAATGTTCAAAAACTTGATTGAAAATCCACTGCAACCATTGCAATCCACTGAAAACTACTCCAATTGGCTTAAAATCGAATAATTCTACTTTAATTCGCTTTCTTTAAAAACAAATAGCCTAACATTTAAAATGTAAATCCGGAATTTCTGAAAACTGGAAATCTTGAGATGTCTACTGAATCTTAATTTTTTTTTTCTTTAATTGAATGTAAAACACTGCTTACATTTCCTCAATCCTTCTAATCTTCCAGGCTTCTGCGATTTCCCTTATCATTGCAAATCAGGTAAACTTTGTCCCTCTTCTACATGTCCAGAAGGATTGTATTGTTGTAAAACACAAGCGGGCCTTTGCTGTTTCTCTTCTAAAGAAGAATCTGATCCCTTTAAAGAAGTCACAACTGAAAAACCCCCTCAACCCCGAGCAAGATCGGTAAAAACTCCACAGAAGGAAAAGCCAAAGGTAATTTATATTTTTTTATTTTTTTATTTTTTTTTTTTTTATTTTTTTTGCGAGGGGGGGGGGGGAAGAAATTAATTTCGGGGAAACCAATAGACAACCACTTTTCTTCCCTCAATTCCCTTTTTAGTTTCAGGGAAATGCCTTCAAAATAAAATTTCTTCCTATCTTTAATGGGGAAAGAAAACTAATATAAAGTCAACTTGATGTTTAGAACTATCTAATATATGTAACATTCTTCCCCCCCCCCCCCCCCACACACACAAAAAATTGGGTGGAAAAAAATATAATTTTAATTTATTTATTTTTTTCTTTTACAGGTCCCGGTTCCTGCACCCTCTCCTTCATACCCTCCCACAAATCTGCCTGCACCACCTCCACGCTTTCAGTTGCCCCTATCTTTACCAATCAGCGGACCCCCTTACAAAGTAACAATCCCCATTCCTCTTCCTAAGCCATCTAATGGTTCCTATAGCAATGATTCTTATATTTACCCCCTCGTCATTGACTTGACGAGCTTAGACCTGCCACGTAACTTCTATCCAACTAATTTCGTTGTGAAATCCATTATTATCAGGCCAGCCGAACCCTCAGAATATCCGCAATCTTCAGGAGACAACAGCACATTACCCATCCGTCTCGCTTATCAGTCTCCTCCTCAACAGCCAGCATACGAAGTTTCTCCTTCCTACCGAACTGTTCCAAGACCCTACCAACCACACTACGTTTCTCGACCAGCGCAGCCTCCAGCTAGAAATCCCTACTATCCATCCCCACCACAATATCCCGTTTCCTATCCACCACCAAATGACATCTACGCAGTCATGCCCGACTACGAAGAACCACAAACTCTTGCTTACATCCCTCGGCCTTACCAAGAATCTTCCAGATCATCGTACAATAGAGGCTCCTATGAACAAACTACTCCCAGAATGTACACGACACCACCATCCGAAGAAATGGCAATCAATCCTCTGACTGGAGAAATAATACTAGAAGCGAATGCTCCTTCTCGATATTACAGATCTTATGGCTATTTAACTGACCGCCATAATGAACCTTACTATTATGGCAGACAAAGATCTCCATTTCATCCAATATTCGAAGAACAGTAAAAAAAAAACAAATTAAAAATCGACTCGACTCAATTGTAATTTATATTTAAAATGTAGTTATTTACACAATACCAGAAATAAATATTTATTCTATAATGAGATGTTAAAGTTCTTTATTTAATATGGTTCAATTTTAAAGTTTAAAAAAAAAATAAAAAAAAAATAAACAAATATAAATCAATCTATTTTAAATATAAAATATATTGTGTGTACAGTAGATATTGTAACAGTATACGTACAGTACTGAATATTTATAACTTAAATTTTCTTTGCTTAGAAGTCAATTCAGTTAAAAAAAAAAAAAAAAAATCAACCTTTGATAATCCGACACCCCCTCGGTCCCGTAACTGTCGGATTATCGCGAGTCAACTGTATATAATAAAATACACAACTACTTCTGAATTTTATATATATTCTTATTGTAATCATAAAGCGCGATTTTTTTTTTTTTTTTTTTTTTTTTTTAAAAAAAAAAAAAACAAACACCGCAAACAAAGTTTTTGTTTATATCTCAATAGCATAAGCTGAAAAAAAGTTGTTGAAATGCGTACTTTATTTGAATAATAGACATAATAATCAATGTTTTCAGATTTTTAATGATTAAACACTCATACAAATTTAATCGGATATTAAAAATTTGAATAAAATACAAAATTAAGGTAGTTGTGATGGAACTACTTTTAACTAACCACTAACATCCAATTCGTTTTCAGTGAACAAAATTCTTTCACGAAAGTTTACAGATAATATTTCTTGAGTCTTTTCTCAAAGAAGGGATTGGGGGGGGGGGAGCCATGATCAAAACCAAGGTTTCTCACCTTTATTTATTTATTTATTTATTTTTTTTTTTTGGTTGACACCCGTATAGCTGTTCGATAAAAGAAAAGCTTATTCTATTTGTAACTAATAAAAGGGATTATATTAATAATCAACGAAATAGTAAATGATTATGCTTTATTTTGAATGAAAACTTAATTTTATGCAAATAAATTATTCTGCAGTTAAATTCTATGGAGCAGTTATGCACACTTGTTTTTTTGTTTTTTTTTGTTTTTTTTTTTTTTTGCCTGTGGAACCCCGGTTGAGAACCACTGATTTCAACCATAGGTGTTCGAACTTATTTGGCTACCGCCCCCTTTTCAGAAAAAAAAAAAATATATTCAATGCCCCTCCCCCGGAGATCTATCTGTAAGATAGGAACAAAGATGCTGTGAATTTGCTTTCTTTTATTTAGATAGAAATATTATATATATATGTCCTACACAACATAGTAAAGAAATATGTTGTAAATAAGACTCTTTGAAAATTATTTAATTACAATGAACCCTAGTAACATTCGCATTACTACAGAAAATTAAGATAACGAAGGACAATATTAAAATAAAAATTACGAATAACACAGAAATAAATGTTACTGGTTAACTTTTTTGTTTTTACGGTTTCATTCCTGTTTTCGTTAATATTGTAATAAAAAATGTGATAAATATACTGAGCATACACTTCAACTAGTATTGTACCGACACAAGCCTTCTACGATTTTATTATTAGTAAGCAAAAGAAGAAAGAATCGTACGCTTGATATGTAAGAAAATGTAAAACTCACTTGTAAATTGCTGTTTTATTGAAACAACAATAATACAATTTGCTTTGGATGTGGTCCATAAAGATCTCCAACGAATACGAATTAAATTTTTAAATGCTTATTGCACTATTGGTAACTCTCAAAAAATCATTACACGCTCATACTCCTATGAATGCTGGATTACCAGACAATGCACTACACTCTCGCCTGCCAACACTTGCTTCTTAATACCTGTCGGCGATATGACCACTGATCGGTTACTACCTCCATTTTGTGTTTATTTGGAAAATAAAGTAATAGCTACGACTTAAACTCTAATGTTACCTAACAGATGAAACATGTACGAACGGCTTTTAAAAATTTTCTTATCTTCTCTTGTTTCTTTGTGCTTCCATCACTCCCTTATTTTATTCAACCCCCCCCCCCCCCCCAATTGTATCCGAGCCTGCGATTCGAGCCGGATCGTTCCAGTGCCCACTTTGGGAAACGGTGATCTAGACAAACAAAACGTAAGTTTGTCTGAAACGAACAAGACGCATACGCCGAACTTCGGTCGGCAAACTATGCAGTCGAATATAATTTTCGTAATGCTGCTTTAAAACTATATTTTTATATTTTTTTTCTTCATAAAAAAAGTATTTCTTCACATTAAACGAATTTTATTTTTTTCTTTCATCATCTTTTCACTTACGCTTTCTTGTGTATTAAAAAAAAATCAATTTTCGTCCCTCGGTCTCACCCATTTCTTTCATTTAACTAAGTGTTAACTAATTGACATCCTAGAACAGCTGTTTTAAGCTCTTTGGCGATCATCAGCTAGGAGCAGTCACTAGTAAACAGAGCTGTCGGTACAGAGGCTATTGTGAATATCATCGGAATCGCAGTGCGCCTTAAAAGCAAAAATAAACAACAATAAAAAAACTCACTGATAAAATAGAGAAAATTCATGTGCCAACTGTCCGCCGGCCTCAGCGAATTTTTTTAATGCATAGATTAAGAAATTCAATACATTAAAAAAAAATCATTGAGGCCGGCGGACAGTTGCACATGAATTTTCTCACTAATATTTTATTGAGGTTTTTTCTTTATAATTGTTTTTTGCTTTTTGAGGCGTCACTGCGATTCCGGTAGTTTATTTTCAGTTGGGTAAGTTCATGGCATCCCTCGAAGATTTTCAGGTTTCACCAACCAACCAAACACACAAAAGCTAGTCTTTATGAATCGTATCCATATTTCTTTTGCAGATTTAGTGACCTTAATAAAGATACAAAGTTAAGATTTTTTTTTTTAAATACGACAACCACAATCATCTCCTACTCTGGTTTCACGGAACCACTTAACTACATTCCCGGAATCATCTCGTTTTTTGTTTCCGTGTGACCATCGAAGGTTCAAGGTGATTCCCAACTGGAATATTACGATCCTCGTTAGGTTAACTCGGTTTTGTCAAAAAAATAAAACCTTGTTATTGCAACATGGCGTCCGTCCCTTCTAAAAACAAATACAGAATGGAATAAAACATGATTTTTATCGAAATTTGGAGACGAATTAGAAGATCTAAGACGAACAATAAAAAAAAAAAAAAACCCAAACTAATTTAGTTTCATAAAACTGAATAAGCAAGTGACGAAGTTTAAAACAAGGTAGGATAATCTTACCTGAAGTTTTTTGGTATTGTATTGATATTGGAATTTCTAAATTCAACCTAATTATTTAATTAAATAAATACAGTAAATATCAGACCTATTGGCTCCTCTGGGAACATAAAATAAATAAATTTACGAGTTCTATTTGTATATGAATATGTACTAGAAATATGAATATATATTTACTTGCGTTTCCATTTGCCTACGAAGAATTTTTTGCTAAACGCATCTAAAATTGACAAAGTAGTTTACTAGTTTCGTCGTCGACATTCTGAAAATATTGTCACGTGATGTGACAAGGAGAGCAGAGGAAAGTTCGGAGTCAATGGCTGACAAAACAAGAAGTAACTATTTATTCACGAAACATAGGTTTTAAATAGATAATTACAAACAAAAGATTAAATGGTGATTGGAGCAATTTAAATTTAACAAAAGAACACAATTGTTTGGTGGGGGAATTAACAAATCGAGGTTTACAATTTGAAATGTAAATGATGAGACTGTTAACAGAGCAATCAATTAAATTTGAAAATAAACAAGAAACGGAAAAAGAATTGCATTTGAAATAAATGAGAAACAGAAAAATATTGGAATAAACACAAAATTCATAAAGATTAAAACATCTAAAATCAAATATATTTATATATATCCTTACAATATAAATATCAGTAACCAAACTTGCAATGACTAGCTGTTAACGTAATCGCAGAATGCATTGCAACAAAAAAATCTTGTTTTCCACTTTCCTGTGAAATTACGAAAGAAACTGAATAGTTGTTCACAAAAACGAAGCAAAGAAAATCTTAGAAGAAAAACTTGAACCACATTTTAGTAAACCTCAATTCTTCTAAGATAAAAACCTTCGTCTTCATTAAGATGAGGTTGCAGACAAAGTCATTTCAAAATCACTTACTCTTTTTACTAACTCAGATAAACAATTGAAATTTAATTTTATTTTTGTGCTTTGCTATGTAATACTGTTTTTTAACTAATTTCTGTTGTATTATAGAAGGGATAACTTTATTGTTCTATATTTTGTTTCGTTATTAGTTATCTTGATTTATTCAACTATTTTATTGTTTAATTTAATTTGATTTGATTTTATATTAATGTAATGCAACTACAGTCGGACCTCGATGTAAGGTCACCCCTTGGGACCTCGCGAAAGTGACCTTATAAGCGGGGGGACCTTATAACCGATTCATACGCATTTGTCAATAAATTATATAAATACAGTATAATTCTTTGTAAAAATTTAATACGTACAAAAATATCAGTTTATTAGGTTATAATTTTTTAATTTAGATGAACCAATTAAAATTAGTAATCAGAAAGAAATTATTTTTAAAAATTTTAATTCGGAATAAAGTTGTATACAAATAGTACTAGTATGCTCAAGCAAAGTACTGATGTACAACTGACCTTACTTAAAATAATCCATAATACAGGACTGTCGCGATTTTGGTTTCATCTTTTGTACAATGTTTTCTAATTTTTTTAGTTTCTGAAAATGGTCTTCAGCTACCTCATGGCTCGTAAAACAATGTCGTAGGCCTACGACATTAAATGCTCTGAGCGCTTCTGCTTGTGTCACCGCTTCACTTTTAGTATCACTGTCGTTATCCTCACTTTCTGCTGCATTGGAATCTAAAACTTGCGAAACAATTTCGGAAATCGAAGCTTGAGAGGTAGTAGCAATTTCATCATCAATTCTCACGTATTCACTTTCCCCTTTTATAGCACAGCCGCGATTTCTGAGATCTTGTATTAACATTGCTAAAGGAATATCGTCTTCATCATCTTCATCTGTTATTTCAGCCACACTATTTGTAGAAAATTGAAAACCAGCATGTCGAAAGCAATTTGCAATGCATGTGTTTGACACCAAGCTCCAACTTTTATGAATATAAAACATTGCATCTAACACAGACAGGTGAAAATTTCTGAAATCACAGACAAAAGTGACCTTATATGCGATTACGGTATTTAAGACCTGACTATATATCCGATAATCCATATCATAGAATTCCTATTCAAAGAGTCGGAACTTTAGAAAAGTGACCTTATATCGAGGTCCGACTGTATTATGTAACTTCAGCAACTGCACAGGATCTAGAAGTAGAACCTAGCAAGACTATAGTTTTTTCTTTGGACTATGTAATTTCTTGGCATTTTAAATAAATAAAAAAAAAGTAATAATAATAAAAAAATAAAAGAACACAGTAACATTTCAAAATCAAGATTAAAGAAATATCAACTGTATTATGCTGTTACATAAAAAGTAAAAATATATATTTAATATTATATTTTTTAGCTAGCTTACAAAAATAACCGAGTAACATTTCAAAATAACGTCCAAAGGGATACCAACATTTTTCATAAAAGGCTTTCTTCTTGCGTGATCATGAGATTGATAATTTCAAAGTCAACTTGAGTTGTAATGCCTGACTCAATACGAAGTACCGCTGCATTTCCAAGTCGATCTTGTCTTTGGGTAGATCTTAAGTATTTCTTCACCCTTCTTAGAATAGAAAGATCATTTAGCTGAATAACTCGTAGCAGGGGTGCAATTTTCCAAGCAATGCACACTTTAGAATAAATGTTCTGTATATGTTTTTCGTTAATCATTTTATAGAGCCCAAGATTTTCAACTTTTTTCCATTTCTTGTTAATAACTCCTAGTCTTACAGTTTTTAGATAATCTTTCAGATGGACGCAATCATCTGCAAAGACTCCAAGTCCGTATGTACAGCTCACGCAATTGTTTAGCTGAATCGAATATAAGGTTTGGTTAGAGGTTGGTCAGTTTTGAAATAAAGTCCAATTTAGATACAAATCTTATGTACAGTTATTCTCTTTTCCAAATCTTCTTCAAGTGCTCTTACGTTTTTTATTTATTCAGATATTATATAAATTAAATACAAATTTTCGGAAGGAAGAAACCTAGTCCTTTCTTTTTCAAGTAATCCATTTTTTAACTAATAATAATGGGATAACACAAATTAGAATTAAACAATTAATACATTACACAATTCTATTATTGACACAACAAAGCCAATTGTTAAAGCCACAAAATGATAATTCTTATCGAGTTAATTCTTTAACCATTATTTTTCTTTTAGATACAGTTATTAAATCATTCGCCAATTTTACAAATCTTTCATTCAAAACTATTCCGTCATTTCTGTTAATATTACTTTCTTTAGAAAGTCTTATTTATTCCTTTATTAAATTTATACAATTCAGTCCCGTTAGGAATTTAAATTCTTATCAACAGGTTGTTATGTTATTATAATACATAATTATTTTAAAAATTACATTTAAATAAATTTTACAAAATAATTTCAAAATCAACTTGCCATCCTCAAAACATTGAAATATTAAATTAGCACAAAGATAACTAAATAACTTAAAATTTATAAATTATTGATCAATATTATCCCATTTTTTTTTTTTTTTTTTTTTTTTTTTTTAAAAAAAAAAAACAAAACAAAAAAACAATTCTTTTATAATTTTAAATATATTTCAATTTATATCATTAAAGGTTCTCAATTATATAATTTAAATTTCTTATATCATATTCATTGTAAATATAATTAAACTTTCAATAAATTTCCTTAATTTTCTTTTATTATTATATATTATTTATATATAAGAATAGTAATTAACTTTTTTGTATGTATATATGTTAAAAAAAATTGTTTGTATACATGTTAAAAAAAATTTGTTTGCAGAACTGTTAAAATAATAATATTGATAACTTACATAATACGACTTCAGTCAGATTTAAGTAGAAGTAAAAATTGATTTTATTAGTTTAATAAATTGTTTATATTGAAGTGCCATTTAGGTTATAAAAAGACATCATGTAAAAATTATTTTGAAGGGATTTTAAATTATTCCTTTTGTTTAATAAGTAAGTAGAAAGCATTTTTATAGAACACAATAAATTTATTTATATTTGAGAGAGAAAAAAAAAAAAAAATAAAAATAAATAAATTAAGAATATAAAACCAAAAATTAAAAACCAAAGATTGCACATAAACAGATCACAGCTTTGTTTACTAGAGCCTTTAATTTGTCAAAGTTAAATTATCACTTGTTTAATATAGCAAGAAATCAGAAAGAGATAAATAAAGCTTTTACGTATTTTAGAATAAATATTTATTTCTGGGATTGTATAAATAAATAACTACATTATAAATATAAACTTTTTAAAATTGAGTTGAGTCGATTTAATTTGTTTATTGTTCTTCAAATATTGGATGAAATGGAGATGTTTGTCTTACATAGTAGTATGGTTCAATACGGCTGTAAGTTAAGGAGTCGTAAGATCTGTAATATCGAGAAGGCGCATTAGCTTCTTGTATTAAGTCTCCTTGGTTGTCAGTAAGATAGTTGTAAGATCTGTAATATCGAGAGGGAGCGTTCGCTTCTAGTATTATGTCGCCTCGGCTGTCAGTAAGATAGTTGTAAGATCTGTAATATCGAGAAGGCGCATTAGCTTCCTGTATTATGTCTCCTTGGTTGTCAGTAAGATAGTTGTAAGATCTGTAATAACGAGAGGGCGCATTCGCTTCTTGTATTATTTCTCCCGTCAAAGGATCGACTGCCATTTCTTCGGATAGTGACGTCTTATATATTCTCGGAGCCGCTTGTCCATAGGAACTTCTGCCGTTATACGATGCTCTGGGCGATTCTTGGTAAGATTGTGGGCCGTAGGTAAGAGTTTGTGGTTCTATGTAGTCAGGCCTGACCGCGTAGATATCACTACGAGCGAGAGGTGGGTAAGTAACTCGAAATAGTGGAGGATAGTAGGGATTTCGGAGTGGAGATTGGCCTGGCCGAGAAACATACTGTGGTTGGTAAGATCTTGGAACGTTCTTCATGGTTCGATAGGAAATAGCAGGTTCATATCGTGGCTGTTGGAAAGGTGGACGATAAGGGAGGCGGATGGGAAAGCCATTTCCTGAAGTTAAGGAATATTCCGAGGGTTCGCCTGGCCTGTTAATAATGGACTTTACAATTAAGTTAGATGGGTAGAAGTTACGTGGGAGGTTTACTCTGGTTAAGCCAATAACGAGTGGGTAAATGAAAGAATCATTGCTATAGGAACCATTCAATGGCTTGGGAAGAGGAATTGGGAAAGTTACTTTGTAAGGGGGTCCGCTCATGGGTGAAGATAAGGGGAACTGAAAGTCTGGACGGAATGCAGGCGGACTACTGTAAGGGGCAGGAGTTGAATCAGTCTCCTGTAAGAAAAGAAAAAAAAAAAAATTATAATGACTTATTGTTACTTTCTGAAAGTTTAAAGTTTTGTTTGACATCTACCTGTAAAGATTAAAGTGACATTGATTTTTAATAGTTCTATCCTCCAGTTTTTAAATCAGTGTACAGTATCTTTTGTCTTAGTTTGTTTGAAGTTTAGATTACGGTCCCCCAATGGCCGCCCGAGGTCATCGCACTTTTTTATACATAGCGGATAATGTGAAATGAACGATTAACTAGTTAAAAAGCTTAATTCAAAATAGTTTTGCCGATCTTTTACTAGAAAAACTAAACCTCATCTGGCTAACGGATCTTGAGATAACAGTATGCACCAAGTTACTACGGCGGGCGCTATTGGGGTAAAACTAACCTGAAGTTTGATATTTCCAAGAAATTTCTTAATGACAAATGAACATTATGGGTGTGGGGGGGGGGGGATCGGGTCGGAGTTATTTTAATGAAATAAAAAAAAAAAAAAGCTAAGAATTTACTTTTTTAAAGATAAAAAAAAAAAAAATTAAAGTTTGGACCCGAACCAGCTAGCAATTTACAAAATAAAACAGGAGAGTACAGGAGATGATGGGATGATAAATAGAATAACTCCAAACAACGGATGACGTCACTATCACACAGCAGCGATCAAAGATGCAAATCAGGAGAGACCACTATCAGGGTAAGGGCTTCGTGAATCTCACAAGGACTTCTTGCAACGGTATCCAATCCAACCGAAACAGCAAATGCTGCATCTAAATTTCTGGTTTTAAAGAGGAAAAACAAAATTTTGTAATAACTTACATTTGGGTTTTGTGAAGAAACGTCTACTGATCTTGCTCGTGGTCGAGAGGGTTTTTCAGTTGTGTCTTCTTGGAACGGATCTAGCAAAGTGAAGATTTTAAGATTCAAAAATTTATGGTAGTAAAAAGGTATTTTGAAGCTTCTCAGGCTTTTATTTTTTTTAAATGAATTAAAAAGAGCAGCGATATTTGATTAAAATATTATATCCCTGTTGCAGGCATTTGGTTAAACAGTTAAATTACTTGAGAAAATAAACAGCGTTTTTGAAGTTTAAAACCGTAATTTATGAAGATTTTAGTTAGTGCTTTGGAGAGTTTAAATTCTTACTGAAATTTGTTGCTGATGGTTCTGAATCAGTCTGCGATAGTTGTAAAGGACTTATTCCCTCACCATGAAGTTGTCTCTGCAATTGACTCAGTTGGGAAGTGAAAGATTGGTTTGAAAGATTGAACAACTCGTCTGTTGAAGGGAGAGGAGGTTTTGCTTCTATAGTGACAAGGAGCGTTAGGAGTAACAGCAGGAACTTCATCTATTAATAATAAAAACAATTACCGAAAACATTTAAATTATACATATCTCTTTATTATTAAACAACCTCGTAGGACTAATTAATGAAAGTAGAATTTAGAAGTTACGTATTTAATGTTGTATGACTACTAGATATAAAAGGAAATTTAGGAATTATAAAATTCCTTCGAGTATATGTACATTAAAAAATATATTATACTCTACAGAAATAGTTACATTTAATTCAAAGCACATACACTAAAAAAAAAAAAAAAAATCATATCAAACAAATTTGTCTTACCTTGCAGTAATTCTAAATTAAAAGAATCGACTCAACTGACTCGGACAGACAATGTCTGTATTTATATAGAGTTTTCAGAGCCTCGTTTTCATAATTTCTTGTTTGTCTTTTTCTTTTCTTCCTGGCACCCCTTTTTAAAAGTCGTACTTTCCCTTCCAATATTCTATTGTTGCCCGAGTTTTAATGTATCTATCAAATTGTATTTCGAAATAAAGGGAATATATTTCTTATCATAATATAAATAATTAAAAGTTTTATAATAGTTTTTTATATTTATTATTAATTACCATAATACCATAATTACAGTAACGAAAGTTATGATTCAATTAATATAACTCAATAATATATTAATAGAATTCAATAAACGTAAATAAAAATAAAACCAATATAATTTTTTAATTTTTCCTTTCATTTGAAAAATGAAATGTCAATCGAAATAATATAATTGATTAATGTAATTAGGGGCTATTCAAGTAAGCATTCAAGGGAGGGAGGGGGGGTTTGCTTATTTTTGCTGACAAGGGGGAGGGGAAATCAAAGCAATGCTGACGTAAGACAGACAAATATTTTTTTCCCTCAATATTTCATTCATATATATACAAGGTGATTCATAAAGTACTGGAAAGTACTGTTGGTTTTCACCGCCCCATATCTTTTAAACTACTGCTTATAAAAATCTGAAACTTTTTATATAAAATCGTCAAACATATAAGAGTTATATTTTCATGTTATTATTTATTCATTATTATTGAAATTTATTTTACTTGCGTTCAAACACCCTCAATATATCGTGTATTTAAATAACTGTTGTGATGTTGTTTAAACTCTAAAAGTCTGGATCCAATATTCAAATGACACAGAAACCTAATTAAGAAAATTTAATCTAAACACTTTTATCATTAATTCCTTTGTTTATTTTAAAAAAAAATGTATTTTTTGAAAACGCATCCTGACAAATGACTTTTTTGGGAGACAGTCGAATAATTTTTTTGGATAATAATTTCGATATATTGGGGTTTTTTGAACCAAATAAAATGAATTTCAATAATAATGAATAAATAATAACATGAAAATATAACTCTTATATGTTGACGATTTTTATGTTTCAGATTTTTATGAGCAGTAGTTTAAAAGTTATGGGGCGTTGAAAACCACCAGTACTTTATGAATCACCAGATATATATATATATATATATATTTAGAGAGAGAGAATAAAAGCATATAATTTATTTATTGATGACATTTAAGATATAAAGGTAAAATTGGACTGAGAAATTGGTGATTTTAACATAGGTTTCTAAGGACAGAAATCGCCGACGACTCCGGATACGAGTGGCGCCCCCAGTAAAGAAACTTTGGGCAACCACCTATACCACTGCAATATATATATATACAAGGTGTTTCGGAAATGGTAACAAAGCGAAGAGATACGGGTTCCAAAGATCATTTTCAGTCGAAATGTTCTATAACATTTTGTTGTATATGCCGTAGTTTTAGAGTTAAGGCCACTTTACATGTACCATTTCACAGGTAATCTGCGCGCCATGGCGGGATGGAAAGCAAATTGCTTCTTTTAGAACGTGTTCTAATTTCAAAGAGATGGCATGCCTTCTCTAAGGAGCCATCTGACACTAGCGCTCCTGGGACCGAAAAATGACTAAAATATGCTTACGTAATACTTGAACTGCCCCTTATCAAAGTTTAATTTTTCGAGGTTTTTTTTTGGAATCAGTATTGATCTAATTCAGTTCCAAATTAATTATTATTGATATTGTAATTACTTACAGAAATTCCACCATCAATGCATTTTGCAGCTCTTATAAGAACACAGTGTATTGTTCATCTGAATGCATCTTGATGTTTCTTTATGCGAACACTGATATTTACTATACGACATTTGTGATGATGCTCAGCGTTTTTAATAACGTTAACAACACATGAACAATCAAGTGAAGCTTCACACAATCAGATAGTGGCACGTTACGGCAAGGGAGGAAGGTTGCTATGGCACTCCAAATTCAAGTACTGTACATTCAAGTAACACTATCTCGGAAACTGTTCTTAATAGGGCACAGATTCATATAAAAAAAATTTCTTACAGTGACTAGCATATTAATCTTTTTTTAATACATATAAGGTGATCAGAACGAAACATTAGAACTTCAGCATAGGATCTCTAAGACGTAATTCATATGCCGAAATCATTACAGGAAGGGAATTACAAGAACTTAAAAGAGACAATCACATATCAATAAATATACAGTAAAAGGCCGAAATTACAATAATAGGCAAGAAAAACAAGAAATGTTAAAATCAGAAATATTTGAAAACCTACTCCTAGCCTCAATTCAAAGCCCAATTCTACTAAACAGCAGTTTTTATAGTATATAGTACATACACCGAAATCTAAACAGGGTTGCATAAAAACATAAAAGTATGACTTTGATCAATGCATAACTGCTTCAGTTACTTAAGGAAACGGAGTACTATGCTTATTGTGGGTCCTTATAAAGTGTCCATAAACAGGGGTTACACATATCAAAATCTAATATGGACTGAGCAATAACATTCAACTCTCAAATTTTAAGTTGGATGTAGATCAGTGCATTGCTTTTTAGTTACTTTAGGGCACGTTAATATGACGATATTATGATGCCCTTAAATAGGGCTTACGAATATCAAAATTTAATCAGGAATGGCCAATAACATTTAAAATTCATACTGATCAATATCTTGGCACCTAAATAAAATGACATTTATTATTCTAAAATCTAACGTGTTCTAGATAGTAATAGTAAACGTTTAAAATAAAATTTGGTGTAGATCGGTTATTTAATTTTCACGCGCCTACAAAATTCTCTTACCAGACATCCTCATACAGACAGACAGACATAACACAAAATCAGTTTAAATTTACTGTAGGATAATGACTGACTTTTATTTAAAAGTGGATATTGGATATTTAGTAAAATTTATGTCCTACTTTTTATATACGTTTAAAAAGTTAAAATGATTAGGAAAATTAAAAAAATATATATATTTTGTATTTGATATCCTTGCATGATTACTAAGCTTTCCAATTACTTTTGTACAGTATGGAGAAAGTAAAAGTGATCGATTTTTTTTGTGTTTGAAGGTTTTTGAACTTCCCTTATATTAAAAAAAGTAATATAAAATATTTTTTTACATACTAGCAAACCTGTGATCACGTGATCTTGGATTTTGAGATAATTTCCTCACCATCCATGACTGTGTCCCCTTTTCCACAACCCGCGAGCGCGTCTCGGAGACCTCATGCTTGATCGTAAGTCACGTTGACTTCCGGTTGACTCAAGTAGATAAAAATGAAAATGTGAGCTTTTTACATACTATACTATATTTAATCTCTATACTATATCTAACATTATACAGTATACCTCTATACTATATCTAACACTATACAGTATACCTCTATACTATATCTAACACTATACAGTATACCTCTATACTATAGCTAACATCTGCCATCTTATTTCTATTTCTGTCTTATGGTTTTGGAGAAATAGCGAAAAAAATCTATTTTTTTATGTATATAACTTATATATAGATTAAATAATATATTTTATTTTATATATGTTTTGTGTACTTGTATTTTATTAAATACTGTGTTTTTGCATTAATAACTATTTAATGATATTATTTTACATATTAAGTTATAAAATAAAATACAAAGTATATTAAAAGTAAAATAAGCAAAAACTATACTACATGCATATATAATTTAAAATGTAGTCGTTTAAACATATTTAATTTCTACTATTATACAATGTTAAGTACTAAATATGTTGATACATAATAGCTTGTAATTAAAAAAAATCATTTAATTTTTTTTTAATTGTTTAAATTTAAATACATATAAATATTTTTATTTATCGAATTGTACAGATCACAACATTTTCATTTTTCGGCTTTCAAAAGGAAGAAATTAGTCACGGATGAAGTGTGTTGGGTCCTGAAAAAAAAATCTATATCATTAATAATTAGGAGAATAATTCTCAGTAATTACATTAACACT
>JAFIDM010000007.1:36986910-37012814 GCA_023159025.1 Thereuonema tuberculata | reverse complement strand
AATACCGGTTGCTTACTATCAGAAACTGGTGGAGAGCATGCCACGGCATGTGGATGCTGTGCTTATACAAAAGGCCACAGTACGCGCTATTAGACACGCTGTAAATAAAGCGTCTGTTCCATAGCACAGATGTTCACTTTCAAGTCGGTGTATATTAATTCTATGCGTCTAAATACGCTAGAAAACATTTTGAAGAAGAGTTTGAATGAATGATATTGTGCCTGTTTCTATTCTGTGACTCAATCAGCCAAAAGATTTTTAAAGTTTGCATTTGATAATGGACCACTTGAGGATAGATAGGGCTTCGTAATAAAAAAATACTCCACCAGGCTACTGCTTGGCTTTTGGGATAAACAAAGCCGCGTGGATCGTTTTAACCCGTGTATAGATGTAGAGGGTGAACTAAAAGATTTGATTTGGATGAAACGATTGTAAGCCTTCCAAATGTTCATTATCGGATGTGGAGTTGATTATAGCCTGTTGAAGAACACGACAGCAATATATAATCAAAGAAGGATATAATTTAATTATTTTCAAATATTACAAATACTTCTGGACGGCATCGACAACACGTTTGCTTTTGTAAAGGCTTCAAAGCATTAAGACTTCTATATTACAAAAGAAGAAATACCGATAGCAGATTCCAAGCCACGGCAGCATTCTGTGACTGTAAAACAAGTCCAGGAATTTCATATTAACGTATTATTTCATATTCATAAGTTAAACTGCAATATTTAAGATATGGATCCCACCTTGTTTTGCAATTCAGTATGACGCTACTGCAATTCTGAGTCTTTCCGTACTCTCTCGAATTTTGTCTTTCATTCCAATCGAATAATTTGTTAAGTTTAAATTTTTATGTCTTATTGTTTTTGTTTTTTTGTATTTATGCCATAAATGACTGTAAGCTTTGTTTTTGTCTTTTTTTTTTTTCATGTCTCTCTTAATTCCTTAATTTTGTAATAAAATTTCAGAAAGCGTAAACTTAAAAAAAAAGAAAAAAAAAACTAGAAAATTAATATTTTTATATATATATATATTTTTAACTTTTGATTATCCGCTATATTTTCAGTTAATTAGTTTTCTAACCTATCAAATTCAGAACAAATTGGGTAAAACAAATATACTAAATAAATTTGATAATTTAATTGCAAATAAATGTTTAATTATGTATTTATAATTTTAATTGTATATTTCAATAGAAATAATAAAAAAATTAAACTTTATCGCAAATTTAGGTTTGTAATTTAGATTCGAATAAAACTATCATTTTTTATAGAAATGGCCTCAATCATTGTATTCTTTAAAAAAAAAAATCAATCGATTTAGTTATAATAGTAATTCAAGAAAACATTCCTTCGTCAGAAAAAAAAAGTACTATGGAATTATAAAAAGACGATCCTTAAGATCTGAACACTATAGTGTTCTTCAGAGTTTTAAATTATCTTTGCAAATATATTATACAAAGTATGAAACTGCTTTCTTATCTAACTTAAGTTTAACGTCTTGTGACTTCATTTTCTTCAGTAAAACAAAGGAAAAACCACTTAGCACAGCTTTATTCTTCAATAATTTTCCTGTTTAGGAATTATCACGCAATAATTATGTGGTAAAAAGAATGGTTTAACAAATTCGCATACAGTACAAATGGGCGATTTTCGAATGTCCTTCCGAATCTTTATTTCGCACACTTTTCGTAGATTTTGATTTGCTGAAAGCTTGTGGAAGGATATTCCAAGCGTTTTTACAGAATTATTACAATAAGGAACTGCAATCTGCGATGTAGTAGTAATTCACTCGCAGTTATATACTCGCCTTATAGACTTTGTTTTGAGAGATCCCACAAGATCTCTCAGCATTTGCTTAACATGTCACGTCGGTTGGGGCATAAACCTCAAGTGCTATTGAAACCTTAATATGACAAAATTCACATTAAGAATTTAATAAAAATTTAGCAAAATCCATTCTGACTAGTGAGATTTTATTTTTGAATTTAAGATTTTGATTAATCTCTCACATGCGGACAGATTCTTTTTCAAAAATTTACAGCGTCGGCTATTTTAAATACTCTGAGAAATTGTGACGCATAAAATTAATGTATTTTAGAATAACCTTTTAGAAAAATATTCTGATTATGATACTAATTTTGTAATTAATGTTAGTTCAGATGAAGTGAAGACCAAACAACGCCACGAATGGCCATGACGTCATAACTCAGGCGTTCCATTGCTTCTCTATGATTGGTTGGTCGTGGCTGAATGAATTAGACAATTTCAAACACATGAATTTCTTCCGAAATGAGCAACATTTCTCACTGAAGACCGCTTTTCGAAAGACCAAGTGGTCTTGATGTGGCAGTAGGACCTAAGCCTACAAATCCTATGTAAACTATCACAAAAAACTACGTCGAAATACTTCAAATTATTTTTATTATCAAAGAATGTATACCAGAAAGTCATTTACACGGATGAAGAATCCAATGTACATATAGATTTATTAAGTATATGGAGTTATTCAAAACTATTTTAATTTAATTATTGTTACTATTACTAGGAGTTTATTTTCAGAAAGATTGCGATTTACTCTACGTGAACAATTGTGTGTATTACATTTATATAGTTTGTAGGGAAACTTCATTCAAATTTTAATTTATAACTAATTGCTATAGATGTTAATATAAATCTGATGTTTAGAAAGTAAAGGTTCTTTAGGACCTGATAAAAGTCAAGAGAAGCAGAATGAAAATTTGTAGTTAATTAGTATATGAACTTTGCAATTGGATGCCATTATGCATCATTTGACCAAGCGCCATTAGATTTTTTTTTTTTTTTCTTTTAAGTTCGTTGCTCCTACTAGCGAGAAGGAGTAAACTTTTATATATAATGTACATATAATTTATGTATAATACATATTTTTTTTTTTTTTTACATAATATATATATATATATATATAATATGTAAGTAAGTGATTTGTTTTTTTGATATTGGCATTTTCAAATCACAGATCGCTAAAAAAAGTTTCCTCGCTATCTTAACATAATTCTGTAGAAAATTTTGAATAAACGCTAATAGTAAACAATTGTATCAAGATTTGTATCGTGTGACTAATGACCTTTGAAGGATATTAGGTTTGATGAGAATTGTCCTGTGAAAGTATTTTTATTTTGATATATAACACTCTTTCCGAAGAAAGTGAAAATTAATACAAAAGATTTTGCGTTTGTGCGAATCTTAAAATCGAATTTTGGCGCTTGGTCAATGATTCATAACACATTTCTATGATCACTAATTGGATATTCTTTTATCAAATAAATCGAAATATGCAAATTAGAAATAAGCAAAAACATTTTCTAATGTAAATATTTATTTACGTTTTTGTAATCTCATTACATAAATTATAAATATAAGTGTAAATACGAGTTGAGTCGAGTCTTAATTTACTGTTCTTCAAATATTGGATCATGTGGAGACTTCCTTGTATACAAGTAAGGGACCATTACTCTATAGGGATGTGCATCCTCGTTGTGATTGTAGGATCTGTACGATCGAGATGGGATTGGCACACTTTGTACTGGAATGATTTGTCCCGTCAAAGGGTTTATTGACATTTCTTGTTGCACGTAGCTTCTAGACGGCTGCAATTCGTAAGATGGTGCCATTTCGTAAGGTGCGCTGGTATAAGGTTGTCTTTGTGGTTCTTGGTAGGGTTGAGGGTCGTAGACAAGCACTTCCTGTGGTTCCTCGTATTCTGGCGGCACCGCGTAGATATCACGATCAGTTAGAGTGGGTGGGGACTGGTACTGCGGTGGTGGGGGTGGGTAATAGGGATTGCGTGAAGGCTGAGAGCTAGCGTACGGTTGCTGGTTGGAAGGTCTAGCCGGATTTCTATAGGCAAGGGGAGGCTGGTAGTAAGTTGGCTGCTGCGGAGAGGGTGGGCGATAAGTAAACTGAATCGGCAGTGTGTTATTAACTAGGGGTTGAGGGTACTCGGATGGCTCGGCTGGTCGTATCACAATGGATTTAAGGTCAAAGCTGTTGGAGTAATAGTTCGAATGACGATTTGAGCTAATCAAGTCAATAACCAGTGGGATGTTAGGACTGCTTTCGTACGCAGATTGCCTCGGAAGAGGAATGGGAATGGTTATTTTATACGGAGTTCCGTAAATAGGAAGAGGCAAGGGTAGTTGGATGCGGGAAGGTGGTGGTTTGGCTGAGGGAGTATAGGACGGAAGAGCAGGACCCTACAAGAGAAAAAAAATAAAATTACAATTTAGTTCAGAATTCCAATTATTGAAATTTTTGGAATGTTTTATTTTAAAGGGTTTTAATGACTCAAGAAAACGAGTTTAGGGATTAATTTGACGCTTCAAATGTCTTTACTCCAGACCTTATTTCTTTTCAAATTATGAAACTAAAGCATCTGAGATTTTTTTCATTTTCAAAATATTCTGTAATTAAGCTAGAATTCAAAAACAGCAACTTTTTTTGGGAGTTCAACAAAACTAATGAAATAACGACTTATTTAGATTAGTGTAATAGTTTTTTTTTTAAATTAAAAAATTGCATTAGGTATTTTAAATACAAGTCATTACAATTTCATCATTTCATGTTTTCGTCAAGTTTTGTTGAAAATATCGGGCAATATCTCGAAAACTGCCAAATTGACTAATTACTTACAAATTTAGAAAACAAAATTTTGAAAATTAAAATTAGTAATTCCAGATGTTTTACAAGTTCATATTTAAATTCAGAATTTTAGGTGCATCGGAAAGAAATATACAAATAAAGGTTTGCAATCACCTGTAGTTGCTCGAGACAGGACCTAAAATTCCCTGAACTTGCGGATATTTTGTTTTGATAAGAGCTGAATTAGTGGAATCTGCAGTGGTTCAGTATTTAGGATCGGCATTTGAAGGCTACACTTACCTTTTGCGGTTGTGGAGCACCTTTCACTGATCTTTCTTGTAATTGGGACGATTTTTCAGTTGTGACTTCAAGAATAGGATCCGCTTCTGAAACAAAAAGAAAAAATATAGATTTATTGGAGAACGGCAGCAATAAATCCTTTTCGGATGTGGATATTGGATAAATTTTGCCAGAATTAAAATGGCAAGTTTAGTCAAACAAGAAGGAAAAAAAAAAAAAAAAAAAAAAACCCAACCAACTTTGAAATTAGAAGACTACTGTAATAAGACTAAATGGTGGTTTTGTGGCTTACAGTAAGGGTTACTGTTTACTATCGCAGTGATAGCATAAATGTTCCACATAAGCATGATTTAACGAATATTCTTATATCAAGAACTTTTTGCTAATCTGGAAGTATGTCTCAGAATTCTGAACTCTGAAGACTAACAGTTAATCTGAATTTTGAAGGCAAGAAAAAATTAAAAATGAGATTTACATTTGGAAACAAGCTAGCAACTCTGCTTTAGACATTTTAAACGTGCGTTCGAGAATGTTTAAGTATCTAATGGACAGACATGATTATCATCAAATACAATACGGTGGTATTAGCTTTTGCAGATTAATTTTGTTTTTCCATTCTAAATCTTCACTATTAATCCATTTACTTAACTAGTTAAAAACTTCCTAGGTAATAAAAGTCGTTTTATTTTAAGCATTTTTTTTCTTTTTTTAAAAAAAGTGGTCTAAGATTGAATAAGACGTAGTTCAGTAGTTAAGACTTTCCAGCTTATTTTATTAACAGTTCTGGAAGTGATTGAAAGTAAAGGGTAAGAAATAAGTCCTCGTTTTGTCCCTATTAAATATTTCAATAATTAAAATTGAAAACTGCCCTTTTCTCAATAAAGTTTAGTTTTTCGTAAGTCAGTTATTCCCCCAGTAAGTTTCCGAAAAGAAAGAAAATGTTAGCTTCTTACTGAGGTTAGCCGTCGCTGGTGTCGATTCATCCTCCGAAGACTTGGGGAAATTAATTCCCTCGCCAGGAAGTTGTCTCTGTGGTCGCTTCCATCCAGAAGTGGAAGACTGATGCAGAAGATTAGTCAATTCATCGGCTGCAGGGAGGGGAGGTAGTGCTTCCCCAGTTACGCTCAGCGTTAGAAGGATAATCAGGATTTGCATCTATTCAAAGAAATTACAATGTTAACAAGTGCACGACCAGTTTGCAAAATAGTTGTTTTAAAGTTTTATATATAATGAAAAGGCTTAAAACGCATTTACTATTGAGATTTGAACCTAGAACAATTAAGATATCAAAAGTATTTACAGAAAATTAATTTTTGCCTCAATTATTGGACGCTTTACATATTAAATATTTGAAATTTTAATACTTATTACTGCAGCTTCAGGAATAAGTTTTTCATAAATAAGGATTTGATAATTTGACAGGCATTTTTTCAGTCATTTTGACCTTTTTATCTATGGAATACTAAATTCGTAGAATGCTAAAAGGCAATACGGGAGAAAAAACAAAACATAGAATGTTGGAATATTCAAAATTGCTAACTGAAAGCGAAGGGGAAAAAAAATCCTCTTTACAAAGAAGAATACTTTTTATCCTAAAAGTTAAGTCATATGTAATAGAAAATGATCTTGTATAAATTCACAATCCCTTACCGTCATGGCGTTCCTTCGACTCAACTGACACTCAAGAGATCAGGAACTTCACTTATATATTTTTTTTCAGAGCCTCGTTTTGGAAGATTTCGTTGGTCTTTTGTCATTTCCTCACTTCCTTGTTGCAGAATCTTTATTATTAAATAGTAGCTGTTTTAGAATATTTGAATTTCAGCTTAATTTTCATCGCTGAAAATATTATTTAATTCATATTTGATTCACTAAAAAGTATATCATTTCTTGTGGCTTGTTTATGAATTTTATTGTAAAAACAAAATTAAAAAAAAAAATGGAAGTAAACATCTCGTCAGCAAGAAATTATTAAATTTTACTAGTTATATTCTAAAATTGATATTTCGTTATTATTTCTTGATTTACTTTTCTTTTTTTTATCTCCTATTGGTATTTGGAGAGAGTGTGGCCATTTTGATTCAAGATGGCGAATAAAACTATTCTCAATCTTGAATCAAAATGGACGCCGATTATTATTTTTTTTTTTTTTAAAGTTATGTCTTAAAACGTGAAATCTTGAAGAAAAAAAAATTTGTTTTGCTCATAAAAGTTTTCTATATTTTGTGTTAATATAGATAATGAAAATAAACTGTAATCAAAGAAATGTTTTACTGCTGTAGATATAAAACTTTTCTTACAATATTACTTGTAAAATATTTGAAAAAAAAAAAAAAAATTAAAAAAAGATGATTCTATCAACTCTGCTGATTATCTTATTAAGACTTTTAATGGCAAATTTTCATTTTTTTTTTTTTTGTTTTTTTCATTTTAAAATAAATTAACAGCACAGATAAGTATACATTATATAAATCTTGACACAAACTTCTAAGCAACGGACAAGGACTAAATTACACCACATGAAGACTGTAAAGTTTTTATAGTCGAAATATTGTATAAAAATGTATATTATGAATATTAGTCGAAGAAGTTTGTATCATGATTTATACAAATTAATAATACTTATTTAAATTTGTAAAAGAATGTGTGTTCTTTTTTTTTATTTCTAAATTTTAAACAATACAGTCCTGCTAGGTTTTCGTTAGAAATCCTGTGGTGCAGGTGCTGAAAATACAATTGTTAACAATTATATTAATACATAATTAATAAGGCAGAGATAATTACATTAACAGTTTTAAAAATTAACATACATATGCTAATTCAAAAAAGAAAAATGAAGTAAAACAATTTATTAATATCATCCGAAACAATAGATATTTAAGGTTGCCAAATTATTTTTTATTTATTACGTTATTTACAATCTCTCTTTTTAAATGTTTATATGTTTTGATATGAAAAACTTCTAAATCTAATTGTTTAAAGATTTTAAATAACAATGTATTTTTGTCTCTTCTACCAAAATTATTTTTTGGAGGATCAAAACGAATTAAATAATTCCAAACATTTCTAGTATTTGATCCATTTAGATTATTTTTTAACTTATTTGACATATAGTAGAAGTTTTTTAAAATAGTAATATACATAATTTGTTAATTAGGTAACATATTGTTATAAAAGATTCTAATATTTTTTTTTTGTTTATCAGTATAAAACTTATAATTTGTGAAAATTTGATTTAATATTTTTTCAATTAATCTATTTATATTATCTAATTGTATTTTGCTTAAATATATCCAACATTCAATTCTATTGCAAAGAAAAGATTCAACAAAAGCTTTATAAATCATATTTTTTTGTTTTTCAGGAAACATATATGTAATATGCTTAAACATAAATAAAAATGAATTCATCTTTTTTACTGAAATTTTACTGTTCTGAAATAAGAATTTAATAATTTAGCATTAATAATACTATTAACGTCGGAATCAATGTGGAATAGGCAAAGCTTAAATAAGCTATACCATTTGTTTATTTAATCTCACCCATTGATGTTTATTAATATTATTAAGAAGATTTTTTTTTTTTGTAGCAGTGTGACATATGTGCCTTTTTCCGCCATCATTCAATTTTTTTTTCGCGTACCCCCGAACGTCCTTCCCCGTACCCCAGGTTGGTAACCGCTGTATTAATCTCTTAATGATTCAATAACTCTGACGCACAGACCTGGTTATATCGTGATTCGGAAGGAGTATTTTCAGTTTTCAATATTTAATTCAGAAAGACACAAGATTTATTATTTATTTAATTAAAAGTTTAACGTGCGCTTGTAAAATAGCGGATAGGATGCCATCGCACTTATTAATAAGTTAATGAAAGAAATTATAACATGATAAAGGTAACTAGTTTCGGACAAATTTTGTATGTCCTTCTTCAAGCCAGGTTAGGAATATTTAAAATTGCTTTTTGTAACGGATGCCTAAATTTGATGCGACGGCATCCTATCCACGATTTATTATTTATTCTCGTTTATTTATGCCAAAATTAGAATTATAAAATTATATTGAAACTAATGGTAACAAGATAATAGCTGAAATAATATTAATAATTAGCTTTTTCTTAATAACAATAGTAATCAAGGTGCGAATCCTTCCTTTAGCTATGTGCCTGTGCTTGATATCTAATTTTGAACATTAGTAATATTTAGTTAAAGTTCTAGTATCCCTCTCTCTGTGTGTCCCTTCTGGGAGGTAAGGCTTCTGGCTTTCAACTGGACTTACAAGTTAGTTGACGACAACCCACACTACCTTTACTTAATCCTTAGAGGGCTGGGTGGACCCTAGGACCGTCTGGCGGACAAGTCAGCATGGGGGAACCTAACCTATCCTCCCCTAGGACTGAATCCGGCTCCTCAAGCCTGTAGTCAAGTTATTAACCACTTGGCTACCGAGCACAATATATTAGATATAATTCAGGATCGGAACAATTTTAAATATTTCTTTTATCATACATCCGTTGAAATTAATTCCTTATCTTTCAAATCAAGAATGAAATTTTGAAAAATAGAAAAATAAAAATATTCTGATATTGTAGGGGATTTGTCTAAGATTTTATTCGCCGTTGTATTGTAATTTGAAGATCTATAAATTTTGAATCGATATGAAAAAAACATGACATTAAAATATAATGGAATGAAGAAAGACATATAAAAGCTTGTTTGTATTGATATGTAGAGCATAATATTATATATATATATATATATATATATATATATATATATATATATATATATATATATATATAAAACATAAAAAAATATATAATTATAATATAATTATATTATTTTATATAATTATTTATAAAATATTTTTATTTTATTGTCGCATATTTACTCAATATTACGTACAGCATTGTATGGACGCATTCACACATTTACATTCAATTTGAATAATGAGAAATTATATCTTTGTTTTGATTTTTATAATAACCATAAATAATAATAATTTTATAATTTTGTAGGAAGTAAAGAGGGCTTTCTGATTCCAAGTACCCCCAGACCCCTACTATTAATGAATCGAATCTTCAAGAAATAAAGATTTTTTTTTTCAAAAATCTTAATAATTTCTATTAAAATCCCGAAGTTATTTTCTGATAGATTTTTAATTCCATTAAGTCTATAAATAATATTTGTTTTTGTTAATCTTGGAAAATTAAAATAAGCTAATTTATTATGGATTATGCCTACTGCATTGTAGGTAGGGAAGGTAATATAGCACTGAAAACGAGGCTTTGAAAATCACATATAAACCAGGTGCAAAGCGAGGAAAAGTGAGTTGATTTGGAAGCAGTTGAAGGTGGTCTCATGGTAAAGTATAAGAAGCAGTTCAAAAATAATTTTGTCTTATATCGTAGTAGTTAAGTTTATATTTATTTCGTTGTTTTGCAATTCATTATCTTTGCAGATGAAGTTTCTTGTAATTTTTCTGTCTTTGGTGTTGGGAAATGCCTTTTCTGCAATATTTGCTTCACGTATTCCTCAACCGGAGATACCTGCACCTCCACAACCGCCCAGTGAACGACAAGGGAGAGGAGTTCCGGCGCATGGACCTGCTTCTTCGGCCAACGTTGTAGCAGCCCCACAACCTCCAATTAGTCCTAACGTACCAATGAGTCCAAATCGACCTAGTGATAATGAAATGAGTAAGCTTTTATTTCAAAACTGCAATTAATATGCTTGTTAATCCTAATAACGAATAAAATTTTAACTTCATTTTCACAATATTTTCTACTACAAAATGAATTATTAACACTTACACTTTTTAACTTAGTAATCCTAAACCATAGTATACATTACTCGATAACTTTATTTTTCGTAAACCACACTTGCCATAAAATTTAAACTTAATGGTAACGCTTGAAAAGCCTTAATCAAATATAATTTATAACATATCAGATGTTCCCTGGTGTGCTGACTATAATAATTGCGGACAGCGTCAACTATGTAACGGCCCAATTTGTCCCGAAGGCTTCACATGTTGCCGATCCTTGGAAGGCGTTTGCTGCCAAGAAACGTATGCTTCTCCACGACATGAAAGGGCTCCCTACCAACCTCAACCTAATGTAAGTATCTGATACTAGAAGCTTCGTGTAAAGATCCCTGGGAGGGTGAAATTCTGTAACTTATACCAACTAGTTTCAGGTTCTAAATGCAATTCCTGACTTTACAGAAGTTTTGAATTCTCTTTTCTAGGTACCCCACAACCGATCTCCATATCCTCCTCCCACCACCTTACAACTGCCCCAAACAATTCCCATCAAAGAAAACAAACTAACAATTCCCATTCCCCTACCAGGTGTCTCTTACAACGGTTCCCTGGACTATAACAAAACTCACTACTACCCCTTCATTCTAGATTTAAGCTCCTTAAACCTTCCTCCTAACTTCCGCCCTGTTAATTTCGTCTTGAGATCTGTGAGTGTTTCGCCTAGAACTGAAACCGAATACAAGGAAGAGTACGAATCTTCCTCGCCTGTGGACGAGATGCCAATCCGCATGGCTTACCCAAGATCTCCCGAGAGTATGTACTCGTATCCTGAACCCAGCCGCTATTACAAAATCAGAGGTTCTCCATTCGCTCCCCCAAGAGATTCTACTCCTCAGTATGACCCTTACTACTCTGCTCCCCCAAGAGATTCTACCCCTCCGTATGACCCTTACTACTCTGCTCCCCAGCCTACGTATATTCCAAGACCTCAAAGTCGCCCTGAAGTTTACCAGCCACCTGCTCCCCGTTACGAAGAACCAGAGCCAGTTTACAGATACGAACAACCCCCAGCCGGAGAACAAATAAACCCCGTAACCGGAGAAAGAATCTTTCCTTCAACTTATCAACGAAGCTACAGATCATACGAACCTGTTTACTATCGTATAATGCCACAATACAGGCGACTCAGGACTCCTCGTGACCCAATATATTAAACATATTAGCTCGCAATCATTAAGAAAATTCTAGAAATTGTTAACTTATTTATATTCAGTTATAGCATGTAAATTTTAACTTTACTTATTTTAACAAAGTTTATATATATATTTTACAATTGTAGAAGCACTGAACTAAATAAATAAAAAAAAAATTAAACAAATCCTAGTTTTCAGTCATTACTTTAAACTTTTTTTTTTTTTTTCTTCTTCTTCTTCTTCTTCTTCTTCTTCTTCTTCTTCTTTTTCTTAAATGTTTTTTAATTACAAATTTCCATCCGACTTTGTCTTAAAGAATTTACGGCTGTTTTCCTGCAGTCTTAAGTTCAAACAATTTATAACAATGTTATGTGAATCTAACTTTAATAGTCGCCTAGTTTTTAATTGATTTACTAATTAACTTAACTCCTTTCCTTCCCCCCCCCCCCCCCCCCCCCACAAAAAAAAAAAATTAGTCTATTTCCTTTCCAATTTTTAGTAACAGGCCATCACTATTAGCAATCAACTTAACCCTAGTGAAGAAAGAGTAAACCTAATCCGTATTAAAATATTTTCTTTTTTTTCTTTTACCCCTTAAAATAAAAACCCACGTCTACATCTTTGCTTCAATTTCTCAATGTCAACTCGAACTTTTGTTTTGTTAAATCTAAAGCACCTCAGAAATTGTAACAATTCAATTTTAAAACTAGATAAATTCTTTCAAATGAAAAAAAAAAAAAAAAAAAAATTATTTAACGCTGTTTTCGATAAACAGGCAAACGAAACATTTAGATATGTTCAATAACGTTCCGGTTGAAGAATCTGTTAATCTTAGATAAACATGTATTTGAGAATAGAGAAATTTTATTAAAATATAATTTAATTTAAATAGGGATACTTTCATGGAATTAGTTGAATTTGTCACTCAAAACACATATTTCAAACATGATAAAAGATTTTTCAAACAAAATAAAGGCTTTCCTATGGGGTCTCCACTGTCGGGATGTTTATGTAATTTATATTTGAATCACTTTGAAAATAAATCATTAAATGAAAAACAGAATAAAAATAGGTTCGAATATTATCGTTATGAATAAAAGAAGTTTAACGTGCCCGAATAATTCAAGAAAGATATCGTTATGTTGATGATATTCTGATAATTTGGTTTGGGACATTGCGTCAGTTTGACATATTTTTTGAAAACTTGAACAAAAGTAGTACAGATATTAAATTTAAAAAAGGAATTGAAGTAAATAATGAGTTAAATTTCTTAGATCTCAAATTAATAAATGTAAATAAAAGGATTATAATGGAACATTACAGAAAAAATTGTCAGTGATCATATTTTGAATTTTCGATCGGGACATGGAATAGGTATAAAAAAGAATGTGGTTGAAAATTTTATAAGGAGAATTGATAGAAATACAAGAAAGCAAGATACTTATTTGAAAAAAATTGATGATTTGACTAAGTTATTAAAGAAAAATGATTACTCAGAAAAGTTCATTAATAAACAAATTAATGATTATAATACTTTTAAAATAAAAGAGATTGGAAAATTTACAAATAAAGTTTTTATTCCATATATGAATGATAATAGCATGATTTTGAGGAAGATTTGTAAGTCTTTCAATATAGATGTTGGGTTCAAATACCAATACAAAATTAAAAATTTGTTATGTAAAAAAATAAATGAAAGGGATGGGCAATATGAAATGGGAATAATATATAGGGTGGATTGTAGAACGTGTGGGGAATTTTATGTAGGGGAGACTAAAAGAACTATGGCAGAGCGCATGTCTGAGCACGGTACTGCCTTAAAAAATGCCAAAGGATGTCTCAGATATTGATGTCTCAGAAGGATGTCTCAGATATTGCAGAACATTGTATCAAAAAAGGACATGTTCTGAAGGACTATGTCAAAATTTTATATAAGGAAACAGATTTAAGTCTAAGAAAAATATTAGAAAGTTGTATAATAAAATGTACAAAAGAAAGTAATTTTAATAGATATGAAGGGGCTAAAGTAGACCCTTCTACGATTATATTAGTAAAAGACTTAATTAAAAAAAGATGTAAAAAAAGTGGCTAATATTGATGAATTTCATTATTGATATGTTTTTTGATTATTGGATTGTTAGTTAAATTAAAGGATTCAAAATATCTGAGTTATCTTATTGTAAACAAGAATTGATTTATCTAATGTGTTATTATGTTGTTAGTTCATTTGGATTTATCGTTAAATATTTGTTTTTCAAAAATTTGTAAAGTAATGAAAAAGCATAATTGCTATTTCATATTGTAAAAATAATTGTGAATTGTTTCAACGTGTGTTCATGTTTATCACTAGTTTGTATTTTTGGTTATTCCAAAGAACTAATTTATTGTTCATTTCGCTTGAAGAAGGGATGGCGTATTATCATCCCAAAAATTCCGAAAAGTTTTTAAATAAACTACATGTTATGGAGATATGGTGTTTTTTTGTTTAATAAACAAAGATGAAAAGGAAGAAATTAAAAGAAGAATTTGGAAACATTTATCATTTTCTTATTTAAGCTTAACTGTGACTTACACTTTTCTTTGTTTTATATAATTATGTTCATTGAAACGAACAGAATTCTTAGAATACTCCATATTGGGCTACCTAAACTACTTTGGAATAATTCCGACCCCCCCCCCCCCTTATTCTAGCCAAAAGGAAGCTTCTTACACTTGTTCTCAAACAATGTAAACAAACTTCAGCCTTACTTCTAAAGCTGCGAAATAGGGAATAATTATTTTCGGTAACTACAAAGTAGAAATGTGAACGTTGGAAAAGTGGTTTTATTTTGTATTTTCAAAAAAAAATTACCAGATTTCGTTGTAACCGTTTTGCGGGCGTCGGATGCACGTAAGCAAGAGTTTCTAGCATATTTTCAAATTTACCAGCTGGATTTTCTAAAGATCCTTTCAGGATGTTTCGTTTTCAAAAAAAAAAAAAAAAAAAAATTAACGTGTCGTTATAATGTAAAAGTGAAATTTCAGGCCACCATACAATTAGTTAAAATAATTTATACACATTAAAATACAAAGTACTTTCGAAGTTATCTGCGCTTCTAATAAAACTTGAGAGAAGCGCAGATCGCTTACAAAGTACTTGTATTTTAATGTGCATAAATCTGTAAATGAGTTGTGACCTGAAATTTCACTTTCTTTTGTTTCGGAATGATCCTCTGTTTTGCAACTTGTTTATCAAAATAGTCCAAAAAACGCCATTTTCCTTATAGGCGTAGGCCTACTTCAGCGAAGAGTACCATCTAATTTTCTTAATTACAAAATAAATCCAGTTTCCCATCGCTTTCATATCTACTTCGTATTTACGAATCGTTCTGTTCAAAAAAACAAAACAAACAAACGAAATTCGTTTGAATTCCACTGGTTCTGTGTCCAATTACCTTATTTTCAGCTTCGCTTTTGTCTATCGTCGTCTTATTTGAACTTGACGCCAATAATACTTACTAGTTTTCAAAAATTTAACATTTAAAGAATTTCACTTATTAACGCTAATACATCGTTTCCATGTAGTTCATGACAAGATAGGAACCACATTCTAACATGGATCATTATTGACAAGGATATATTTTGCTACCAACTTCATTGTTTCCATCTCGCTGACTCTTTATCACATGGTAGACTACCTCGATATACTTTACATTCAATTTGATCTTCAGCTGGAAAGATTGTGTTGCTGGGAACTGTTTTCTTCGAAGTGTAACAAGACTGTTTCTTATCTTCTCCATTTTTATGGAATAAAAGGGGTTAGTTCCTCATTGACTGATACCTACGATCATTGTCAATTAGTAGAAGTTTTGTGGTACAATATTGTTTGATGAGGTGCTTACTGAATGCTGGAGAAAATATCAACAGAAAGCAGGCTTACCTTCAAACAGGGTGGCCGGGAAGTTCCCGTACCTCCTATTATGCTCTTATTATGCTTCCCGGCCACCCTTATTATAGATACTATCAGTAGGTAACTGTTGACAGTGAATCTCTTAAAATTCCTTTATTCTTACCACGAACGACATTTAGATTGAGAACAGAATCAAGATGTAAACAGATGAATTTATCTCTTGTTGAGTCTCTTTCTGATGATGATAGCCTCTGTTACAGATGCTTTAAGAATGCGACGATGATAACTTTTCTGTTAGCTTTTGAGCTTTAAAGACAAAGTGGTTCGTAGATCGCTCATCATCTTACCTAATACAAAACTTTTAATTACATCATTAATCTCGTGTGTCATAAATAATTCTTTTTATAATGAGTAGTTACGCCAAACGTAAGATAGTGTGATGAATGTGGTTTTAGTCATGAAGAAAGCTGAATTACGTTGTAAATCGTGTGGAATTGAACAAAATGATAAATGTGTCAAAGATGACGAAGCAATAGATATGCCTACACCTACAAGGAGAAACTTATGGAACTGCATAAAACATAGAAAAATAACAATAAGAGACAAGCGTGAATTTGTTATTGTACTACAGATGAAGAAATAACAAATATATTGAGTAATATTTTTCTTAATTATAATAAACAAAGTTTTTAATAAACAATATTGTTAGTCTTTCATTTTGAGTAATACAAACTTACTTAATATACCTTTTCAATTATTTCAAACAAACAATACCCTGAAAGAAATAATCGAAACTGATAGAGTATCGTATTGAATAATACCTCTTAAAAAATCTGGAATTTAAAATAGAAAATTGATAAATTGTTTTATGATTATCTGGAAAGCCAAACAATGCCTATCAGGTAGACTTATTTTTACCTCGATTTCTATTGAGACAATTTAAACTCTTGATAAATAGACTCTCTTTTATTCTTCATTTCTTATATTTTTTTTTTCAAGGTTTAAAATTTTAATAATGGTATTTGGAAAGTGCATTTCATATAATGTTCGGCGATTTCATGTTCGATAGGAGCTCATTTTTCGAATTTATTAGGTCACCATAGCTTCTTCAAGGCCAACATACTAATACAACACAATAATAGTCATTATTATGTAATAATTTTTTTAAAAATCTCTTGATATACAAGAGGTTACCTTATTGTATGTCTCGCCATAGGGATACTATCTTGACATTTTTCTTTTCAGCCTCGTGATTTTTTTTTAGATGCCCTTGATTTTCGTGACTATTCACGACAATCAAAAGCAATCAAATTTGAAGCTTATGTTCGATATATGTGAGAGCATAGAAACCAAACTGGTCAAAATAGGTGTTAGGTTTTCATAAATGATCTTGACGCCAACTTTGGTTTAGCTTTAGTCAGGTCCAAATGCATAAAGGGCAAAGAAATTACGTGTGAATGCAACTGTTATATTGCTCAATGACAGTGCCTATTCATCTATATCTGTAAAAGGAAAAACCCACTGATTAACTGATTCACTCATCAATGCACAGCCAAAACCGCTCAACCTAGGAACTTGAAATTTTCGAGAGGGATACCCCTTATGACGTAGGCGCTCACTAAAAAAGGATATTTGGAAATAGCACCCCTAAAGGGTGTCAACTGGGGAGGGGGTGAAGTTTCTTGAAGGTTATGCATACCTCGGAACCGCTTGAGTTAGAAACACGAATTTGAAAGGAGAGTTATTTGTCAAAATCAAAAAGCCCCATATTCGACGAATTTTCGATATTGGCGTCCTAAGTGGTGTAAACGGGAAGGGGGCAACTTTCTTGAAATCCCTGAAATAGCGCCACATATTAACTTGGAGGCAAAAACTAGAACTTGAGGATAAAAACGGGAGGGCGGTGAGAAGATGGACAAACATTAATTGAAGGATACTTCTACGGAATAGATACAGATAATGATCACATGATTTTGTACGAACTAGGGAAGGTATTAAGTGATAGGGGTGTGGAAAAGGATGGGAAGTCTTATATTCTTCGATCTCGATATTCATTTCATATCTAGAGATCTCGAGTTACAAAATTCAAATATAACATTACTTTGTAATTTCACGTGATTTTTTGTATCAACTGGTGTTACGGACATTTTGTCGTGACATTTTTTTTTTTTATTTACCTCTATTTTTAACTAAATTACTTTATTCTCTTCCTTATTTATTATTTTAACTTGGAAAAGTTTTTTTTTCTTGTTTAATTATTTTCACCCTATTTTTGTCTCTAGTTTCTACTTGTTTTTGCGCAGTCATCATGGCAACTTTCTTTTTCTTTATTGCGCAACTGTATTTTTCCTGTGAGGACTTGACCCCTCCTTTCTTTTTGCGCTCCTTACTATTTGATCTCTCTTGTGTTTGGCTAGTTCCTACTGTCTTCTATCATCCATAATCACTTATATTAGGCTTTATTTTCAGTGGAACCCCTCCCTCTTTCGTCTTTAATTTAATTTGAAATGTATTCAGAGATCGTCTCGGCTTCACACGAAAAATGTAGTCTCATTCCTAACAGGACAATATAAATATGAGACAATATGAGGACAATATTTGGGACTCCTAGTTTTATGCAGTTATATAGTTTGACGGACAATGAGTGGACGGACTCATTTTATCCATACTTTCTTTCATCGCCAAGTGATTGTTTTTAGCAAATTCTGGAATTTGTGAAAAATCATTGTGCCGTGTTGGTGCTTCAAGAAATCATCTAATCTCTCCAAATGAATAAACTACGGTTCAAACTGCAGATATCCAGTGACTAGGACAATGCTCTAAAAATAAGTTTTTCTCCATTTTCCTGCTGATCAGATCGGAGTCCCTACTGCTACTGGAAATCAGTCATCTGAACGCTCGATCACCTTCCGTCAACTTTATTTCTCCAGGACTGTAATTTTTGTAATTTATTGCGTTTTAATTCTAATTAAGAATTATGTTGATCATCTTACTGTACATTTCTCTTGCGCTAGCTGCTATATTTTTTTTTTATTTATCTTATTTGTGTGTGATTTCCCCATTAAACCATATTTTATTCTTTATATCCTTGTAGTTTAATCCTTTTTAATAAGCTTGTTTATTATATATTGAGTCAAGTTTTACATGTTATTTTTTTTATTCACTTACTTGGCTGTTTTATCTTGTCTCATTACCTTGTTGGCATCTTTCTTCTGATTCTTTTTGGGCCCAGCAGGATCATGATAAATATTATTAACTTCCACGTGACACTGGAAAAGTTTCTAAGTGATCTCACAATTCCAAGTTTTTTCATCCACATCAGGACTTTTGTTTTTTTGTAATCCGTACGAAGAACGAGTATTTTGCTAGTTTTATTACATGTTTCAAATATGGACTTAAATATTGCAAGTGTAATATTGCACTTGCAATATAAGTCCATAGTAATATAATTCCATAGTAATGGGGCTTATACATACTTTACATAGTTAAGCTACAAACTCTTCCAGAAGGCCCAATCATTAAACCTAGTACTCTGGGGGCGATCCCCTTAATCTCAGAATGAGATCCATTACTCAACCTAATATTGAGGTACCGTCGCTTCATGTCATTCATTTAAGTTGCCAAGACCTAAAACAATATGAAATTCTAATTAAACTGCTAGCAATTTTAACACTAAAAATTAAATATAATAGCAACATGCATAAATTCGCAGTCAGATTTATACTGGAAGGTATTTTATTATTATAAGTGAGTGATAAAAACCTAGTCCACATTCAATAGTAAAACGTACACTGATGAGTAACAAAAGCATGAAACAGCTGAAAATGTGATAGCCGAAAGTTTAAATCTAAAATTTATGCAAACAGTTAGGTAACAATGTTCTATAAGTCTTTTGATATCTCCGCCATCTTTGTTTGTTTTTTGTTTTTGTTTTTTCCTGTTAGTCAAAAAATAGACACATTAATAACAGTTGAATTTTAATGAAAAAAAATCTTTAGTTTGAAACTAAAATGCAAATCTGTAAAAAAAAGTATCCGTGAAGAATTTATTGTAAAATATTCTTTGCAAAATAAGCTTTTTTGAATATTTGATATGTATGACGATCTTCAGGGTGCCTTCTTTCCCTTAAAAGCAAGTTCGACTGAGCTGAAGTCACATACAGAAAATACCATTACGTTTTTGGAGGGGAAAGGGGATATTATATCGAAATCGAGGCTCCGAAATTGTCTATATATAAAGTGGTGATGAGAGACTGAGAAAGAATCGAGGTGTGGGCAAGTGATAGGATGGTAAGTTAACTTTTGCTATTGAATGATTAGAAATAGTTAAAAGAGCTTATTTTATTTATAATGGGGATGTTGCTGTATTTATAGATGCAGTTGGTGGTGGTTCTTGTGGGTTTAGTTTTGACAGAGGCTATTCCTCCACCCCCTTCGAATCCTTTTCCAAGGCGTGCAGAGAATGATCCACAGCTGACACAGGATCGACCTACTCCCACGTTAACTCTGGAACCAGCAACCCTTAACTATCTAATCAACCAAACTGAAGAAGGTAAGATACTTTTGTTTATTTCCACAGAAGACCCATTACGTTCTCTCGCATTTTTTTTCTTTGAATTTAAAATTTTCGGTATTTCTGATACTTCGTAAAATTATTTAACTACAAAAGAAAATGGCAAAATTAAAAACGAATCGCGGTATTAACATTATAAAAACAAACTTCCTGATTTTTTTTTTTTTTTTTTTTTTTTTTTTTTTTAAGTTTTTTTATTAAATTTAAACTTTCTCCACCCCTCTCTTCAATTTTTATGAAAATTAAAGGAAACAATGTCAGATTGTGGGTCTGTTTGTACTAACAAATAAAATAAAACTTAACCCTAATCCCGATTTAAATTTCATTGAAAAAAATCAATTATTTTTAATTTGAACCTGTAATTAAAGTTGTCAACTGATGTTCCGACGTTTTTTAGTACTGATTTGTTTAAAAAAAATCTAAATCCTGGCTGAATTTCGAATGTTAGTTTTTATTCTTGTTTATTCAAATACTTTATGGATGATTTCTGATTTTTAATTAGAGAAAAATAAGACTTGGCAATTCTAATTATCTTTTTCTCTTCATGATTTTAAAGCTGTAATATTTATGAAATCTCCTCTGCGCAATTAGGGCTAATTTATTTTTTTGGATGAAAACTATCTGTTCCTACATTTTAGGAATAAAAATAATGGAAAACCTCGAGGTTTGTTAGATTTTAAGAAAAAATTTGAATTTAAAGCTGGACTCTTTTGCGGAAAAAACATGTATAAACAATGAAAATGGCGTTCTTTAGAAGCAGTTAGAAAACCACGGGTTATTCCGAAACTGAATAAAAACTATTTTGCAAACTAAACATTCTGAAAACTACCATAGCTCACTTAACCTAACCTACAGTTAACTGCACTGAAAAGGTTTGCTTTTTGTTTTATTTACAAACCAAAAATCATTTCTGCCAGATTTTTTTTACCCACTTCATAACTGCTTGACTGTCAAGGCAAGAGGTTGAAGTAATGTGCACATCCGCCACCCGCGAAAGAGTTCCAAGGAAATCTCAAATTTTCTTTTTAACTGCCCCCCCCCCCCAAAAAAAAAAAAAAAACCTTAATTTCACAGGTGAGATTCCATAGAAAATTACCATAAATATTTTTGCTGACAACAGTAAACTTGAACTTCTTTCCAGATGTTCCCTGGTGTGTTAATTATCAGACGTGCGGACAAGGAGAGCTTTGTGTTACTCCTGGATGTCCAGATAACTACAGGTGCTGCAGATCATTGGACGGAGTTTGCTGTCTCCAACAAACGGACAGTCCACGAATATCAAGGGACACTCAACCATCACCTTATGTAAGCTTAAAACTACTTGAAAGTTTAATTTTGTCTTAAGCATTCTTGTTAAAAACTTTATTTTATGATTGTGAAAATACTTTTGTAAAATTGTACTTGTATAC
This sequence comes from Thereuonema tuberculata, assembly GCA_023159025.1. Taxonomy (NCBI): domain Eukaryota; kingdom Metazoa; phylum Arthropoda; class Chilopoda; order Scutigeromorpha; family Scutigeridae; genus Thereuonema; species Thereuonema tuberculata. The sequence continues at coordinate 36,991,064 of JAFIDM010000007.1, read as the reverse complement.
TGTTAAGAGTACAGAATTAGCCTACGTAATTTAATTATATTGGATGTCATTTTATACAAATGTAACTAAGCTTTATCTTTATAATAGCATTGGATGTAACAGCAAGAAATATATTTTGCTGTAAAATGGTATTTATTTTACCCCTTTTCTTTCCCCCCCCCCCCCTCTACAAATTCTCGAAAAATAAGAATTGGATAAGGCATTACAAACTTAGACTTGTTACTACCACTTCAGCAACTGTGTACTTAATATTAAGCTCTTGAAGAATGTGGTCGGTTTATTACAATTATAATTTCAAGCTATTAAAAATTCATATCTACATGCGAGGCCTTTGTACAGAAGTGAAGAGGGGTAATTGAAGTAATCTTCAACGGGGAATCTAGTCTTAAGACACGTCAGCCAAATTTAAGTCTATGACTGGACCGAAAGCCTGCGAATCCCGGGAGTAAAGACTAGGTTTTTAAAAAAGTAAGCTGGAATATTGCTGCAACCTCGACAGCAACAAAACCGTGGCCAGCCATCTGCTAGGCACAAAAGATATTTCAATTGAAGTCCAAAACATAAGGACTAATTGGACAGACAAGTTTTAACGTGCATGAAGTATAACAAAATGGGAGTTCTTGTTTTCTCATGTTTCCTTCATGCACGTTACAACATCTCATTTGAAGTATTCAAAACTTTAAAATTTTGAAGTTTTCAATTTTTTTGTTGTATGGATCGCACTTTAATTTTGTGATTAAAGCATAAATTTCATTCACTTGTTTTTATTTATTACAGCCATCAAGACTACCTCCAATGCCCCTAACCCTTCGACACTTCAAATTTCCTTATACCATACCCATTAAAGAAAACAAAATCACTATTCCTGTTCCTCTGCCTAACTTGACCCCCAATGGTTCTCTTGATTACAGAGTGCTTTCCTATTATCCTTTCGTTCTGAATTTGGCTGACTTAAATCTTCCTCCTGACTTCCAACCTTCTCACTTTGTCCTGAATTCGCTCAGTGTCACACCTGGTAGACCTAAAGATCCTGAAAACTACGCTTCCACGCCTTACACTGACGATAGCCTACTAACTCCTTCATCTTACCCATTTCTCACAAGAGATCCGGAACGTAACTCCTACCCTTCAGATATTAACTCCTCCCCGTCTCCCTATTACCAATACGAATCCCCTCGATATTCGACTGTTGAATACCCTGCCTCTGGTCTTAGACATCCGGTACCTCGGAATCTCAGAAGACTCCCGGGTCCTCCTGTCTATCCACAACCACCTCGATACGAAGAAGCGGAAAGGATGGAACCAGTTCCCAGCTACGAAATGCCATCAAATTACCCAGTTACTGTCATCAACCCGGTCACTGGAGAGCGTTTGGTGAGGCTGCCCGTTGCAACGTTACCCCGAACTTACAGATCGTCCGAGCCCAGTCCTTACGATATGGTAGCACCACCAGCCACATATCCTGTTTCACTTTGAATGTTAAAGTATTAGTTTTAAATTTTAGAATTATTTACAGAGTTTTATGTATATCTAACTTTACTAATAAAATATTTATATTTATTATCAATCTCATTCGATTATTTGAGGATATGAGACGCGGAAATGAGAGGAAGAGGGGGGGGGGGAACAAAAAAAAAATTATACTGAAATATCTTGGTTTTAGTAATTTTTTACGTAATTATATTTTTCAATCTTGACGCTTGGTGTCATTTAATGACAAGTCGGTTATGCTGCAACTTTCGGCAACTGTATCTCAAGTAAATCGAAGTAAAGATCACTGACCCGATCTAATAGTTTGGTTGTTTCAATGATGATCGATAGTGCTCTAATGAAGTGGCCAAACTGAGACACGACCCCCCCCCCTCCCCTCCCCAGTCAGTTGCAAAGTAGCGGGCCGGCGCCATTTTGACTACTGCTTTGATTGAATCCAACGCTATTCTGAATTAAGTATCACAGTATCTTTCGAAAATAAACAGTATTTTTATTAAAATAAGTTTATTCCATGCGTCAGAATGTGGTTGGGTTTTTTTTTTTTTTTTTTTTTTTTTTTGGGGGGGGGGGGGGGGGGCTTTACGTTTGCAGAGGACGACTGTCCCTTTTCGAATCTAAATTTACTCCGCTTCCGCTTATATAGAAGTGCTACAATTCAATTTGACAGCTTGTTTAAAAATCACTTCAAATTCTACGGAATTGTTGCTGATTAGTCCATGGCTCTAAAAGGCTTTAAAAAGCTCACGCCCTCTCTGGGCCAATGGCAAAAGCACCCGAACCTGGTTATTGGGAGAGGAAAAAAAAAAAAATTCCCGATTTTAATTTGGGAGAAAAATTTAATAAATTATAATTTTAATTGTAAATGAATCGGTGAAAAACTTATTTTTTATTTACAAATTCGGGTAAGGGGACTTGCGTATGTTAAACAATTAGAATATCTTTTTGTTTTTTTGAGGCGTCGTTTTGTGGAGGGTCGATTAAAATTAAACAAGACCTAAACAGGGAGGTTGCTTCATTTTTATTCCAAACAAATGAATACAAACATTTCGAACTTCAAAATTGCGTCGAATATTCAGATTCAAGATGCTACAAATTTATTATTAATGAATAGTTTTTGCGTTGAAGATATTCAATGTAGGAGAATTTTAAACATGAAAAGGGACATGTGCATTTTTCTTTCTCTTTCGTGATATTCAATATTTGTAACAGATTAAATAGATCTCAAAGAAAATTGAGATAATTAAGGCATTGCAAATTTTAATAAAAATTATCGCTATACTATATTTGGGATGTTTCGGACAAAATAGATAAATATTTATATAACTTGGTTTTCAGTTTTTTTTTTTTTTTTTTTTTTTCCAGATACGTAATAAGTTATTAATTATCTTATCAAACAAAAAGGATATGATTCTGCTTTGCGTTCCTAGGATTCTGTTAAAGTGGTAAGTCAATTGGAATGTGCAACATGTTATAAACTGGACATAGAAATGTCGCAGCAGTGTTTGTTAAGAGTTAAGCAGCATCAATTGATGAATTCAGCAATATAAGATCATTTATTTAATAATTCTACTCATATTTCTAATTCGAAATTATGACTGATATGGTTTTAAAATGAAAGTAGCTCTCCTGATTAAGAAGTAACCATCAACTATTAAACAAGAACACGAAATTACAAACTTACTAAATAATTTGTTATTTTTGGTTCGTGCTGCTATTGTTGTAATTGCAAGAATCTGTTGACAGTAGAATGCATATTCCGTTGTGTACATTTATACGACTATTGTATTGAGATTTTGTTATTCTGTATTTATTCTCTATAGAAATGGATAATATATATCAGAAACATGTTTATTAAAAGTTTGATGATTGATCCAATTGTCTACCAACCGACGTCATCTTTTCGTAACCCGCGAAATGCCTGGAGTTGCCGCCAAAACCCTTTCCAGCTCGACACTGATTGGCCAACCGCTCTACCAATAACAAGCACTATTTCATCATATTTCTTCGATCGTGGGATCGGTTTAACCCTCAAACCAAGGGCGTATATAAGGGGGGGGGGGCCGAGGGGGCCCGGGCCCCTCCCAAAATAATGAAGATATGTCCTCCCAACGTTTTTTTGTTTTGGTTTAGGTTTCCATGGGGTATCTACTTAATTATATTAATCTTGGGCCTCCGAAAATATATTCTGTATACGCCACTGCCTCAAACCCTACCCATCCTAGGAGAAACTCTTATTACTACCCAGGGGTTCAAGGGACCCCAATATTTAAAACATTCATACTTATGAAATAAAAACAATTTAATCAAAAAAAGTATTTATTACGAAAGATAGCTTAATAAGCATTACCAAAAAATATTAATTGTTTTTGGTGATACTGCATCTAGGTGTGAAGAATGTTCACCGCAGAGGGGCTTTCGGCACATGTCACGGGTGACATTCGTTTTACACTCCCTACCCCTTGAGCACACGGCAAATCTTTTTTTTTGCCATTGGAGCAGGACTTGGGTCGACTAACGGACGCTTTTTTTGTGAAATTCCTCCCAGAACAATTTTGAAATTTGTGGGCAAGCAGAGCCATGTAAATCGTTCTTCCATTTGAGGGGTGATCAGATCTAAGGAAAGTTTTTTTTTTTTTTTTTTTTTTTTTTTTTTTTTTTTTTTT
>JAFIDM010000007.1:36954182-36986900 GCA_023159025.1 Thereuonema tuberculata | reverse complement strand
TTTTTTTTTTTTTTTTTTTTTTTTTTTTTTTTTTTTTTTTCACGAAATGACTTCTTTTTGTGGTTTTTTTTGTGTGGCCATTTTTAGCAGCACATATGAGTTCACACCCACTATATTCAGGAGGCCAAAGAAAAATGCCATTGGCCATCTTTGTGTTCTTCTAGACACGCTGTACTTGTGACATATTTGGTCCATCAAATCGACGCCACCATTTGTCTTATTATACAACTCAACTATCTCCGGTAATTGATTCTTTGCATCAGGATCTGCTGATGCATGCATAGTTGACAACATGGGGACTATATTTTTCTGATTGGACTTTGGTGAACAGCAAGACAAAAGAGTAAGTCCTGAAAAGGCAAACTTTGCTGTGTTGCGATTGCGGTCGTTTAACTCAGAAAAAGAAGGTGGAATTTCTCTCTTGTTTTTACGTAGGATACCTACAAGGGTCACTTGCTTTTGTAACAATTCTTTGCCACTGGTTTTGAAGTGAACCAATTATCACAAGTGAGGTTATAGTTTGTGCCATGAATTGTCTCAGTCAATTTCAAAGTAAAGAAATAATTAGATGGCACATTTGCAGGGTCTGAACCTTTGCCAAAAATATACAAAAGCATCTAGCATATAAGCTGTTTTGGCATCTCAAGTCTTCAAAATTTTTATGCCTTATTCGTCTGGTTTGCTGGAAATGTAAATTTTAAAGATACAAACACGAATAGAAATTTTAAAATAAGGCGTTGCTACCCTGGGTCTGACGAACCCCAAAACAGCGATAATTGCGTCTATAGTGCTTCTTTGCTAGCGCACTACTAGTGACAGGATGACTGCTCACGTAATGAAGGATTAGCTCGAGTCACGTGACCGTGCATTTCGTTTCCGCGAAAATATTTGCAAAAAATTAATCACTGCGGTTTGGTGGACCCCGTTAAAGGTTAAGGAGAAAAATGATAGGAACACTTCACTGGCAACATTGACCATTTCAGTGAAGCAAAACAATGACAAAAAATATGACCCGGGAAAAAAAAAAGCTTTTTTATTTATTTTTTTTTCTCCTCATAATAATTAAAAAACTTTTAAAATGTAACCTAGACGATTTCCTTTGAATAAACTCATTACAGATTAATTAACAAAATGAATAATCCTGGAGGTTCAGCTGTAACATCTCAACTGTACTACAAAGAACTTCTTTCTAAATATGTATTACTGTTTCGCATTCTTTTTCTTAGTCCAGGGCTCACTAAAGGCTACCTCAAAAATAAATCAACTTAGTAAGTGTATAGAAAATTAAAACAATGCTAGTGACTGGAATCATTGCTATTGTTATTATCAATGCGCTTATTATCATCACCAATGATATTACCTTTCTAGTCAACTATACCAGTATAAACCCTGCATTTCGAATAAAGCTTTTTATAAGCTTTTTATGAATTACTTTAATTAATTGTGTGAAGGTCACTATCCAGTAATTTGTGAATACAATAACCTGGCAAAGAGACACAGATACTTGGAACATGGCAGCTGCGGTGTAATAACAAAACAGAAATAATGTAAACAGCGCCACCTTTAATAAACTATTAAAGTTACAGAATGGCGGTTTAAGAAACCATAAAGTAAACATTGCAAACCAACAGAAAATACCTATTCCTACGTTGTTTGGACCTCTGAACACGATGTTGATGTCCGTTTGCCGATATGACTTTCCGTTCGGGAGTTGTTAAGGGCAATAGCTCCCAAATGGGTCGCTAAAAATTTCTAAGAGATGCATTTTTATTCTTAGAAATTTGAGAAATACGAGATCCTAAGTGGAAACAGACCATATCAAGCCTAGAACTACTTCCGACAATTCTTGAATGTTCTAATAAGGTGTTTTCCTTAAAACTTCAAAATATTGAAAGTTAAGCACTGAAATATATTTAAACAAATATGCCTATCTTTAACTACATATCTACAATATAGAGAAAAAAAATAAAAAAGGAGATAATAGAAAATTAATAATCTTTGTAAGAACTGACATTGTAAATATTTTTTTTTTTGTGAATAATATTTGTATTCTTATTAAGATAACTTTTAGCATTGTGCCTTCGTTTGTTACCTTTTCTTTGAATTATTCCGACACGTTAAACTTCTATTAATTTTAAACCTTCGGCTTGTTGCTTTTTTTTTTAAATGCTTTCTTTAAATTCCTTTTGTGCCTAGCAGATTGCAGGACAAGGAATATTTGTATTATATATTTTGTTTATTTTTTTGGTTAGGATTTCTTCGGAGCGAGACCCGGGATACTAACCTCTCGCACCTTCTGAGTCTGTCATCGGTGGAGTTTGGCTGGCTGATAAGTCCTCAAAAGGACGAAACGGTCCGTCCCAGTCTCTTCCCGGTGACAGCTCAGGGTGCGAATTCCTTCTTTTAGCGTTGTGCCTTCGTTTGTTACCTTTTTTTTTTTAATTATTCATGTTACATTTCTATTCATTGAACACTTATTCTTTTAAGTACAGCAGACAGTCACTGATTTTCAAGAGACCTATTATCTTGATCTTCCATTAGTGAAGCCTTTATGACGAAATTGTTGGTGCATCTTCTACAGATCGTCGAAAAACGGAAATAATCGGGTCGTAATTTCATTGTCTCAGTTCTGGAGCGTGACTGATGATGGAAGAAATGTAATCAATTAGACCATAGTCCTATTTACTTGTGGGCCTAGTTACCGAGCGAGTAAGGGCGTTTGGCTGCGGGTTGGAGGTGACGGGTTCGATGCCGGCCTCGGCGAAGAGTGGGAATTTTTCTCCAAATTCTCCTTCAAATAGGTCCTAGGGTCCAGCCCGCTGTAGAATGGGTATCGGGTTTCTTTCCAGGGGATACAGCGGGTGACCACCCAACCTCATCTCAGTCCCAGGTCACTGAAACGTTGGAGACTTATCTCCACAGTGGACCCTAGTGGTATAACTACCCGTTTATTTGATTCTGGAACGTTATTAACAATAGATAAATAAGTTTTCCTATCAGATGGGTTTAACCCTTCATATTAATTTGAACCATAAATTGTCTACAATAAAGAAGAAAACTCGCAGAGACGTGACGTCGCCATTTTCAATCACGTACAACACATCCATCCTGATCTCTTTGATCTCTGGTAGAAAATGGCGTTATTAACAGAATATCATGTCAGTTCAAAAATAATACATTAAATACAAGTTAAACGTGTTAATTAAACAATTTTTTTATCATATAGATATGTAATTACAGTTAAAAAGTAATTTTGCTTTACTAAAAAATTAGACAAAATTAAAACAATTGCACCGTAATGAAAGTGCAAGATCTGTCTGTGTCTAACGCACTTCCTCTGTGTTTGGAAAATAATTTTAATTTCCTGTGAAAATAGAAATAATTTCTGCTACGAAGCATCCGCGATAGGAATCGAACCTGCAACCTTCTGATCCTAGTCAGACGTCTTACCCATTAGGCCATTATCGTCTTATCCTGTGTGTGTGTGACGCAATGAGAGAAGAGCCAGAGAAAAAAAATTAACGCTCGGTCTTCCAGATACTTCCAGAAACTTAATTACCAAAGATATTTTTTTCTTAAGCTATCATAACTTAATTTCAGGAAAAGGTTTTCTGTAACAAGAACACAACACCATCTTAAAAGATTAGTTTAAATTCATTTTTGTTTCGAAAAAACTATCGAAAAAAGTATTTGAAGATAAATCTTCGATAATAAATGGTGGCTGTGGACAAATATATTCAATGGCTTTCCTTGATATAGATACTGATTACATAAATATATTAAAAAAATCATTTTGCATTTACGGTAAATAATGAGAATATATTAATATCAAAAGAAAATTAAAAAAAAAAAAAAACCACTTAAATTCAGTTTGTTCCTGCAACTGTAAACTTCGTTTGCCGAAATAGAAGATTAGATTGATAAGGAACTTTAGTTGGACTGATTTTTAAACCATTAGAAAAAATCTAAGTTTTATTAATGAAATATATTAATATGATACATTAGAAAAAGTGTTAAATTGAGTTACATCTAACTTTAAAAAAAAAAAAAAAAAAAAAAAAAAATTGTAAGTTTAGTAATGGCTTCTGTTGATGCAACAGTAATATGTAGTAGCATCGGTGGTTCAGTGGTAGAATGCACGCGGGCGACCCGGGTTCGATTCCCGGCCGATGCAAGTTACTTTTTTTTTTTTTTCCCCCCATTTCATTCACGTAAATTTATTTCGCTTTATTTGTTAATGTTTTTCTCTAAATCTATCTCAATTGTTAAAATATTATCGTTCTATTATTTTCCTCTTTTATTTTATCATTTTCTTGTCACGTGAGAAAGGACCGCTTGAAAGCTTGTGTATTTTTAAATATAGTTATGATTTGTAGTTCTGTGTGTTGGCCTTATTTTCATTTAGAAATAATGTGAGTAAAGTAAGTACTATTAATGATTAAAAAAAATCATATATACAGAAAAACTTGCATGAAAATATTTAAAAATATTACGTAATTTTTTCCCATGTTTTCTTCACGCTAAATATTTTTACACAAGTTAAATTTAATGAATGTAAATATAAATATTATGAAAATTAAATATAATAATCGTCATCTTAATTTAATGCGTATAATAATATTTGAAGATATAAAGATGTTAAGATATTTCTATCCGTCTATATAAAAGAAAACATTGGGACTACTCCTCCGAAACCATAAGACACAGAAATACAAATAAGGTGTCAAATGTTAGATAAAATATTGAGGATGGCTACATTGTTTTTTATCAACGTAGGTCAACCGGAAGTCACATGACGTAAGGTCAACGTCTAATCCGTTAATTTTAAAGACATTTGTAAAGGAAAGTTGTTGTTCTCATTGAGAGGAACGTTTTAGAGATAGTTTGGTCGCGATCGAAGGTCAGGTGACTGAGAAAATGGCCTCAGAATCTAAGGTCATGTGATCACTAAAAATTTTACTTGATAGGTTTTCTATAGTTGCTTTAAGAAAAAAAAAAAACTGCATAAAATTTGTAAATAATTTTCGTGTAATTACGAGAATTTTTTTTTGTTTTTATGCCAAAAAGTTTTGAAATATAAAAATATAAATAAAATAATATATACAGTATTTCGAAATAATATATTGCTATTCATAAAGTAGAGATAATTAAATAATGAAATTTATTATCCAATTTGTTTTTTTAAGAAATGAAAAAGATAATTACACTTTTTATTAAATGTTCTCTATTTTTTAATGTTTACAGTGGGATTCACTGGAGAGACTGCCAGATAAGAGACATCTGATCACTTACGTTCGCCTGGAAATCATGACGTCAAAGTTAGAATGGCGTCTCTGAAATGGCGAGTTACTGTCACTACGGGTGAAAACATTACACAGCTACATCCTATAATTTGAAATGTTTTTCAATATTTCAAGGGTCAGAGTGATGAAATATGTATTTCCGGAGCGCTGGATAGAATGGCTACTGCAATAAATTTGTCCGCTTAGACGGTTAAGAAATTTTCTGCAAAGGGGTCTTGTGGAAGAACATTCATCCACTCGCAGCTTGAAGCGAATTCGTGTAAAGCCAATGGTGGAATTGGAAGACTTTGACGTAAATATTGTTACAGCCATTGTCAGTGAAATTATTCGTGAGAATGAATACTCAATGCTTGATATCATTCATTCGAAGTTTCAGTGAAAGATTTGGATTCAACGGAAGCAAAATATCTGCAACGAATTCTGCACGTGAAACTGGAAATGAATTAAAATCAGGAAATTCCACATAGACATTACACAGCCAAGTTACGTTCCGAATCTCGTGTGAGAAATGGATAAGGGGTTAGTAGGCTGTGGTCAGTGTAAGGTTTAGTTTTCAGTATATTTAGGTCGACCAGGTGTGACACTGAGCGAATTCAGGACTAAATGAGTAAGTTGGAAGACAGGAGCAAGATTTAAGTTCAGAACGAAAGGATAATACTGTGTAATCAAGAGAACCATTGGGGATTAACTTAGGCAGAGGAACAGGGATAGTGATTTTGTTTCCTTCAATGGGAATGGTATAAGGAAATTTGAAATGTTTAAGGGTTAGGGGTATTGGAGTAAGTCTTGATAGCTGTAATAAGTAAAATATAGCATTAGTATTAATGAAGGTATCACATCTGCGTATCACTATCAATATTAAATAAGAAATTAATTACCCTCATTAAGAAATTAATTATTGAAAGTATTAAAAACCAAGGTTTATCCCTTTCTTTGAGGACAATATAAAATAATATTAAAAAAAACCAAAAGATAATCTATTACCAAATATTTTATTGCATAAATAATAAAATAAATAGAGACTACTAATAATATAATGAATACCAGAAACAAACTACAAAATATATTAAATACGTATAAAATTCAAAAATAACTTAGAAATTGAAACAGGGTTTTATTGAAGCTATTTAAGCATCATGATATTCATAACAGCAAAAATATTTCAACATTAAAAAAAAAAAAAAGAAAAAAAAATTAATAGAATAAAAATATTGAAGAAAAAAATGACTTGGAACATATAAAAGTAAAACAACTATTATTTTTCACGTGTGACAGAATACGATAAAATAATTTCGGCCAACATGCACATTCAAATTGAGTATAAAAATTTACGAATTAAAAATATATAAATTCACGACCGGTTTCGCTCCTTTATTACGAAGCTTTTACAAGTGATAAAAAGTTATTCAGAAAAAGGGAATGAGAAATGCTTTCATGGCCAATGAAATCGGAGTAATGCTACGTCGCCGAAAGTGGTGCCCTCAAACGATAGGGAGTGGAAGTTGATCCTAATGCAGACGATCTTCGGAAACCGAAACAGGTGACGACCTCTGCTGACAGGAGCCAAATCTCAAACGGAAGGAGAAAAAGGAAACAGCATTCTGATAACAGAGGAACATTCATCTGCGGTGAGCAATATCCACTGGATTCATCTAGATCATCTTCAGAGAATGCACAGTTAAGTAAAAACAGAAGAAAGTGAAATCAGCTTGTTGATCTGTTTATTTCTTCTCTTTTTCTTTAGATAAGCCCAAGATGTTCAAGATGAACCCATTGGATATTGTTCATCGCACGAGAATGCTCCTCTGTTCTTGACATGAAAGATGGAAATTTGTGTATTTTTAAGGAATTTATTGGTTTTCATATTTAATCTTAATATACATAGTATCTCATTAAACTTTCACGTGCGCTGATAAATATCTAACTTTTAATTTACGGCCATGCACACTAATATAAAACTAGGTTTTAAAAAAGTTAAAAAGTTTAAAAATACAGACACAGTTTCGTTCTGAATGTGTACAGAACTTCCTCAATGTGAATAAAAAACACAGAAACACTCACTTTAATACCAGACTGGAGGGATATCGAAAAATCCACGGGAACTACAAACCCTTTTTTCCGAATCCCTCTTGTCTGGTGTTAAAGTGAGTGTTTCTGTGTTTTTTATTCCCATTGAGGAAGTTCGGTACACATTCAGAACGAAAATGTCTGTCTGTATTTTTAATCTTTTTAACTTTTTTATACCTAGTTTTATATTAGTGTGCATGGCCGTAAATTAAAAGTTAGCTCATTAAACTTTGTTGGACTGATTTTTTTTTTTAAATTCAACTACTCACACCATAAAGTCTGCCATCATTTGTATAAATTGTCATTAAGTCAGAAATTGTTCTGCATAGACTCAAACACTTATCAAAGAATAATAATATTCTTTATTATTATTTCTAAATACAAAAGTTACAGTCCCGTTAGGAAAAACAAATTCCTATCAACAAGTTCTGAATATATATAGATATATTATAATTTAATTAATTTTGAATACAAATATTTTTAATACAAGGTTAAAAAACAGAATAAGACTTAAATCAATATTTAGTTTCAAGTGATTTTTTTTTTTATCAAATAGACCGCTAAATGCTATTTTTATATGAGGCAGTAAAGTAAAAATAATTTTCAGATTTAACTCTATATACGTTTTTATATTAAAGTTACCTATGTTTAGCTTATTTTTATCGAGTAAAATAAAAACTAATAACAATAAATATTAAAGACATTGGAAGTGTACAAAATTTATCAAAGTAATTAAATAAGATAGGCTATAACCTTATGAAAAAGCCTTTGATTCCATCAAGACCGAGGCAATAGTGGAATGCTTGTCCAAACTAAAAATAGAGAGAACATACATTGATCTGATACAAAATATTTACAACAAGGCAAGAGCAACTTTCACTCTAAATGAAATTAGCGGAACCATAAACCTAGAAAAGGGAATCAGACAGGGCGACTCCCTATCCCCAAAGTTGTTTACTGCTGCACTTGATCTTATTTTCAATAGATTAAACTGGAAGGGGGAAGGAATTAAAATAAATCAAAAGAGGATTTCCCATCTAAGATATGCAGATGACATAGTAATTATATCAAGAGATCCCCAGCAGCTGGAGAAAATGTTAATAGATATAAACCAAGAAAGCAAAATCATTGGATTAAAAATTAATAAAGAAAAAACCAAATTAATGTTCAACAAATTTGTGAAACCAAGGAATATTCAGTTGGAAAATCAAGATATCGAAATTGTAGAAACATTTAACTACCTAGGACAAATATTACAGATTAATGGGGGGATGGAAAAGGAAATCAAAAGAAGAATTCAACTTTCATGGATGGCTTTCAAGAAAATGGGGTATATTTTTAAAGCAGACATACCTTTAAGCCTAAAAAGACAAGCCTACAACCAGTGTGTCCTACCTGTATTAACATATGCCGGAGAAACATGGACAACGACTAAAAGCCAAGAAAATAAGATTAGGGTTTCTCAGAGACGTATGGAAAGAAACATGTTAAATATAACATTGAGAGATATGAAGAAAAACACGTGGATCAGACAACAGACCAAGATACAGGACGCAGTTATATGTCTAAAGAAGTCAAAGTGGAGGTGGGCAGGACACCTGGCCAGAAAGACTAGGGAAAACTGGACGAGCCTGACCACGTTTTGGAACCCATCGACAGGTCAAAGGAAGAGAGGAAGACCAAAGGGCAGATGGAAGGATGAGATGGAGAAGTTTGCGGGGAAGAGATGGAGAAGTAAAGTTGATGACCGTAAACGATGAAGATGTATGGGGGAGGCCTTCGTCCAGCAGTGGACTGATAAAGGCTGAATGAATGATGAATGATAACCTACAGGATACTATTATGGCACCTTCTATGGCTAAAAGCTTAACCTTCTATTGCACTGCTTTCCCTCCTTGTTGGAGACACATTTCTTTGTTGTGCACTGTTTGGCGGACGGTCTGCAAGAACATTTGAAGAATCCTTGCCCTCCTTAGTTGTTTTTTAAGGTCTTCCTCATTCAGAGCTCTTTAGTACAGCTTGGTGTTCTCCACCCCAAACCATCCTTTTATAATACCACTCTCACAGCCAACCTGTTATACAAACGTATATAATCTTATATACATGTCATAATAATAATAATATTTCATAATAATATTTGTTTTGTTTTAATCTTAATCGTATTTGTGTTTCTTCAAGCTTCAAGTTTCTTCAAAGTTCATGTGATCCATTTTTTTATCTTTATTCTTACTATTTATTGTTTCTTCTACTATTTGACTAATATTACGTTCTCCCTATTTATTATGAATGAAAGAATAATCCAATGTGGATGAGTATTTTGTATTTGAGTAATACCTTATTTCTAAAGTTTTCATAATTCAACTAATTTCTAGTTTTCTATATTTTTCTAAATTTTTTAATATTTCCAGACGTTCTTTTTACAACAGTGGAAACATTTGGAAATTATAATGTGACTCTGATATAAATACACCCTGTAAAGATAGTATGAACTCACCCAAATATTTCCAAATAACTTTTTATTACAGGATCTGTTTACTTCCCTATTTTTTTCATAGTCTATTTAAAAGCAATAAATTCATGTACCATTTAAACATCTCAAACATTTTGAGTAGTTTTTAAATTAAAAAATAAAAATCACTTTTCAACTGTAAAGAAAATATAAACTCAAAACATAATATTTCGAAAATTATTGAAAATAATAATCTATTGGTTTTTTTCTTCTCTATAATTTCTATCATTCTGTCAGGCATTGTCCCAATTAATATTTTTCAAATCGGACATATTTATCTGGTCCCAAGCATTCCAAATTGCAACCTTCAGATCATTCAAGTGATGATACTGTTTGTTTCGGCCATATACAATGTTTACCATCCAAACCCACACGTTTTCAATGGGTTTAGATCAGGTGAACGGGAGGGCCATGGAACGACATCAATTTTATCTTTTTTAAACCACGCTTTGGTGGATTTTGACGCATGAATAGAAGCATTGTCTTGTTGATATTGCCAATTTGGCCCTCCTAGAAGGGGTCCAAATGATATTAAATGGTTGTACATAAAGTTCTGATATTTTATACAGTCCATCTTGCCTCCACAAACACTATATCTGTCTTACCTCCTACCCCAAATGCTGCCCACAACATCATTCCACCCCCACCTTGTTGTCTGCTTAATCTTATCTTTGACGGAGTGCGTACATCATGCCAGTATGAAGAATATTTGTCAGGGTCGTCAAGAAAGAAACGTTTTTCATCAGAAAAAAATATTTCGTTCCATCTTTGATATCATTTCACTGTTTTCTTAGTCCAGTCAAGTCGGCTGGAACGATGAGTGGCAGTGAGCTTGGGTTTAGCTTTCAGTTTTACAAACTTCATGTGATTATTTGACGTTAAGCTTTTCTATACAGTTTGGTGAGATACAATCTTTGACGACACACGAGCAACTTCACGGGTGGACATCTCATAAGATGCAGCAAGATCTTGAATTCTCCGGTAGTCCCGAGGTGCGAGTTTTGGAGGTCTGCCTGGTCTTTTTGTGGTTCCATAACTATCACCTTTCTTGATGACATTTTGAATAACAGTCTGAACGATTTAATTCTGAGGCTATTTGCCTTTTTGACCTTATGACTTTTTGACTTTATGAATTTTTCGTAATTCTTTGTCAGTTAATGAATTTTCACGAGGCATGATAAAGTAGTGGCATATGTTGCTACGAAAATGAATGGATTACATAATTTAGCCACTTTTAGTTATCTTTATGCAAATTTGGGGTATTCCAATCATTTTGCAGGTGTCAAAATCAAAACATTCTTAGTGAGATTATATTTTCTTTACAGTTGAAAATTGATTTTATTTTTTAATTTAAAAACTACTCAAAATGTTTGAGATATTTAAATGGTAAATGAATTAATTTCTTTTAAATAGACTAAGAAAAAAAATTGGAAGTAAACAAATCATGTAATGAAAGGTCATTTGAAATACTTGGGTGAGTTTATACTTTCTTTACAGGGTGTAACGTCATTATGATAACAATATTTAGACTATTTTAAAAACAAAGAATAATTGAAAATGAACATTGTTGTAACAATGAGATCGGTGATATAAAAATAAGTATAGTAAATTTAAAATGTTTAACATTGTTTCCAAAGTGTATAAATAGTGGAGGCTTAATATTATTAAAACAATTGTATGAGTAGCATATTCGCCAATAATACGTATACGTACGTAGTTTAGTAGATGCATAGTATAATAGATTGTAGTATATACTTGGCTAGATGGTGCGCCATTGAAGTATGGAGGTCGGCCATCTAGTTAATATAATTCTTTTTCCCTTTCTTGGTTATCACCTTGTCGTGGTGAAAGGGCTTGTGTGTTTCAATGTTCCTAAGAATCACACTGGTAGGAGTGACACCAGTAAGGTTAAAGGTGAGAAATCAGACTAAGGATAACCGAATTTTGAAGGTCATGTCGGCAAACTGATTTCACCATCGTGTTCAGAAGCCCAAACAACGTAGAAATGGGATATTTTCAAGGGCCAACGCACCCCCCCCATGTTGGAGATATTTGGCATTGTTTTCATTGGATTTCCGCTATTAGATTAAATTTCAGAAAAACAACAGTCTTGTTTCAGTTGCCAGATATAGCGTGATCGGTAAGTTCTCGGACTGATGTGTTGAATGGAATTGATTCGAATCCGTGAATCTAATTTATTTTTTTTGTTTCTTCTCTTAATCTTTCTCTGTCCGAGTGGATTTTTTTGTTCTTCGTTTCCTAATGTTCTTTTTATTTTTTTTTTCTGACTTATTTTTCGTTAATGTTATTATAATAAAAAAAAAAGAAAGTAACAAAATTTTTAAATATTGAGTAGACCTTAAATTTATGCTTTACCACAATATATATATTCACTAGTTATGATTTTTAAATTTATATCCAATTTCTAAGTGATTTTTGACTAAAGACGGACAGAAAATTCGATATCTTAGAAGACTATTAGAATTAATTTTATATAAATGCAGAAAATATACTGGATAAGGATTAGGTTTTTAATATATTTCCAATGTTATCATTGTAGTCATAGTATTTGTTTTATAATACACCAAAAAAGGAAAAGCACGTAGTTTTTGAAGCAGTTTAGGAAATTGATTAATTTTTTCAACACAGAAGTAGATATTTTTAAGTTAATTTTGCATGAAAAAGTATATAAGTGTTATTTTGGCATAAGGTTTTTTTTTTTTTTGTTTTGTTTTTTAAACGAAATGATTCCAAACATTTTAAAATTGTCATTGAATTCATCAGGATGCTACAACCACGAAGTTTCCAATTGAAAATCAGAATCAATCGCTAGATCGAGATCTGTAATCTCAGGCTTTAATTATGTCATAAGTTGAAGAATCAGTTTTGTCACCGCTTTCTTACTTTTCACTGGAAAGTGCAGCCACTACTTCAATACAAACTCTTTCTTGTACCAGAGGAATTTTATTAATTCAGAGATTAGAGAAGACATTGAAAATAGAAATTTAGCTGAAATTCTGCCGATGGTAAATCCCCGAATCATTTCAGTTGTAAAATTCAATTGATAATTGTTATTGCTTAATTCGAAAAATTAATTTCCGTTGAAAAAACATTCAATCAGATGGTTTTAATTACTTTATATTCTGTCTCTACATTGAGAATTTTAAATTGAGATTTTTGGCATTGACTCTTCTTCAATCTTCTTCACTTATTACTGTTCCTTAAGGGGGTTTTTAATTTTAAAACTCTTCTTCAACTTCATTGGAAGTTTGGAAACATTGTTTGAAGAGGCTACTTCATGGAAACCAAGTAACTACTTAATATTTACAAATTCATATCTTGGTAATAAATTAAGTATCATTTATTTATTATATATATATATATATATATATAAGCTAAGCCGGACAGCTTTCTGAAACATAAAATACCAATAATTTCAAAAAACTGTTTCTGTGAATGTATCGGCTTCGAATTACATTCACTTCATCAGCGGCATCTGGTGTTAAATTTTGAAACTAAAATAAAATTTGGAAGTCATAAAATTTGGAAGTCATAAAACTTCCAAAGGTGTTTGCGCACTTTCTGAGTTGTCATCAGGGGAGTTTGGCTGGCTGAGGAGTCCTAATGAGGACGAAACGGTCCGTCCCAGTCTCTTCCCGATGACAAATCAAGGTGCGAATCCTAACTTTAGCTAAGTGCCGTGGATCGAAGTCTAAATTTGAATTATTCCGGCACGTTAAACTTCTTGTATACATGATGTTATCAAGATTGCAGTTAGCCAGATGAGGGTTAGTTTTTCTAGTAAAAGATCGTGCAAAACCATTTTTAAATAAGCTTTTCATTAGAAAAAATAAAATTCATACCTTAAAAGTAATGCGAAGTAGGACCATCTTGTCAAACTCGACCGTACCGTAAGCCTGGTACCGTAATTTCAGGTTTCACCAATAATTTGTAATAATAATAATAATTTCTGACTTTAAGAAAGACTTTCAAGAAACAACAAGAGAATTCAATGAAAATACTTAATCGCTTTTATATTGCGGGGGGCCTGAGAGCAAGCACATACTATCTTCAAGGCCCAGTATGAAATGCAGTAACGGGCCTCCCCATCCAGGTTATGGTTAGAATCCCGTTATATGAAGTAGTTTATATTTATTTAAACGTAATTAAAAAAAAAAAAGTAAGATGGCAAATGTTAGGTGTAGTATTTTATGTCTCCGACGAGGGAGAGAGAGAAAAATAATCTTTACGACTCCAGTATTTACATTTTAAAAAGTTTTAATATCAGAATTAAAAATATAATACAATAAAATAATTGTTATTCGCAATATTTACATTACAAGGAATAAAAATTCAAGATTCTTGAAGATGCATCAACGCCAAAGCCCTACTTCTTCTGGAAGCTTCGTAGTGACTTCGTTTGGTTCGGTAATGTTTACACTAGCTGAAAAATACAAAAAATTCAAGAGTAAAAAAAATTTACATTGCATAAAAATTAAATAGAAAACCTATGTTAGTCACGGGCGAATATAGGATTTGGGGAGTTTCAAAGTTAGCAATAAATACAGCTAATCTTAATATTTAAGGTTTGGGGAGGCAGGCTATGTGGATACAAAAGCATTAAGGAAAAATAAAATAAAAACACCCGCATACATAACTGTGCAAAAGTTTTAACGTGCTTAAAATTGGATTAACAATGATTAAAAAATCTTGTTGACCATGGGTACTGCACAAGTAATCCAGAAAGCTTCAGTAATTTATTGTTTAAAAATATATATTACACTTTTTTAAACGAGTGAATATAATTTTGTGCTAAAGCGTAAATTTAAGGGCGACCCATAAAAATAGAAACATTTAAAAATAAAAAAAGGAAATACATTAACGTAAAGAAAAAAAAAAAAAAAGTTAGGTAAAAATAAGAAAATATTAAAAACAACAAAAACCACACGTACAATATTTCCCAAATAGTAGGTAGCTAAAATTTTTAAAATTGAAGTTTAGGCAGAATTTTTTAATCATTGTTAACACACCTAACTAATTTACTAGTTTCTAAACAGTGACACTGTTCAGTTGATTGTGCAGCTTCAGACATGTTTCTATAAACTGTTTTCTTACTATAAACTACGCATAATTAGAATTACCCATTTAAAAATACCCACTTTGTTTTTTTGTTTTTTTTGCTTAGGTAAACTTAGGAAAATTTCTGAAGAGCAATAGAATATTCTGAATAGAATCTACCTTCTATCGCAGATGAGAAATCGTTTTCGAGGAATAAATAAAAGATCAAAATTACGAAGAACAGCTTCTGAATCTATTTAAATCTACTTTCAAGAAATTTAAAATGTAAGATTTAAGCAAAAAAAAAAATGAATACAATTTCCCCCCTTCTCCTTTTCTGAAAAGGAAGTACCAAAATCCAATTTATTTAAATAGTCTGTATCTAGTTTCAACTCGTGCATGCAATAATAGTAATAAGCAGATTATTTTTCATTGTTTAAAACAATAATTCGTGGTTTTCATTTTACCGCTTTTCTGTGGGGATTTTTGTCACCTCCTACCTCTTAATTTCTGGAGAAAATCCCCATCTGAAAACATATGGAAAGCTTCCCCTCGTAAGACTAATGATTTTTTTTAAAAAAAGAGCCTAAACCTCTCAAGTTTTAAGGAAATTCTTGTAGCAATTCTAGTTATTGGTGAGGGGGGGGGGGGGTCCTACAGATTAAGAAATTAGGCTACGAAGTCGTTCAAGAAAGTTTAACTTGATATCTAACAATTGTAAGTAAAAGATCATATTTGGTGCAGCTATATCCGTGTTTCATATTCCATTTTGTAAAGCTTTGTTAATTCTTTCTTAAATATGCAAAATAGTTGGAATTAATAAAAAATAAGAAAGTCAATTTCTAATAGTAAGACGTTACAAACATTTTACAAAATCGTAAGGGAAAACAACAAACTTACCCAAACTCGAATTGTCAGTAATGCTACTGTAATCATAGTCAGTCTCAGTAAAATCTTCCCCCATTCCGTTATCTGAACTAGTCGTAAGTTGAAGTACGGAAGAATTCACCAGATGGTCACTACTATTGTCAGCTGCAACAATACATCCCCACAAACAGATAAGCATTACCCATATCTTCATTTTTCTAGTCAAAATGGCGACTAATATAATGGTCGGACCCTTTTTATTAGGGAAGATAATTTTAATTTTCAAATTTGATTAGTGTATTTTAACCGTTAGGAATAATTTATTTATATTTAAATTTCAAATATTTATAATTTCGGAAAGTAAGCATAATACTTACTTTTTATTTTTATATACATGTATTTTGATTTGAATAATCTAATTTGCGAATAAAAATGTATTATTTCTGCAATCAATAAGATTTAACGTAATATCTGAAAGATAAAATAATCTAATATTAATCAATTAATAATACACAAATTATATAATTGTCTTTTAATAAAAGAATAAAAAAGGTAAATACATTTTTAATGCATTGTGTCTATTGCACTAAATAAATATTTTTAATTATAGTTATAAAATTGCCAGGATTTTGTAATTTTTTTTTCTAAATTTATTTAAAATATTTAATTATCTAAACTGTAAAATTATCGTTCATGTTAAATTATTTTTTCCCTGAAAATTTTTTTAATGTAATTACTATGAAACGAATTTCGTGTTTTCTCTTTTTCAACAAAGAAAGACCTCCTTATATGGCGATAACTGATCACTTACGTTTGCCAGGAAAATCATGATGCTCAGATAGAAATGGCAATAACAAGTTAGTCAGTAAACCAGGGAAGCGTATACAGCAAGCCAAGTTATTAAAAAAAAATATGAAATTAAGAATAAAACAACATCTTTTCATCTTCTTAAGCATAGTTATATTTCGCAGGTTTAACACTTTACCTGCTTCTTCAGGCTTATCGATACATGGAATATCCTCGTAAAACACAAAAATAAATTCCATGGATCGATAAGTCTGAAGAAGCAGGTAAAGTGTTAAACCTGCGAAATATAGCTATGCTTAAGAAGATGAAAAGATGTTGTTGTTTTTATTCTTAATAATCTGTCACATTGGTGTTAAAATATGAAATTATTTAAATAATAACAATCTAAAAATATATTCGTAACTGTACAAAATACAAAAACGTTTTCGTTATGTTAGCAGATTTAGCTAAGAATTTTAGCAATAGATGTCGCTGTGACGTTATGGAGACATCAATCCATAAACGGATTACGTCAGCAAAGGTCTTTCAAAGATATTGGTGAAACGAACAATACATGAAATTGCTATATAATATTAAATAATGAACATTTTTAGCCATTTTGTATTTGTATTTTAAAAGTTTGCAAAGAAAAAAAAACAAGTCATTCACAATTTTGTAGTAAATACAAAACTAAGCGAACCCGTACAATTTGCAGTCTATCAATCGCTTGTATTGTTAAAAATGACACTAGTGTTGAATTGAAGCGCAAAACTCATTTATTCAAGGTTTTGTGATTCAAGAGTCGAATATATAATATGTGATTCACGGCCTCCTCGGTACTCCATTGGCTTATGCATTGGTTTGTAAGAGAGTTGTTGCCGTCCAAGCCAGATTCCGATTGATCAAGAACCGGAAGTTGCCATTTTGTGTCTAGGATATCAAAGTAGTTCTCAGCATAGTTGATTCAATGTAGATAGACAACAATTTTGTTACTACTATTTTCCTGATCCGGTAAAACGTCAAATGGCCTGGACCGGAAGACGGATCCCCCCCCTCAAATCTCCAGGCCATGCGGAGTTCAAAGAGATACAGCTCAAGGGGCTCTGATTCCCAATTATGCTGTGGAGAGGGTTACAAACACACCCACTTGAAAATTGCAATAATACATGGTCGCTTAAAAAAAATAGAAAAAAAAAGGTCCAATCATATCAGTCAGTTACAAACAAACGTACAATGCTACTGTAAAATGCTATTAATAGAGTTTTGCAAATGTATCTTATTACATTACAATCGAATAGTATTATTTTCATTGAAGTTTATAGAAAGTAATAGTTCTTTCACTCGCTAGATGGAGCCACCTTTCGTATCAATTTTATTCTGTGAAAATTGCAGTCTACTTTTAATGTCATGTTATTATAACACGATTGATTTTATATTAGGGAATAGTTGTTTCTTATAAAAATAGTTTATTTTTATGTCAATGAATAACCTGCTCCAATCAAGTTATGCTGTCCGCTTTTCCTACCATAGAATAACATCATTAATTAAAGGTACGAGCTATGTTATGTACAACTTTGACAATTTATTGATCTTAAAAAATAAAATAGATCTTTTAACTCTACTAATATCTTCAATTGTGTGTTTATTTATTTTTGGAAATTCGGAGAAATTATTAAAAAAAATATAGAATTTTTTTTTTTAAATAATTGTCGAACTTCACATCGATTGTATCTGATTTGAAGCTGATCAATAAAAATTTCCTGCTTATTTCCCAATCAATATCTGCTTATTGTGTCTGTCTTATCCTTATCTAAGGTTGTAGGCTACTTATAAGCCTCTTGCAGTGACTTAAAGTGATTTCCCTTAGGCCACCATGTTAACTTTGACCCTTCGTAGCGCCTATACCCTTGGCTGTCTGCTGGTAAATTTTGCTGGTTCACTTAGTTATGGAAGATCTTTCGAATGCACATGGTCTGAACCGGCAACTCCGGTGACGCTATCGTGCCATTTACTTGTAAGTGTGGAAAGCTGTTTTCCGAGCCCTTACAACAAACGTAACTTTTTTTTTAATGATTATTTTATCAGTATTTATAGGTTTATATATTTAGGTTTATATATAAATTTACTAATAAATTTACTAAATAATTTTTAGCGACCCATTTGGGACAAATAATTTGTATTTGTCCACCCCTAACAACTTCCGAACGGAAGGTCGGATCGGCAAACGGATTTCACCATCTTATTCAGAGATCTAAACAACTTAAGAATAGATAAGAACGAATAATTTTCAGAGGCCAACGCCTCACCCCCTTATGTCCGAGATATTTGACATTGTTTTCATTGGATTTCCGCTATTAGCTTAAATGTTAGAATGCAACCATTTATTTCAGTTGTCAGCTAGTTTTCGGGCTCATATGTTGAAGGTTGTCGGTTCGAATCCGTACATCTATTGTTTGTTGTTTTTTTCTCAATGTTCGCATGGAGTTTTTTTTCTTATTTTCCTAACGTTTTTTATTTTTTTCCTAACTTTTTTTATGTTTCTTTATGTTAATGTACTTTCTTTTATTTTCCTTCCTTTATCGAATTTGGCCAAATAGGGACCACGGAAGTACTTCAACCTGACAACGTCAAGGCGAAGCTAGTGAAAGTCAAGAAGTCACATCCCGTCCAGAATAACCCTGAGATAGTAAGTCCCAGGGAGAAACGGACAAAACACAGAAGAAGAAAGAAACAGCCATGCCAACACCGGGATTCGAACTTAGGTTCCGACACAACGGCCACCACGGCAAACTGGCGTCTAGACAGCTCGGCCACGCCGGAACGGCTCCGTTTATTTTATTAATATTTTTAATTTTTTTTTATTATTAAGGGTCGCCCATAAATTTATGCTTTAGCACAAAATTGCATTCACTTGTTTATTTACATACAGTGCGCCCTAAGAGGAAAGATCAATGTTTATTCTGGGAGGTGATTAGGGTATCATTCATTCTAAGAACATGTGTTCTATTCGGAAGATAGCACTATTTGAATGTGCAGTTGCAAAAAATTACTGATAAGAAAGAGATGTTGCATGGGTCGCTCACTGTAGAATCCCCATTAAAATATGTAACCATTCGCTGTGTCCTGCCGGAATCTTATCAAGTCATCGGCTGAACCATTTGCATCCCGTATTATTACGCCACTGCTTATACACACAAAATAACACTGATTTTATCAACAACCTAAGGAATAAATTTCAAATTCGTAGATTTCATTGCAATTGACTATTACTCAACTTATTTAGTTAATTCTTTGTTTTTAACTTAATTATTTAAAATTCTAAATCTACACCAGATTGAGAAAACGCTTTCAGTCACAGATCGTGCCATAATTACGAAAACTGTAGAGTTTGTAACAGGAGCAAAGGGAAAATATACAAATGCCAGAGAGTTATTAGCAGTAACCAAAGCGTGCTTTCAAAGGGCAGATCATGGAAATAAGATTCCTGACTGGTTTCAACTCCCCCTCCATCAAGGACAAGGTACCGAAGCGCTAGTAGCACATCAAGACATAATATTAGGTAAGTTTTCAGCGATATTTTATTAATTTCTTTGTCATGCAAAACTGCCAGTTATAGTTTTCTGTTAAGAAGCTCAAATATTCTCTAAAACAAAAGGAATTGATTTTTTTATCGGAATTATATTATCCAAAAACAACATTTTCCTTTAATTATTCAAATATTTTTTAGTATTTTCTTTATTTTTTTCTTCTACCGTTTGTAAACAAGGATTCACAGAAAATTATATGTTTTATCTATACTTATCTATGTTATATTTTATCGATACTTATTAGCGACAATTTTCTTCGACAAAAAGATCTTATTAAAAGATTATTTATTATAGATTACAAAATTTCCAGTCAAATATTGCATAAATAATATTCAGCAAAAAGTGTCTTTGACACGTTGTCATTATTATGGACGCATTATAATTTTTTTTTATATAATATCCAATGTTAGATAAAGATGAAGAATATTATTACAAAGAGAAATGGTTGAAATTATTGAAATTCAGGTAGCGTAGAGTGTTATTATACTAATTTCTTAACCATATGGTAACAAATCTACATAGTTTTCTAATAAGATATAATGTTTTTATCATACAAAAATGTGTCATTATTAAGATTACACTAAATAAATTATTTATAGTTATTAGAATTCAAACTCTTAAACACTCTTTCCGGTTTATTTTCTTATTTTTAGTTAATATACAAAAATATGCACACTCCACATATATGTTTCATAGAATTATATATAGTGCGTTGTTTTCTGTACTTCGGTTTCCGGTTTTACTGCGGATTTTAGTTAATGAAGTGCAAGTCCTTTCAGAAAATTATAAATTTGCCCATGTTTTCAGATATCTCTGAAATTTATTTACATTTATTACATTATATTTATTAGAAGAATTTCCGAATATTTGTTATTTAACATTAACATCTATAAATAATAAGCAATAATAATTATGGCAACAAATCATACAAAAATAAATAAAAATACGTAAAGTTACATGATTGCGAAATTGCTAAAACTTGCAAAATATATTTTGATAACTTTAATAAACTTTATAGAAAATTGATATTTTTCACGATATGAAAAAGTTTACATATTATTATTATTTAATGTTAACGTAACACAATCCTATTTTTTTTAACAATTTTACTTGATGTAATTTTAATAATATTCGTTATTTTTTACGAGTGTTATTACGTATAAAAAATATATTTTCTTGTATTTCTTTTTTTTAATTTCACTATTCTGGGGATTTTTAAATACAGTAAAACCTCATTATAACGGACTAATAGGGGCTGAAGGTTGTCCGTTTTAATGAAAGTCCGGTTTATAACAAATAATTCTTATAGCGGTGTAATGAAGCAGGGTGTACATCAATTAAAGTATAAAAAGTGTTTATTATACATCAAATAGATGTGTACAAAATATACACTGCATTAATCTTTAGAACAAGAAGGTCCTGGTTCATGTTGATTGCTTACATTCATTGGTTTGAAAAAATAATTTGTTTTCTGCTGGTTTTGTTTGCTGCTTATTTCTTCAGTTAATAACTGACGGAGGTGTTCATAATATGCAAACATATTTTCATTTGCCGATTGTTCAACATATTGCATAACAAAATTTAAATGTCTTTCACTTCGCTCACCTTAATTGTAGACTGACAGTTTTTTTTTTTTTTAAACTGTCCGTTATCAGCGATGTCCGTTATAAAAGGATCCGTTATAATGAGGTTCCACTGTACAGTCAAACTTGGATAATTCGAAGCTGAAGGGACCAGAGAAAAAGTTCGAAATATCCAAAAATTCGAATTACATATATGCTCTCAAACAGAAGAGATAAATAACAAAGATTAACTCCACGATCAAAGATACACATAAACTTTATCTAAGAATACTGCTACATTTTTTTTTTCATTAAATCAAACATTTTTTAATAGCTTAATTATTCATCAATTTTTAAAAAAAAGGCAGATATTTTTAATTGCTTCATTGAATGCAATCTTTGAGTCATAGCATAGGATTCCAACCTATCAATTGATACAAAAATAGAATCTTCTACATTAGACTGACCTTCAAAAAAGCGTCGTCGGCTTTTGTTTTTCTTAGAAAGTCCGTTAAAATAAATAACGTATCTTAGCTGAGAAAAGTCTCAGGAACAATTTCTACCGTAATCTTTTAAGGACAATCGTACGAAAAATTCGAATTATCCAAAATAAAATTCGAATTATCCATGATTTTTTAACATTATTTTAATGCAGAATTCTAGGGACCGAGCAAAAAATTCAAATTATCCAGAATTTCGAATTAAATAAGTTCGAATTATCCAAGTTTCACTGTACCATATTTCTAATCATGGATATATTTTTAAGGAGTTTTATTAGACTTTAAGTTTTAAACATTCTTGTATTTTTGAGTTTTACTAATTTATTAGTAAATAATTTTTCAGTAGATTTATTAATTTCATAATTTTGCTTGAAGTTTCTTCCTTGTTAATCTATTGTCGTTCAAATACATACGCACAGGAGCCATTTATAAATAAAATCACAAATTGAGTTACGGAAAAAGTAATGTTTTAACCAAATGTACCGGAATATAATCTTTTCGTGGAACAAAAGCGGATGCATTACTTGAATTTTACATGTACTGCTCATTTCCTAAATAGCAGGTAAAGCTCATGCCTCTCCTTAAACAATATTTAATTCATTAAAGCTGAAATTACACAAAATGATCGGACCGGTTTCCGTCCCGAGAGGGATCATCCTCAAGCTATGCGGATGCATATTGCTGTAATTATTCTATAATTAATACTTTTTAAATTACAAATATAAATTATTTATACTTTCAGCACCTGCATCACAGGATTTCATTTTGAAAACCTAGCAGGACTGTAATTTTAAATTTAGAAATAAATAAATAAATAAAAAAAAAAAAAAAAAAAAAAAAAAAATATTTATCTAAAAATAAAAAAAAAAAAAAAAAAATATATTTTAACAAAATCATTTATCAAAAATTTCTCTGAATGGTTCTCTAATGAACCATTATGTAAAAAAAAGTAAATTAAAGTATATTTTACAAAATGGAACAATGAAGGCGAAATGGAACCAAAAAGATTCGTACCTCGAGCTGTCACCAGGGAGAGACTGGGACGGCCGTTTCGTCCTCTTTAGGACTCATCAGCCTTTTTGTTGAATTATTAGGATCGTAAAATTTGTTATTACTTAAACTGGTTAGTTTAAAAGCTTTGTACAAATTCCTTTTGAGCCTAGCGGAACGCAGGTCAAGGATTTGATATTTTTTGTATTAGAATTTTTTTTTTGTTTATGTGTTTTGCTTTTGTGCTTCCGGGACCGAGAATGGGATTCTTATATGTTCTGAGTCTGTCATCGGTGGAGTTTGTCTGGCTGATGAGTCCTAAAGAGAACGAAACGGGCGTCCCAGTCTCTCCCCGGTGACAGCTCGAGGTGCAAAATCTCTTTGGTTCCTTTGTGCTTTCCGCAGTTACCATTTTGTTGAATTATTAGGCACGTAAAATTTTTTATAAGTTAAAATATATTTTATTTAAGGCTTATTTAAATTATATTTTCTTATTTAAATTTAAAAATTTTGTTTTATTTAATACATGCATCCTCTTTTATTCTAAGGAAAGATTATAACCGCTTTTTTTTAAGTGATTTTGGTTAAAACATTACTTTTTCCGAAACCTAGTTTGTGATAGTTTAAAAAAAAAGAATTATCTTGCAATTACACAAAAACACATCCAAAATCATTTGCACCATTCATAATCATTTTATGTATATCTTAGGCGTACTCATGATTTTGGAATGGGAGAAGTTGGATGGTCGTACTCATTCAACCACAAAAAATGTCCTTTCTCAGTTTATTAATGAACTTTCCAAGCAAAAAAAAGAATAAAGATTCAAAATCCTACATTTCTTCCATTTATGGGATTGAAGGGAGTGAGGGTTCTGACCTCCTCGGTACGCCAGTGATGTATACAATCAACTGTGGCTATACGCACTACTCCGTCTTCCGTTATGTTTCCGTAACGTAATTGCTTAAGTGACGTAGTTATGTCTTTAGGGTCACAAGAATGGGGAACAATTACCTGAAATTTTTAGGATGGTAAATTTTTGAATATAGATTAATAGAAATATATAGTCAAATGTTATTTTTATTTTATGTAATTGTTCCCCATTCTTGTGACCCTGACGACATAACTACGTCACTTAAGCAATTACGTTACGGAGACATAATGGAAGACGGAGTAGTGCATGCTTACGTGTATGTGCTAATGTACATTTATTTGAATCTTGAAGGCTTTTTTTATTATTTTATTTTGCAAATTATACATTACAGCCCTACTAAATACTCATGTACCTGTGATGTAGGTGCTGAGAGTAATCAATTATGGTAATTACATAATAAGGAATACCATAGTTACAATATTATAAATATTACATTAAAAATGAACTAAGAAAAACGCGATAAAGATATAAAAAAATAGTTCTTTTATATTTTTTTATATGTTCCAAATTATTTTTTTTGTGATTATTTTTTCTATGTGTTTGAAAAATTTTAATTTTGCAATATTTTTGATGTAAATTTCAGGATCCAACTGGTTATTCAACAAAGCCTTTGATCATATTGTATAAGTTTAATGCTTAGTTCCTAAATCAATATACTTTGTTCAATAATGAGATATACAATACTCCTAAAATGTCTTCTTTAATCACAACAACGATATTTCGTTTTCTTTAATAGAAAACTTCTTCAGTTTGAGAAACTGAGGACAAGAAATCTCTTTCTTCTTTCTCAACTGAATTCGTTATCATACATTTTGAAAAGTGTTTACAATACAACATGTACAAACAATACATAAACCGTCCGTGTTTACAAAACAGAATCTAAAAGATCATTATAATACTTATAAACAATACACAAATGTTCGCGTTTACAATACAGAAATCGCAATACAGAGATCGCCTTTCTTATATTATATTCGATATAAATGAATATTTAACTTATTTACTGACAATTCAAGTTCAAATTCTAATTTACTATTATAAAAATCTATTACTTCTATCAATTACTACTATTAAAAAAAATATATAATATTCTTAATATAATTTTTGAACCATCCAAATGTTAAACTGATTATAATACTAATTACATACTGATTTTTAGAAATTTATAATTGTTAATACAATTTGATTATTTGAAATTGATTAATTATACAAGGTTCTGTCATTAATCTTTCTTTTTCTTCTGGTATGTATATAAGATTTCTACTTTTGGATCCGGATTACAAATCTTTACAATAATCATAGTGAGATTTTGACACTATTATTCTTATGAGCTCTTACATGTTTACATTTGTTAGAGGATTTGTTTATATTGATTAAAGGAGAATTTAAGGAGTATTATATATCTCATGATTTAATACCTAATGTATTTAAAGATATATTTAAAAGGCTAATTTATATTCTATAACATATGACTTTTTCATCTTTTAATTTTTAATAATTATAATTATTAATTATTAATTTCCATTAATTAAGGAGGAAAAAAACAGAAAAATCGCGTTAACTCTTAGAAAAGATAATGAGACATTGACCTATGAGCTATCTCATGGGGATGTATTTTATCGTCTTGTAGGAGAAATATTTTGTCTACTGCACTTAAGTCAGAGCGAGCACAGGATCCAGGATATCATGGCTATATTGCATAGCATTCACATTTCCTCTTGGAGAAACTTACAGATCTATGCATCCAGCTAAAGCAAAACCACACCAAACCATCAAGCTATCTCCAATATAAATGTTTCTTTCATATTAAGGGACAATAGTATGTTCCTCGTTCTCTCCAGATCATGGCACGCCCTGAATCGCTCTGCAAATCTGGACTGATCTGTGGATAGTATTGGGTTTCAGCGCGGATATCAGGAAGTCGTATTTATTTCAAATGTTCTCCCCTCTAAAGGGTGAATAAAGGACACAAGACTAGCATAAAGGACTCCTTTGTGAAGCCTTCTGCGCACTGTGCCAGTAGGAATAGCACTGTGTTGGAGTAGTTACACAACGAAGGTACACAACGACGATAGCTGTCAGTCATCAGCCTCAGGCCACGGAACTTAGGACTTCCTTCGCTGTACCTTCGGAGAGCTGGTTCTGTATTAAAATTAGGCCTACAGAAGGACCCATATTCCGCTGTCATGCTACTTCCATCTGACTTTGGCTTGCCTGTAGTCTTCTGATAGCTTTTCATCTGAGTTCATATGTTAAATGATGTCTCGAAATCCTTTAAATACATTTTGCAAAGTCCTTTCTTTATAATCTAAACAGGAATTGACGAACACCTTCCAAACAGCCCCTTTTATGCAGTGGCTCATCTGCATAAGTCAATGTTTGCAAACGACATCCTAACGTCGTTAATTTCACGTCATATATCGAAGTTTTATATATTTCTTACTAACCTTTACCACGTAATGCATACATTTATTTTTTGTGTTTTTTATCTTACTTAATGGAGTATCTAAGAGTACAGCCATCCTACTCAGCCATGATCACATTTTAGAATGCGAAGATTTGCTTAAAGGTATAAACTACTGTAGAAATTTTGTAGGTGAATATATTTCGCAAGTTTCTGACATTAAATATAAATGATGAAAGTACAGGATGAGTCAAATATCTAGAAAAAGATTATTTATAGCCCGATGTCGGCTACATTCCTGGTGTCTATGTAAATCAGATTGTTTTTTTCTTTGCTTAAAGATTAACCCTATGCAATTGTAATGACATTTAGACCACTTCTATAATAAAAAAACGAAACGTTACAATTCAAACCGTACTCTGTTGTTATAGCATTGCACGTTGAACGTTTTCTACAATTATTTTCATTGTTATAGCAAAAAGCGCCCTCTAGCGGACGATTTGTAGCTATTTTATTTTTTTTCAGAATCGTTGAGCGCATCCTTTGGATGCTCTAAATAGGCCAACTTTAATTAAAACCACCTTATAGATTCGAAACACTATAGAATAAAAATAAAAAAATAAGAAAAAAAACGATCATCATTTTAAACTTAATTATGCTGATCTAAGTATGAATAATTTATAATTATATAACCTATATATACATAGGGTGTTGCAAAATGTGTAATATTCAAACTATGTGTAAGAGCATGGCTAAGGATCAATATATTCCTAATGAATCCATGTCCGGAAACGCCCCATTAAGGTGCTATGTGGTCCTAAAGTGAGCCTTTCCTAGAGATCATATTCTTTGCTACACCGTAAGAAATGTTTTGTATGCGAGCCAACACCTGTTTTGCAGGCGAGCTATTTTTGTTGAAACAATTAAAAAAAAAAAAAAAAAGCTCGCCTGCAAAAGAGGTGTTGGCTCGCCTGCACAGCATTTCTTAAGGTGTAGCAAAGAAAATGATCTCTAGCAAAGGCTCACTTTAGGACCACCTAGAGCCTTAATGGGGCGTTTGCGGACATGGGTTGATAAGGAATATATTGATCCTCAGCCACGCCCCTACACATGGTTTGAATATTACACACGAATTTTGCAACACCCTGTTTATTTGTACTCATGTATTTTTTTATTCAATATTTAGTTTTTTAAGAAATTCGCTGACGAATTTAAGAAATTTAAATTTTAATGGAAACTTTTTTTTTTAAATTAACTACTTAGGATTAACCAATGAACGAACAGTAGACACTATCTTGTTCGGATCTGGGATCTAATTTTTATTTCGAAAGATTACAACTTTACCTGGAAGTAAGTTATATGAATGTGAATTGTATTTCTGTATCTACAGTTAATAATACGTATCAGAGACATGTATTTTCTATATTGCTTAAGTATAAGGTTATAATTTCTCTAAAATGGATGTACAACTGTCCAAATTTGACGTGCATCACTTTCGTCACCCGCACACCATCCAAGCGGTTGTCTAATTCCTGCCAAACTCGATGAAGCATGTTCGGTGTGATAACCTCCAAAACATGGGTGATCCGTTCCTTGATATCACTGATGGAATTGAAGGTACGTACTTGTACGTTAATCAATACAGAAAATACATGCTTTTGAAACCCCACCATTCTTTTATAATCCACCCTGTATATACCTAAGTAAACGTGGACGAGCGTTGAACTGAACACCCGATCTCATTTTCATCCTAGGTCATGAGACGTTAAAATGTATACCCATTATGTTATTAAAGAATCCCATATCCATTATGTAGAAGGCTGAGATAAGGAGTAAGAGACAGAAAAAAAAGTTAAATAGCAAAATATGTTATTAAGTGCCCACAATCGGTAATTCAAACATTTAGTAATTTTAGAAATCTGTCATGGCAGAGGCTTATGATTCAATTTGACTTTGATATAAATGAGAATCACAGAAAAGCAGTTTTTGATCAAAACCACCAATACACTGAACTGTTGAAGAATCGTTATCCATATTAATCAATAACTAATTCTCCTATGAAGCTGAAAATTTAGTAATGGAAGTAGATTATCCATTGATCTCTATTCAATTTATTGAAAGCATAAACGGAGGAAAATTATCATTTATGCAAACTATTTCTATAAATATTTAATGTCCAAAACCTGAGGAATGAAGTAAAGCTGACACAGGTGTAGGATCCACAGCTGCAGGCAATCAAGCTGAAAAAGGAATCTAAATGATATTTAATTTTAATCATGGTTTTTTTTACAAACTCATTTATTGGTGAATCAAAATTTTGGTAGCAGGATGCTTCAGTCTGACACAAGTGAAACTGCTTCCATTTCTGAGGTGTCGATTCTCAGGGACGGTTTCATAATTTTTGTTTCATAATTTGATGTTTTTATTTATGTGTAATTATTTTATTTTTGTTATGAGCAGCTAAGAACGCTGCAATCAATGTTCAACCACCCTAGATGGAAGTCGAAGACAAGTCACAGCTGGCTGTAAACTTAGGAAAGAAGCATATCCTCATTTTAGTAGAGGGTTGAGGGGACCCTTGGGTCTCTCTGAAGGAAAAAAAAAAAGCAGGATCTTCAACTTCGAAGCTTTGAACGAGTTTTTATTATATCTCTAAGCTTAAAATAAGTGATTCCCAAATACTTTTTAGTTGGATTGAATTTTTAATAAATTATAATATCTATTAATGTAATTATAATATTTTCACTAATTGCAGATTTAAAATAACAGCCTCTCTTTTGTAATTTAGGGATAAAAATTAAAAGCTTTCAGTTTAATAATTTTAAAAATATTATTATTAATATTTTTATTATTATTCATACTGCTACTACTACTTCTAATAATAATAATAATAATAATTGTGTACACAACCACACATCCCTAACCATTTTTGCACACTTTTTTGCACTTGGCAAGATATGTTTTTATTCTTGGACCCGCCATTTTGTCTTTCCTGGGTAATAACAAATATAGGAACTTGGGAACAATAATAATTAGGAAGTGGATAGGAATCCCCGGACCTCCAGGAAGATGAAATAAAGAAAAAATCTCAACTCAGTCAGGGTCACAGCAAAGTTCCTCGAGAGCAATGCACCACTGAACAAGTTATTCACAGATATAATAATTTATAATTGTTATATAAAGCTCTTCTTAGATTTTTCTATCTATTTGTCTATTATTTATCACTCAATATTTTTTTTCCCAAGCTTTTGCATATTATTTCGTGATGATAAATATACACATGCTACTTAGTAATTTTTAAAAATTGACGTTTATTTTTATATCTTATTACATTTTAATTTTTTACTTAATAGGAAAAAATATGGCACCTCGAGAAATCTAAACTAAAAACAAAATACACATTAAAAATAAAATAAAGGAAATTCTTGTGCTGCTCTCCGACAGCCTCAAAAAATTTCCTTTGCGCATTATTAAGAAGAAAAAAAAAGCGCTAAAATATATAAACATTTTTTTACACATGTGTTTATACATTTTAGGGGCCTTTTTTTTTTCTTATTAATGCGGATAGAAAATTCTTTCAGGCTGCCGGAGGGCAGCACAAGAATTTGTTTTTTTTAATTTTTAATGTATATTTTGTTTTTAGTTTAGATTTCTGGAAATCAAGACCTTGGGTGTTTACTGGTGACTACTCTCGACTGATGATCGCCAATTAAGCGAGAAACAGCTATTTTGTGATGTCACTTTTGTAAACACTTGTCTCACCCTTTTTATGTGTTTATAAGTTTTTTATTTAATAAAATTTCTTTTTCTCTTTTTTAGAATGAATGTTCGCTTAGTGTACATTGCTGTTTTAATTGCCTTCCTTCCTTTAGTAGATTGTCTAAGAGGTAATAATTTGAAATATTTTTATAATCTTTTTAATCGAATTTTAACTATTTTATTATTGATTTTTTTTTTAAATTACTACTTAAATTTTTTTAAGTTAATTATAAATACAGGAAACATATTACTGAAAAAGATATTTATAATGATGAGGAAATTATTTTGAAAATATCTTTAAAATTATTTTTTTAATTGAAAATTGATTAATTACTTTATTAATACCAAAATATCAAAAGCAATTCTAAAAAAAAGATACAAGAGTAACTCTTGAGATCCCTATTAGCTTCTTCAGTAATGAAGACTGGTCGAACGATTTTAAATTCATAGGACAAACTTTAAGGGGTGGTTAAAGTTAAAGTATCCCACTACAGGCCACTATAGGCGCTTGGGATCGCGGGAGGTAAGGCTCCCAGCGCTTCTTGACCAACGTGACCAAATTGAGGTAGGGGTGGTAGGGTACACTAAAACAAATATTTTTTGTCAAACAATGTATGTCCGCAGCTGTCGCATTGACGCGATAGAGGGCGCTGTTTGGTCGTTGACGATACCCGCCCAAAGATTGAGAGAGAATCGTTGCTGCTAAGCATGTGGCCGTGTAACCTGTGGATTAAACACTCCCTCACATATAAACAATGCTTCATCTGTGAAAATGACATGTGCTGGCAAATCCGGCTGCACTGCACTCTGCTGCGTAAACCAGCGGCAAAGAAGTCTACGCGCCGAAGATAATCCTCAGCTTTGAATGCGTGAATTCTCTGTAAATGGAATGGATTTAATTGCTCCTGGTACAAAATTCTCCTTACGATAATATGGCTTACATCTACGCTGAGTTCTTCAGCAGAGTTATTTGTATTCAATACTTAGACTGGATGGCTAATTAATGACTAAAAGTAGCGTGACTCTACAGGAAACGAGAAGTTTATGACAGCTCCGTGCCCTTGATAACTTATACATTGCTAACATAACAGTACAAACAAACTTGGGAGTAAGCAAAGTTATAGACTGTTATTCATGAGCACTCTGCATATAAACGAAAAATAACGAAACTTGCCTTTTGAATTGCCCTTACAAACAAAAATAATTACATTTTGTTTTACAGGCTTCCTCATTAAATTCATTACAGTAAAAATTAATCCAAAAGAAGCTTTATTAATTATTTGTCAATTTTTCTTATTAATTAATTTGCTTTATTCATATGTTGAATAACTTCTTTCATGTGGATTTCCAGTCAATTTCTTTATAATAGCGAATTTTCTTTCATTTGTCTGACTATATACCGGTACTAAAAAGTAAGAATATCACTATTGATAGACCGATTTTGTAAAGAGGACCCTTACAATATCTTCGTACGCCGCTTAAAAGCTTCAGAGGCCCTTGAAAAGTAAAAAATAAAATCACTGATTTTTACTCATTTCAATATGTATGTTACTTTCAAATTTCACTAATGTTTTGATATCCTCTACGCAGCCTCAAATAAGGACCCCTTTTTTTTGCTTTACTCTGCTTTAAAGTGAAA
Organism: Thereuonema tuberculata; assembly: GCA_023159025.1. Lineage (NCBI taxonomy): Eukaryota > Metazoa > Arthropoda > Chilopoda > Scutigeromorpha > Scutigeridae > Thereuonema > Thereuonema tuberculata. Next base: position 36,954,937 of record JAFIDM010000007.1, on the reverse strand, counting down.
TTTTATGAAAACTTGCATTATTTGAGCATTTTTTTTACTTACATCCATTTTTAAACTAAAAGCTCAAATAATTCTACTTAAATATTTTTCCCTTTATTTTCTTTTTTAGATTTCAAATATGTAAGAGTCAGGCGAAAACAACCAACCATGACTTCAACTTCGGACTCCTCCTCGTCCGGAACGTCTAGTAGTACAATGCCAAATAAATCGTTAAAACCAGAGGAACCTTCAACTCCAAGTGGTTATTCGAATTTAAAGAAAAATGATACAACTGCAACATCCAAAGTCCAAACTTCAAGTGGAAACCAGAAAGCACCTTTTCCCGCTTCTGGTTCATCTTACAGTTCTCAAACATCAGATGGCAAATCTAAACCTTCCAATTCCACTTCCTCTCAAAAGGCTTCTATGCCCAAGAAAAACCCTTATTCCAAAGCAACTTCTATAAATCCTTATTCCAAACCTCCATCCCCTACCTCTTCAAAAATCCCAATTGCTTATAGTCCAACTTCTTCTTTAACGGCAACTGAATCAAAAACTAATACCCCTCCAGTTGTAAATCCTGCCTCTTCCTCTTCTAGTTACATTCCAGTTAGCTCTAACTCTAAGCCACGAAATCCTGGTAATTACAGTCCCTCTATATCTAACCCTCAAACTCCTACCACTTACAGCTCAAGTTCCCCAACTTCAAAAACACCACCTTCAAACAGCTATCCAAGTTCTAATCCCCCAACTTCAAAAACACAACCTTCAAACAG
>JAFIDM010000007.1:36867958-36886082 GCA_023159025.1 Thereuonema tuberculata | reverse complement strand
TAATGTTTATCAGACCTATTTAGGTGTACTTCTTACGTTTACACCTGTAATTTAGGTTCTGAGAGTTTAAACTAAAGGTTCATTTTCCACCCAAAAAGAAAAACGAAATACCAACCATATCTAAAGTTTAATTTATCTAAAGAATAATTATTTTTGACTCATTACGCCGAAAGGCATTTAAAACTCACCTTTGTATAATCTAAATACTGCTCTAACTTGTGAACGAAGCTTCTACGGCAAAAATGGTCTTGAGTTTCAAAATCAGCGTAAAAAACTGAGTAAGTATGCCAAATTTCATTAAAATCGGTGCAATGGTAACAAAATTATTTGGTTTTGAACGTATGTTTTCAGTTGTCTAGGTCAGTTTCCAGAAAAATGATAAAGTTTCTAGGTCAGTTTCAGTTGATAAAATTTCATGGAAACAACATGGAATGACAAAATGAACTAATATTTCATCCGATTTGAGTACCCTTGATTCAATGGTACCATTGAGAACCTTGGATCTCTCTTAATAGCTTAATTATATCGAGTTACAGAGAGACAGATAGACGAACTTAGCCAATTATATAAGTTGATGAGTGGTTCACAATCTGAGGTGAGATATCTTAACATGCAAAAATGAAGAGACTGCACTTTGTCAATTTGAATAGCTGAATTACCAAATTTCAGCAATTTCTGTAAATAGTTAGAAAACTCAGGAAAAAAATGTGGTTAATGATTAGATTACGGTATCGCCAAAGGCCGCCCGATAGCCGGCGGTCGTCGCACTCTTTTGAACATGGCGGATAATGTGAAATGATACTAAAAAATAGAATGCTTACTTCAAAATGTTTTTGAACGATCTTTTACTATAAAAACTAACCCTCATCTGGCTAACTGCGATCTTGAGATAACAGTATGTGGAAGTCACCACGGCGGGCGGGCACCATTGGGGGTACCGCGATCTAAAATTTAACCAGTTTTTAAATACAATGCCTTAGTGGATGCCACCAATACTCCCTAAATGACATTCTAGAACAGCCGTTTCACACTCGTTGAAGTGTCACCAGTAAACAGTATTTTATAAATTTATATGTCTCATTAATCTAGTACAGATATGACCGAATTTTTATTCTGAAGTTTCATATTAAAATTTCAAAATAAAATATTTACATGTAGATTATGATACAAACTGTTAAATGATTAACATTAAATTATTTGTGAAGATATCACTCATTGATGTGAACTACCTGGAAGTACTAATAACTTTCAAATCCCTTTGTCGTTAACAATTTGTAGTGATCTTCATAGATTTCTCTGCTAGCATCTTTTCTTATTAACTCAGTTTAGAGGTTAATAGGAACAATCTTATGAATCCGAGTGGTTCCTCCAAACTTAATAGTTACAGAAGTGCGAGATTTCGCCTCCTCAAATGAATTTTCGTAGCCATCTTGGAAGTAAGAATTTAATTTCAAGTTTTAAAGGCAATGACTTAACGACATTTTCTTGCTGGCTTAATGTCCAGTACTTACCAAATTGTGAGTCGTTGGTGTCCCGCATTCTGGTCACGAAGTCCTGATTGAACTGCCAGCTACCTGAAGGGGCACCATTTGGTTGTGAAAGAATGAGACCCGCAGTCAAAAGGAGAGCACACACGCCCACAGAGAGCATCTATTAGAGGGGAGAAAATTAAAATAATGCTAATTAATAAAATAGCTTATATCAAGATAAATTCAAAAGACTAAAACTTAGTTTTTAAACTATTCGGTAAATAAAAATTGCTCTGAATTTACACTCATACTTGCAAATCTCCTATTTTTCACTAGTTAATTGAAAACTAAACTTCGTATTTTAAAAGTGATGCCAAGGCGGCCATCTCGACTGTAGTCCAAAACAACCTGGTACCGTACTCTCCAGTTTCACCCAACTTTACTTTTCATATCATTTATTAGGCCTAGTTATTTTGCACTTAACGTATGATGATAGCGAAAACATGTTTAACTTTTACATGCATTTAAAAAGTTATGTCCCATTTTCCGGCAGGGATTAGGAGCAAACCAGCCGTAAGAGTGGGACCTTACTTTTAAAATAATAATAATAATTCTGAATAGTTAACATATATGAAAAGAACGAACTCAGTTTCGCTCTTATAATTTAATACTCTTGTGGTTCTAATACTACATATATTTTTAGTTTGTTTATATGCTTTTATTATAATGCAGTATTTACTTATATTAAATTACAGTAAGAAAGTTTTACTTTTGAAATTATAATGTTTTAATATTAAAGTTCGTTTCCTACCTCAGGCTTCCTTTCTGTACTGCTGCTCTTAAATTTCTCACCTCCGATAGTATCAAAGTTAAAACGTAAAATGAAATAAACCTAATTCATGATGGGAAAAACTTTATCAATTTTGTCCTACCATTGGTTGTGACGTATTCGCGATTAGTAAGCACAAAACTTAGCTTTATAAGGTTTTTGTAACTGATTGATTGAATATTATTTCATATAAAATATTTTTAATTTTTTTATTTATTAACGATACAATTATAATAATAACTGCAAGATATTGTAAATGCAACTAAACAATTGAACCTCAAGCTACCTGTATTCCCTTTTTGGTGTCGTGGAGACGTCCACAAGACACTTATGCTTGGACCATACCACTGAAAAGGGTAAGACAGTGAAAGAGTTCATTACAACCAATCAGAAACGCTAAATATCGTCCAATCAGTGTCTGAAGTGGAATAAGATATTCTGTGGGACGTGAAAGTAGATGGACTTGGCAACCATGTAATGAACCACATCGGACGTAGTCTTTATTCCGAGTTTTCGATGATACAGAATCAGAATCACATACGAGAAGTTCGAGATATGGTAAGGAAGAATTCTGTTGGATTATTGAAATAAATACGAAACTTATTCCTATATTTAGACGTATTTGTTATAGAGATACTGTAGCACCGAAACTTGAACTTTTTACTTGGTGTTCTTGGATCCGAGTACAACTTTTAAATAATTTTGCTAGACCCCCCCCTCCCCTCAAAAAAGAAATACTGTAGTTAAGGAGGGAGGTTTTTAATGGAAGCTTTCGATTAAAGAATGGGTTGGGAATACTTAAAATATCACAAGGTGTGGGTGGTTGGAATTTGTGACTTCAGTGTATTTTAGATACTGTTAGGCTTGTAAGTTAACTGTTGAATTTGTGTTTGGAGGGAGTGGGGGAAAATGTTTTAAGAGCTACAGAGTACAAATGATTCTCTCATTGTGACGCTCACTTGTAAATAAGCTTGCTTGCTTGCTTTCTTTTTTTTTTTTTTTTTTTTGAAAGAACTATATGTAATTTTTGTTAAACTTCAGGATATGATACCCTCAATGGCCGCTCGCAGTGGTGACTTTGTGCATATTGTTATCTTAAGATCGCAGTTAAGACAGATGAGGCTTAGTTTTTCTAGTAAAAGATCATGCACAACCATTTTGAAATAAACATGTTTTTTATAGTCAATTATTCGTTTCACATAATCCGCCATCTTCAAAATAGTGCGACGGGCGGCCATTGGGGTTACCATATGCTGAAGTTTAGCCTATGGCTGAGTCACTGGAAGTATGAACGCTTTTATGAAACGGGGGTGATTTTTTACTTTCCACCCCAACCCTCGTCTGAAATATAAAACTGTAACGGATAAATAAGTACCATAACATTTTTAAACTGGAATTTTGGGTAGTCCAAGTATGCACTCACTTTACTGAAACTGACAATAAACATCGTTTAATAGGAGTCTTAAGTTAATAACTTCATGCACTTTAAGTTTAGAAGGAATTTGTTAACAAATGGGAGACTTATTTTTACGTAAGATGGAGACTCTTATTTTAATATTTGGTGGTGTTTGGTTTAATGTTTTAATACATACATTACAATTTTTGATTTAAACTTGAATAAAAGTACCAACTCGCATGGAACTATTTCCAAGATGGCGGTTAACGAACCCTCCGCGGAATTTCGGGACATAATACTACAAAAATCTTTTCAATATAAACATCCTGGAGTCGGCGTCTCAATTAATCTGATCTACAGCTAATCGACACAAACTAAGTTAACTACTTTTCCCCTTGCGGGGAAATGGCAAGAAGGCAGTCGACTATGTATCCTTGTGCGCGGGACCGTATTCTCACGTTTAGGCGTAATTTTTTAATTTTTGCTATGTCGGTTATCCAGCTTTAGCAATTAAGTACTTATCTATATTTTAAGATTATTTTTATTTCTAAGTCCCTAATTTTATACTGTACTATACCTCAACGGAGTTTGGAATATTTACGTTATTTAAGACTAAAAATAGTTAAACTTTTTTTTTGTTTTTATTTTTTTTTTTTTTTCCTTGGCCTTATGTAATTTCTAACATTTTCTTCTTTTTAGCCTCCAAATCTTCGATTAAGAAGGATGGTGAATTTGAAGGTTATTTTGGCTTTTACTATTGCAGCCGTTTGTACCATGATTGTGGTATCAATGGCTTCTCCTCGATACGTTCAGTTCGCCTCCACAACTAACACAGCCACGACAGGTGATCAGGTCGATATAGAAACGGAAACCTTTCCTGTATTACTTCGAGCAAGGAGACAAGGTGAAGAACCCAGAACTTCGGTATCAGAAGAAAAGAGTGATAACAGATCTACGCCTACTACAGTACATTCGGAAGTACCTTCTCCACCTCCCACAGAACGTCGGACATCCGAAGAACATAAACCAGAGGTATGTAGATTACTGCTAACGACTTCGTTAAACTTGATAATGGCTACGTGAATTGGAATACTTATACATTTATAAGCTATCGTTTTAAATAAAATACTATGAAGATGTTACTAAATTTCAGTCAATTGTATTTATTCTGTAACAATACTAAGAACGTTATACTTTTATAATCTTAAAATCTGCAGTAATATTTTTGTAATAGGATGCGAAAACACCTTTGTAACAATAGTTTTAATTTAAAATGTAGTCTGAAGAGAACCCTTGAGAAATATCACGTGTAGATGGTAGGATATCTAGGTGAAAAAACATTGATTATAATATGTGGAATATTGTCTTTCGGAACAAATATAAAACTCTTCTGATAGCAGAGCGTGGTTGTGAATTACCGAGTGGATGAAGAAATAACCTAGACTATTTAGTAAATGTTATACATAGATTCTGGACTACTATAAGAATATTAGACTAAAAAAAAAAAAAAAAAAAAAAATTCTTGAACTATTGATATATCGTCAATTTGAATTTAGTTTTACCTTCTGAAAACAAATTGGGTATTTACAGTCAATAAAGAATCGGGAATAATTTATTCTGGCTCTTATGAGTTCAGTTCAGATAATTACGTGAAGTTGAACATCTATGAAGTACCTAGTCTGACTTTACACTGGGACACAAGTTAAGTGTTCTATTTGCTTGTTGCAAGTAGTATCAGGAATAAGTTCATACTTGCCTCTATGGAAATGCAGCATTGGATATAAGGAATAATGTAATTGGCTCTATATTCCTTTATAAACTGTCTTTAGTTTAATCCATCCTGACATGTAGCTTCGTTATCATTTCTTCCGTCTCCTGTGTAATCAGATCAGCTGATGAACAGCTTCTGAAGTCTTGATTTCCCTTTAAAATAATTATTTGTTACTTATCGTTAAACGTACATTGCACGACATTAGATTGTAAAAATTAAAAACAAATTACTAATGTTTATTTAACTCTATGCTTACACAGATTGCATATCTTATTTTCCTTCAAAACTCTCGCTGTAGCAAACGTATCTATTGGCAAACCTTAAATTCTGTAGGAATTAAGATTTTCATTATATCGAACGTTCGTAAACGGATAGTTGCCTGTATCCTGTATAAATTAACTGTAATGCTGCTATGAAAAATTTACCTTTTTTTTTTTTTTTTTTCCCCTCGAAAACTTTGTTCTCTTAATTTGCCAGTAGCCAATCAAAACCTCTTAAGAAATACTGCAAATGAATTTTATCATTGTAACATTGATTTGATTACGAAGTCTTCTTTGTTTTTTTTATTATTATTATTATTATTATTATTATTATTCATTCCAGCCCTTTTGTTTCAGTAGACTTACATCTTTTATGGTTCTAAAATGTCAAACCCTGAAACCAATAAACTACATAAAACCCAATCTAAATTTTCATTGAAAATACTACCGGAATTTTATTCCTTACATAATTAATACAAAAGATTGAAACAAGATACTTCATTTACATGGAAAAGTCTGTTTTAATTGACAACTTTTTAAGTTCATTGCCACTAGTTTCAATAATGTTTCCATGCTCTTCTGCATCATTCAAACATTTGACTTGGTTCCTCATTTCGACGATTTCCGGTTTTCGACCGGAATTGGATCCCGGTCGAGTAAATGGGAGGAACTCAAATGAAAATAATAAACTTCTCTTCCTTTTTAAGCCTCTTTCTCTAGTAAAGCTAATCAAATCGATGTGATTTTCTTCCAAACTTTTGAACTGCTGAATGTCTCTTCTTGAAATTTAGCATATGTATTTAAGGTTCAGTAATTTTAGAAAAGTTTTATTTTCAAATTTTTGTTGAATGGGTCCTTGTCGTGGAATTAGCTCGTGTATGTAATTCTGAGAAAGAAAATTTGAATTAATTAAAATTAGAAAAGTACATTAAGACTTTTAAAAAGGATTTCATGAACTTTATTTTACCACATGCTTTCTAACATAAACAATTGATTTTACTCTAACATTTCTAGGTACTAGGTGACATGGCGGTAAATAAAGCTACTACAGCAGTAACAGAAGCCTCTTCGAGATTCCCAACTACCCAAAGAAATGCAGTTACTGTTGAAGAAAAGCCGATTTCGGCCTCGGCACCGAACGATAATGTTGAGAAGGCTGAAGAACCTCTTACGCCTACATCTCAACCCACGACTGTGTTCCGAACTCTTCCTGATGTGGTTGCTGATGAAGTTAGGTCCACTGAAGAGTCCTCTGTGATTGCAACAACCGCTTCTACAGCTTGGGAAGCGAAGGTGAATGTTCCCTTGCAGTTGGTGACAAATTCCAAAGAATTCAATGAAAACAGGACTGTAATCCTCGTTGGTGATCAAGCTGAAACAAAAACAACGGAAGCTACTCCACATCGGATCCTGAATTCCAGTACAACAGAAGCCCAAACACTTACAGTAGAGATTTCAAAACCGGACACTAGTGTAAGTACTGAAACTACAACTGCAATCTCGATACCAGTGATAGATGTCAGTACATCTGTTTCCACCAGTGTGATGGATTTGACAGTGATACATCAGACAGAAACTACAGTGCCGTTTACGACCAAATCCTTACAGATAACCACAAATCCGAGTACAATGGTAACATCAACCTTGTCTTCAACTACAGACATGACTACTACTACCACTGAAAAGTCAACATCGAGCATCAGTACGCCGGAAACTGAAGAATTGACGACAGTATCAAAATCTACAGTCGTCCATAAGGAAAACATTACCTTAAACCCAAAGGAATCTGAAATTGATGTTACAACCACTAAACCCGCAAGTACTGTCGAGGTGATGCCAGTAGTTCACATTGAATCAGATTCCATCACTTCAACAACGACTGAAACCACATCTGCAATCCCAACAAATGCAGTGACTTCAACAAAAATGGCAGAGGTAACAGAAACTATGTTAATGGAGGAAACTATTTCTACAACTGAAGTTACAGGAACTACACGAATTGCATCAACAAATACAGAAACTTCAGTGAGTATTTCTCATTCTACAACGGAAGTTCCACTCGTTAATATAACAGAAATTCCTTCGCATCAATTGGATTCTGGTATTGATGAAACGAGCACTGATAACTCCAGTGTACAGGGATTATTGCCTAAGCTTGAAGAGAAAAACGTAACTCAAAACATTAAAGTACCGGAATTGAATCCGAAGGACATCGAGGATATTGAAAGCGATCTGACATTACCTTTGGATATTCATTCTATCGATCAACCTCACAACAATATGGGAACTGGAATCGAAGAATTCGCAGATACTGAGCCAGTGGAAAGCGATGTACTACTAAATGCAACGAAAATCCCTACTGAAAAAGAAATTAGGATCGAAAAACTTCCACCCAACCACGCTGGAGTCGAGAGAAGACCACTTCCGGTAGAATTTCCGGAATCCATAATGGGACAGAACTTTCCTACGACAGAAGTGGATGGAGACACTACCACAATTAACATAAATATACCAGAGGATTATGATTTGAACGTGGATGTGCACGATCTGAACGAATTCCTTCCTATATTCGCCTGGGGTATCGTGAATCCTTCGGAAGAGGATTGGGGTTTGATGAATCCCATTCAGGAGGAAACTCCACAAGTTAATGACTTTTCCCATTTAGGTAAGTTTTCTTTCCCACTTCATTTCAATTAGTCTTAATTATCTTGTAGCAATTTTCCTTTTTATCTAAAGTAATCCAATTAAGTAAATTTTGAATGTTTCAATTGGTGCTAGTAAAATTAAAACAGAACGTGTTAAATTCATTAACATTGTTGATGTAAAATGTAGGCTTCTAAACACTACCGTAGATAATGGGAAAAGGGGGGGGGGGCACTTTTGGCAGTGATCGGGAAACATCCGTTACGGCGATGTTGACGACGTATGTTTGACTTTTGTCTTGAGTATGTTGTATTGAGGGGCCTCAAACTTGTTACGCCACTGCTTCTAAACCTTGTCACGAAGATAGTTGCCAATGAGGAGGCAGAGATGCTCTTTCTGCTGCAAGAAATATGAAAAGCGAAATAATGCCTTTCCAGGTGATTCACTTAGCCTCCTGACGGAGAAACGCACCCATACCTTCAAAACTCCTGGATTTGAACTTGGGCCCTGGAGCCTTACAGCCAAGGGACTAAGACCCCACTATCATCTTGGGCCGTGAAAAATGCAAAACTAATCTTAAACGCATTTCTACAAATGAATTTCTTGTAATGTTTCTTATAGCTAGTAATCATACTTCATAGAAATAGATAACAAGATAGCCTAAAATTCGTATTTGTAAACATTTTCTCTATTGTAACATTTTCCTATCGATCAATTATTTATTTTTTTTCAAATTGATATACAGAGAAAAAAATAAGCGAAACACAATCTTACGTTAGTTAAGATCATATGTTCTTTTGTAAATACATAAATTTAAAGTTGGATCTGAAAATTTAATATCCGATTTCTGAACCTCCCGTCGTGGTAAAGTGATTTCGGCCTCTATCAGAACTTCGGTGAATATACGCATAGGTAATTGTATTGTTTTGCTAGCTTTCCTTGGAGATTTCGAGTAATTCCTGAACAGATCTTAAACTTTTCTAAAATTCTTACCCTTTAAGACTTCAGACTTTAGTTTTTAACGGAAAGAAATAACTAACTCCAAAAGAAGGTTCTTATTAAATAAAAATTACCTGGTGTGTTATTAATATTCGATTCATCTCGTAAAGTTTTACTAAAATTGAATTAAATAACAATTGATAGTATTTAAAGTAAAATATGCAAAGGAAAAGATCTGTTGTAATTAAACTTAAATCTTGAGTTTAAATAAAATTAGTTTAAAGTTAAGAATGATTGCATAAATCTTCTGCATTTTTTTTTCTATATATTTAACTGCTTTACTTTCAGATGTTGGTCCGTGTGCTTTCGCATACCACTGCGGTGACGGCGCTGTTTGTCCATCTTGGCAGTGCCCAAAAGGATTCTATTGCTGTATGAGTCTATTGGGCTTCTGCTGTTACGATCTCTCTACACACCCTGACGCCATATTGGCCGATCAGGGAGTTGGAATTCCAGTTGCAAGTATGCCACCCACTCAACTGCAAGAGTTTGCCGCTTCTGAAAGCGTGGTGTCTCACAGATCTAAAAGAAAAGAAAAATCTCGCTCTGGAAAAGCCCGAAAGCAAAAACGGCGAAGAACTACGGAGTCGAATTTGGATGTAAACAGACATAAGAGTTTTTTACATAAGCGTGATTGAGTCGATCGAAACTGAAACTATCTAAAAAGCGCTATTTGTAAAGAAATAAAACTATTTAATCATAGTAATGTTTTCTTGTATTTTTAATTGCTTTATTTATTTGAATGTAAATAATGTGGAAGTTTTTAATCTGTTAATAAAACTAAATTTATGTAGGACTGTTTTCTGAATTACCTTTTCATCGAAGTGTAACATTTACTAAAATCAACAATAAATTAAAACTTGCAAAATATTTCCAGAAATAATCATATGGATACTTCAAAAATTCTATATTTAGATTTAACAAAACGTTAATAAAGGTTTTGTTGGATTCTTAAATAATTGATCACATTAGCTAAACCATAAATTCGAATGCAGATTGATTTCAACGAGTTGTCATTTATTTCGACCACTCCTCCCGGTTTCGTTCCTGTATTAAATTAGAATGCATTCGTTTCAGGTAATTTATTGGAAACTACATGTCTACCTTAGAAAGTCTTCAGTGTCAATGCAGGAAATGCAAATACTTGAACGAATCCCGTAAGAAGTTATTAATGTCACTCTAACATTAAACAAGATTTCCACGAAACTCGTAAGTTAAAAATTAATTATGAAAAGGGAAGAAAAATCTATAAAATGCACAAATTCGTTAGAATTGTTTGCTTTTAACGCATTGAGCCATTATCGAAAGCAATCTGGGATAGCTATTTCGTTTATTAGGACTCGTCTAACGAATTTGTGCATTTTATAGATTTTTCTTCCCTTTTCATATTACATTAATGCACGTTAAACCTTCTTTATTAAAAATTAATTAACATTAAAAACGTTTTTAACATTGAAAACAAGTTTTCGACCTTCATCTATAAATTTAGATCTTTTTCTTAATCTGAGGAAGATCTCTTAAAGGGAGGTGAAAAACCTAGTAACTTAACATTTTTCATGCTATTTTAATTTAAAATTAGTATTTCGTTGTAATCTTGTTTAAGTTAGACTTTGTAACTCCATACTCCAATCTGGAAGTGATATCTCGGGATTTCCCATGGCCTGGAGATTTGGGAAGGGAAATTAACTTCAGTTCCAGTTAATTAATTTCAGGCCTCCCCCGGTTTTAGGTGTCCACTGACCTGGTGAGAAATAGTGGTAATTGGTATCCTGATTCGACACAGAAGGAATGATATCCTCGACAAATGTTCAGTTCCGGTTGAAGATGGCCATTTACTGAATCGCTGGAACTGCTGGTTCCGCAGGGTTGTTTGGGTTTTGTTTACTGAGATGTTCAATTGTTTATCATTCATATTTTATAACTTAGTAGAAATAAGCTTTAGAGTACAATAATTTGTTAACTTACAAGAAAAAAAAATTCATTTTATAAAGATTCAGTTTAAATTTCGAAATTTCTTCACGAGCATAGCTAAACATAACCATTTAAGTTTTTTTTTTTTTTTTTTTTTTTTTTTTTTTTTTTTTTTTTTTTTTTCTTGAATCTTCAAGGAAATAAATGGAGTTGGGGGAGGGAGACTTGCGAACTCGATCATGTGGTGGATTGAAAATGGGTTGGTGATCTCTAGTGATACATTATTTTGTTGCAAAAGTGTACAAACAAAAATAAAGAATTGAGACTTACAATTTTTCTTAAATGTAGTTAATCAATTTTATTAACTTTAAATTGAATCAAACCCATAGTAATTAATTAAAAACAAAGAACAAATTCCGCGCCAATGTGATAATTTACTATTATATATTTTACATGAATTAACCGTTGCTGGATATTTATAAACAATTCAAAGAAATTGAAATATTACTGTAATATCAATTTAATTTTAAGTTTCATTTTCCTGCTGATTTGTCTTAAGTATAAGCGCTGTAGATGATAGTTCTCCATTGCGCCACCAGAGGCCAGTTTCTGTTTCCATTTCTGTTGCTGACACTGTTGTAAAACATAAATAATTTGACTAAATATAGCCAAGTAAGATTTGTGAAAGAATTCACAACGAAAGTGAAAGATGAATTAAAATACCATAAGTATTTAAAGATAATTCGACACGGATAAAAACAGACGAAAGTTTAAGATCGGAAGGTATGCAACGCTATCTATAGTTATAGAAAGCGAAGCTAAAATCCAAGAATGCTGCTCGAATAGTTTAAGAATAGTTTTGAAATCTCTGAAAATAAATTGTAAGATAAATTCTGAAATACTTTTCTTACAAATAGAAACCTGAATAGATTAAAAATTTGTAATCAAGTATTTAAACAAAATAGAGGGGAAAAATAAATAAAAACAAAATTGTCTTAAAACAACAGCAGACTACATCTGGATTTAAAGAAAATTTCCAGAACATTCGAATTTATATTAGAAACTTAAAAGATCGTAAATTTAAGACAAACTATTTTATAGTTTGAATAAAAATTTAAAAATAAAGCATTTTTATTATAGTTGTTCATTTAGTAGTCTATATTATATGAAAAACTAATGGGAATTTAGTTGCAAGTTTTGTTAAGGCCGTTTTACATTTACCATTTCACTCGCCATAAATGCAAGCCATAACGCAGGCCATGTCAGGGTAGATTGCGAGTGATTTGTGTATCGTTTTACACTTACCATAACGCCTTCCATCAAACGGAACATTTACACTTCTCAATTGTCATCATGCCTACGTTTTATTTACGAAAAAAATAGCAGTGATTTATATAAAAACCATTTAGTCAATGCATCAGATAGGTGAAAGAATGTCTTTAATTAATTAAAATAGGAAATATTCATGTTTTTTTTCATCGTTTTGTGTTTCTTTGTTTTCAGTTTCGATAAATAATTCAGTCTCGTTAAATCTCGATCAACGGCGATATCTTTTCGAGATCTCGGATCGCTGTCGATTCGAATTTTCAAGCCGAAATTCTGAAATGATTTTGATTAATAATGTAACATTTTATGAAAGCATCCACGAAAACATAAGGAAAAGATGCCCTCCGATCGTGAAAATCATTTTTGTAATCGGCAATTTCGAATAAATGGATACAAATCGATTGGACTTCCAAGTTCTACAATTCGTCACCAGAAGCGCTAGTGTCGATGTCGAGCCATCTGATGTTGAGCCATTTCTTCAAAGATAGAACAAGCTCTATCGCTGGACATCTCCGCGACATGTCTGATGGCGAGGTGATGGCGAGTGAAATGGTAAATGTAATACGGGCTTTGGGCCTAACTATTAAAATTATTCAGTCTGCAAAAGGTTATTAGATGTATTAAAATAAATTTAAAATTTTCTCACTGAGTAATATTTTTTTTTTTTTTTTTAAATGAAGTTTTTGAATTGATACAGAAAATTACATCTATAATATTTTTCTGTAAATTATTCTACAGTAGATATTTTTTCGCCTGATTTGTTATTTCACGTCAATTACATTAGGAAAGAAATTATGGGCGTGGGGAAGCCGGAATTAAATTTATTACTTTATTTTAATGTAATAAATTTAATACATTGAAATAGTTCAAGATAATTCATTAATTTGAAAATTCGGATAATTATACGTTGTATTTGTACTCATTTGTATTTGTACAATTTTATACTCATTGTAATGATATTTATATTTTTATTAATGATAAAGAAATTGCCTATTAATTTGGTATTTATTTATTTTTTATTTATTTATTTCTAAATTTAAAATTACAGTCCTGCTAGGTTTTCAAAATGAAATCCTGTGATGCAGGTGCTGAAAGTATAAATAATTTATATTTGTAATTTAAAAAGTATTAATCATATAAAATCATATAAAAATTATATAATTACGCAATTATACGAATTATACTTAAATTAGATTCAATTATATAATTATATAAAAATCAATATATCACAGAAATATAAAAAGAAAATCAAATACAAAAAGAAAATTATTATAAATATCATTCATTACAATCAAATTTAAGGTTCCCAAATTATTTTTTACTTATTATTCTAATTACAATTTCTTTCTTTCAGTGTTTATACTGTATAACATTACTATATAACATAATGTTTATACTGTATAACATTAAAAATTTCTAAATCTAATTGTGAAAATAAAACTTTAAATAACAATCTCTCATGCCAAAATTATTCAACTAAAAAATATATAAACAAATATCAATACACAAGACCAAAAACACACAAAATATAAATATAGTATATGTAATCAAAAATACCTAAATATTCCAGATAATTTCGCCAAATATTATTTTTTTCAGTATTTGCCTTTTTAATATACTTATTTTATTAAATTTATTTTGTTTTAATTCATTTGTAATTTGCATAAAAATCTTTAATAGAATTCTATTTTTATTTCTTAATCCAAAGTTGTTCTTAGGATTTTCATAATATAAAATCTTTATTAATGTATTTCTAGTAATATTTTCTAAGTTATAATTTCTAATTTGATTTCTAATTTTATAAAAGTTATTTATTATTAAAGAATATAATATTTTTTCTTTTGGCATTAAAATTTTATATTTTATTCTTATCTGTATTTTTTCATTCTTTGTTAATATACAATAATCTTGTATTATGTAATTCATTATTTTATTTAATATTCTATTTATGTTATTAGTGTCTGTATTACCTAAATGTACCCAACAACATAATCCATAATTTATTAATGAATCTATAAATGATTTATATATTAACATCTTGTATCTTATAGAAAAGATACCCTTTATATGTTGAAACATATATATTAATGAATTAAGTTTATTTAATATATATAAATAATGTGTTTTCCAAGAGAATTGATCATTAATATATAAACCTAGATATCTAATTGTTTTAATAATTTCAATATTTTCACAATTACAACTTTGGAAGTTTATGTCATCATCGAATAAACAATTATAATCATGATATTTTATTACTGGATTTGTATGTAAAAATTTATTTTTTGTTTTCAATATCATTAGTTTTGTTTTTTCACTATTTATTTTCATTTTATTATTGTGTGTCCAAATAATTAATTTATTAAAGTCTTTTTGTATATTGTATTCTGCAGTTTCATAATTTTCATTTATATTTATCAATATGATGTCATCAGCATAAGCAAAAATTTTTGATGTTGATATTGTACTATATAATGTATTTAAGTATAAAATAAATAAAAGTGGTCCTAAGTTTGAACCTTGAGGAATTCCTGTTTTTAATTTATATGTTTTACCTAATTTTGAATTTAAATTAATTCTTATTTTTCTATTTTTTAAATAGTTTTTTAATATTTCTATCATATTGCCTCTTATTCCAATATGAAATAATTTTTCTATCAATATCTTATGATTAATACTATCAAATGCTTTCTCAAAATCTATAAAAATAATATATATATAATAACCGTTATTTAATGCACAATTTATGATTTTTTGGAAATCTTGAAATAGTTTATCAGTACTTAAATTTTTTTGATATGCAAATTGTTCTTTTTTTAGTAATTTATATTTATACAGAAAGTTATATATTGAATTAGTTAAGCATGTTTCTATAATTTTTGACATATTGGAAAGAACAGAAATTGGCCTATAATTTTTTATATCATCAATTTTTCCTTTTTTATATACTGGAGTTATTTTCGCAGTTTTCCAAATACTTGGGTAAGTTCCATATTCAAACATGGCTTTTATAAGTTCATGCAATATTGCTGCAAATATATCCATATACTTTTTTATATCTTTTACAGCAATATTATCAATACCAACAGTATTTTTATTTTTCATTAATGTAATTATATTTATTATATTTTCAATACTAGGTATATTAAACACTATTGAATTTATTGAAGTTTCAATATCCGTATTATTACTTCTAGTGTTACAATTACATGTACTAACAACTTTACTAAATGTTTTACCAAATAATTCATCAGTTTGCTTATAATTATATTTTTCTATTAATTTACAAATTTTGTTTTTATCAATAGTTTTATGTTCATTATTTTTTATAATATTATTTATTATATTCCAAGTCTTTTTATTATTATTGTAAGTGTTTAGAAATTTATTTTGATAGAATCTTTGCTTTGTTTTTTGTATTAGGTTTTTTAACCAATTACTCTTTTTTCTATAAATTTCTCTATATTCTTTATTTGTTTTATTGTTTTTATGTTTTTTATATAACTTATCTTTTTCCTTAATATGACTATATATTTCATCTGTTATCCATTCATGTTTATAATTTTGTTTTTTATTATTTTTAGTTTGATAATGATATTCATGGTTTTCTCTATATTTTTCTTTATTACTTATTTGTTTTTTAGATTTATTTATAATTTTTACAAATTTATTTATTATTTTATTTGGGTCAATTATTTGCTTATTTCTTATATTATTAAGTAAGTTTTCTGATTTTTCAATAATTAATTCCTCATTTATTATATTATTGTGTCTTCTGAACTTTTTAAGATTTTGATTACTTTTACTTAATTTTTGATTAAATATTTCTAACATTATTATATAATGATCTGATATTTCTGTTTGTATAATATTACTTTTAGTATCTTTATTTTTTAAATTAATAAAACAGTGATCTAAGCATGTTGAAGTATAAGATTTTATTGTCTGTACTTCTCTAGTTGCAGTATCAATTAAATTCTCAAAGCCATAAGTATTAAAAATTTCTAAATATTTCAGTACCAAAGAATTGTTTTTTTTTTCTAGAATATTAATATTCATATCACCAATAATTATAAAATTATTAGTTTTTTCCAATTTTTTATGAGCATATTCTATAGTGTTTTCTAATTCTTTAAGAAAATAGTTTTTATTCGTTAGAGGAGGTTTATAAATTATTAATAATTTTTTTAAATTTGTACTATTATCAATTTTACTTATATTAATATCTTTATATTTAAGTACACATGTAATATTTTCAAATGTTATTGTGTCAATCTGAAAATTCATCAATGTATATTCATTTTTATAATACATTATTATCCCACCACCTCTTCTATTTTTCCTAAGATTATATATCATACTATAGCCTTCCAGGGTAAAATATTTAATTTCATTTTCATTTATGTTTATTTCTACTAAAATTATTATGTTTATTTCATTTAGAAATTTTTTTATATGACAAATGAGATAATCAAATTTTTTTTTTATACTTCGTATATTTAAGTATAATATTTTTTCAGAAGACTGATTTATTATTCTATTTATATACCATTCTTCAAAATCACAGTAAATATTTAATTTTTTCTGATCTGATGTTTCAAACATTAGTCAAACATTTTTAGATTATTTTTTTAAGATCATCTTCATTCATTATTTTTATTATAGATGAATTTTCATCTTTTCTTACTAAGATCTTATGGAACTTTGTCCAAGTGAATTTATAATTCTTCTCTTTTGCAATTATTCTTGTTTTCCAAAATAGGGTTTTTTTCCTTTTCGTTAAGTTCTCATTAAAATAGATTCTACTGGTGTCATTGCTATCAGAAATTTCATTATTTCTTAAGATTTTCTTTTCTTTCATTTTTTCCATCCAGATTAATCTACTTTTTAAGGTTGAAAACTTGATTATTATAGGCTTTATTTTGTTCTTATTAAAAGTTTGAACCCTATGCATAACCTCTACATTTTGAAGTTGATCTTTCACACCTATCTTGTTTGCAATTTTTTCTACAATGTCTTGCAATTTTTCATTTGGAAGTTGGATAACTCCATTTATTTCTAGGTTATTTTGTCTTAATTTTTCTTCATGATTGTCTATTTCTAGTTCAAAGTTTTTGATTTTCTCTTGTGTTTTATCCTTTTCTTCTTCTAATTTTAAAAGTCTTTCTTCAGTTTTCTCCTGTTTTCCTTCTATGGCTGATAATTTATCTAAAATTTCTTCATAATGTTCATGAATGTAGTTGATACTACTTCTTATTTCCTGTATTTCCGACTTGATTTCTCTTACCTCCTGTAATAATTGACGTATTTCTAGAGCTGATTCCATTTCATTTGTTTGGTAATGCGTATCTTGATTTTCTCCTTTCTTAGCTTCTTTGGTTGATTTTGTTAGTATAGTGATATTCTTAAAGTTCATATTATCTTCTTTTTTTACAGTATCTGTAATATAAGTTATTCACTTATATTTCTCGTTAATTAGGCTTATTTTGATTGAGCAGAGAATCATGTGTGCGGCCATAT
>JAFIDM010000007.1:36833917-36857958 GCA_023159025.1 Thereuonema tuberculata | reverse complement strand
ACAACTTCCTTATCAAATAGTACCATTAATTTCTGAAACACCCTGTACTTTATATTAAAAATATCAATAATTTACAAAAATAACTTTTATTTAAGCTCTGAAATAAAAGTTTACTAATATATGCTCTAAAATTCAAGATGGTTCAAAATATTCATTCATAAAAAAAAAAATTATCTGAATAACTTGAGAAATATCCACTTAATAAAATTGGAAATGAAATCGAGAATAAATAAATGTCATGAAAATCGTAACTTTTTGATTTATTATGTTGATATTTTATCATTCCCAAATGAGTTTAACCTACTTGCCCAGTTTGACACCACAACCTTTGAACCTGTATTATCAGAATGAAATCTTGCTGATGTTTAGCTTGAGTCGATTGAATCAAAAGACGATCCTTACTACAGGATGATCTGAAACTTATGCAATATTTTCGAGGAGTTACAGGCCACTACGATTACCTTGTTTAACTTAACCTTCGCAGTAAATTTTTTCTGCTGTGAACAGCTTTTGAATAACGATGATAATAAACCAGCGGCGCAGCTAAATTTTTGATGCTCCAATATATCAGATCTTATCTTCCAACCAAATATATATATATATATATATATATATTTTCAGTAACATTTACTTTCATTTTGCCTCCCACAAAATGAAAAGGCAAATGAAAATGCTGCCTTCGCGTCATCCCCCCACCCCCAATTTCAACGCACACACATCCTAATTACGTAACGATCTCATTATAATCTGTACAGATAAGCTTTTATATTTATTGTCATACTAGATGTAGGATATTTCACATTAAATAAAGAAATTTGCCTGAATATCTTAAAATGTTTTGTTTTTGTTTTTGTTGTTTTAATAAAATACATTTTTATCTTTTACTTTTTTCTAGAAATGACCTATGGTTGGCATCTCCCATATTTATTCCAGTTTTTAAACTGCAATAGAACTGCAATAGAAGCCAGAAATAAGGATCAATTGAGATTCTGATGAGGCAAATGGAAAAACTAGTGTTTTAAGGTAAGTTAAATCAATAAGTAAAAGTGTAAATAACAATTAGTAAATATCAATGTAAAAACGGTAAATAGGACATTAAATTAAAGTTAGCCTTCATTGAAACTACTTCATTGAAACTAACTTCAAATGTTGAAGCACTCGTTCCAATGTGATCCTTTACAATAGACCTACATGATTTCGAAATGATTAAAAGGATAAAAAAATATATTGATACTGGGAACAGTTATAAGATTTTTAACTTTTAAGAGAAAGATCTTCAATTTCAAACTTACAAAACGTAAATCTGTTAATTTCTAGAAAGACAATGGACAAAAATGAGCCACGTTATTTTTCCTGAACTATTTTAGTATATCAGCACGGATTTGAATGCAGTTAATAAAATTAAGAAGAAAAAAAAACCCAACAACTTTGGCATTTGTTTTCGTATTTCTATTTGAATGTAAACATGACGTAGTTAGTTAGATCGTCATCCCATTGAATCTTTTTTCCATATTTTTTTAGTTAATTTTTTTTTTAGGAATGTGAAAGAATGATTTATTCGTTTTTATCACTTTCATTCTCTATCCCATTAAAGCATTTAGAACGTTTCCTAACATTTTTTTTTAATTCAGTTTAAGATAGTTTTGAACATTACACTCTCAAGACGCCACAAAAAACTTTTAAAAGACAAAGTCAGTGGAAAAGAGGCTTCAGGAACCCGTTTATTTTTTAGATATTAAAATTCTTTTAAATTTTGGAGAAAATATAAAACACTTCCAAATATAACTTTCAGATATTTTTAAATTTAAGTTAAAAAATGTATTTACTTCAATTCACCTTTATTCATTTGTAAAATATATTTGCATTTGAATATTCAATGAAGTAGAGGTATTTGCTGAAGATTTAATTATAATAATTAATATAAGGAACAATTTAATTCAAAAAAAGCAAAATACAGATAAATAAATAAATAAATAAATAAACATACATTACTCTTAGAATAAGTAACGTATTCCCTTTACAAGACTGGCAGATCGACACTTAACTAAAGCACTCCTCGAAACGTGTAAAGGACTCATTTTCTTCCGTATTTTTTAATTGAACGACCAGAAAAACCCTAACCCCACCGACCTTCGAAATTATGTAGACAAACTTGGTCCTCTCAACAGTATTTATTTAAAGTTTGTTTTCTGAATTATATTAATTACAATAGGATGTTTTTTAGTAAAGGATTTTTAGGGATGAGCTTTTATAAAATATACAGTTAACGAATATGCAGTGGTTTATTATAAAATATGTACTTTTTTCCTTCACAAGTTACTGAATTATTACTTTCCGGCCTATTCTATAGTTTCTCCTTTACCCTCATCTATTCCATTCTCTATAAATGTTTACTATAAAAAAATTATCTTCCAACTGATTTGGGTTTAAGGCCACTTATTCTCCATTTTTCACTTTCCTATCTTTCACAATTTTCTTTCTGTCTCTCTCTCATCACATGTATTCCAGTCTTCTTAACTGTTTTTAAATAGAGAAAAAAAATCACAACTGGACAGTGATTTTTTCTCTATTTATGAATTATTATGGACTTTAAATCTTGGTTAACTGTTTTTACATCCCCCAATTTACATTCCAATTTACATCTCTTGTTCCTCTCTATATGCAATCAGTGAATAATTTTTGAAAAAAAAATGTTTAAACATAATTAAATATACACAGTACACCCTCTTTTAATATACGATATTTTTCACTATATTCTTCACTACATCATTTTTTATCTCATGTAATATATCAATAACCGGATCACGATTATGATTATTTTTGCAGCAATGATCCGCCCAGTGAGATAAGTTGTTTTGTTAATTCCTACAAGCCAATAAGTGTTCTCGTTATAGGAATCGACAAAATAACATATCTGACTGGGTGGATCATTGCTGAAAAAGTAATCATAGTTCCGATTATTGATATATATTATATGATATATAATAAATAAATTATAAATTAATAAATTATGGAGTTAATATATGGGCAAATGTAGGAAATATACATTTGGAAAATTTAAAAAATCTACAAACCAAAATTTTAAAGTTGATATTTCCTAAAAACATTTGGAATAATATTAATAAAAGGAAACAAATATTACTAAAATACAATATATTATATCCTAAGCAAAAATTTATATATAATTTAATAATAAAGAATTTTTATAGTGTTGTTAAATTAAAAGATGAAAGTATAAAAGAAAATTATAATTTGAGAAATAAAAATAGAATAAAACTTGATTATCCTTATATCTATAATGAATATGGTATAAGAAATTTAAATTATATAATTGAGAAAACCTTTAATGATGTAAATTGGAATGTTTTTAAAGATTGTAAAAGAATTTCCATTGTAAAAAATAATGTAAAAAGTTGGATATTAGATAATATTAATTAATAATTTGTTAATTTTATGTTGTGCGAATTTGTTGATATTTTTGTTTCAAATTGTTTGAGGAAGTTGATTTTGTAATTTTTAGAAATTTTATTTCAATGTAATTTTTTTTAATATAATTATTATGTATTAAAATAAATACAGCACCTGTTGATAGGAATTTATATTCCTAACGGGACTGAAATGTAATTTAAAATAACTAAGAAATAAAAAAAAAAAAAAATGAGATAAAAAATGATAAAGAACTTTTTATTATGGAAGTTTTGATTATAAACAGCTTCAAATGTATGAATAAAGAAAAAGGGGTCAAAATTAATGAGTATTCAGTGAGCGTATTTAAAAATAATATGAATAACATAGCAAAAATTCTTATAAATTAATGTAATACAATGTGTTTAATTCATAATTGGTTTTTGCATAGATTGTTAGATACCTTTTACTGTTTAGAATACAAAGATATTTTGAGTATTGATTGTTATGTCATAAACTATAATGTCATAACTATTATTAACTATTATTTACTTATATGTCAAACTTTAAATTAACTATTAATAAAAATTAAAGGATTAAAAACCAGATGAAGGCTTCGCTTTATTAGAAGCCAAAACTAGTCGTTAATTTTAAATGTTTTTAATGTTTTAAACTTTTTAATTTTATATTTGACTTGTGCGTCGGCGACTTTTTTAAAAGTTATTGTAAATATCAGCGCACGTAAAATCTTTTTAATCATTTGAAACTCACATATGCCTATGAAACCACGACATATTAATAAAAATTTTTACGAATTTAGTAGCAGGAATTTATCCTTAAAAATTATACTAATATAAAGATCGATAAATAATTTGTAGCTGATCGAAATATTGTTATAAAAAGATGATGGAGAATATAGTAAAGAATATAATGAAAAATGTTTAAACATACATAATTATAATATATATATAATATAATTTGAATTAAAAAAAAAGGACAACTTTTTCTTTTCTTTTATAATTTTAAAAATACTAATTAAAAAAAAAAAAAATATCCTTGCATCGGCCGGGAATCGAACCCGGGCCGCCCGCGTGGCAGGCGAGCATTCTACCACTGAACCACCGATGCTTACAAGTATTTTCGCAAATGATTTCGCAATATTCGCAGTATCTCCACAGTCTCAAGATTTTTTATCACTTTATCTTAACCCAGAACCTATATTTGCTCTTTAATTGTTCTGATTATTTCGTAGATGCCCTTTGATCTTTCTCTTTTCACTTTAAAATTTTCATATCTACTATTTTTAATGAAATAAATGAGCTTTTAAAAATATTTAATTTCCTTTAATTTCTTCCTTTTTTCTGGCATTATGTATTATTTTTGTTTATTCTGAATCTTCCTCCTAAATTTATTTATAACTCACATTTTTCATTAATTCTTTAATTATATTTAACCTTATTTTAACTTAGAATTTTTTAATTTTATTTCAGTTTGGAATTACATAAAAATCACTATATCATTTGTAAAAATATTCTAATACATAAAAATATATAAAAAAATTTATCCCTTCCCCCATGCCCTTAAATTTAATATTAAGTTAAATATCGATAAAATTTATCTTATGGCAAAAATAAAATTCAGCAATACTTTTATGTATAATTTAAATAAAAAAAAAATACAAAAAAACTTTTTTTTTTAATTTTAAAAATACTATTATAAAATTGTGGGGAAAAAAAAAACAAAACATTTCTTGCATCGGCCGGGAATCGAACCCGGGCCGCCCGCGTGGCAGGCGAGCATTCTACCACTGAACCACCGATGCTTGTTGTTTTATCAGCAAAGGATTTCGCAATATTCGCAGTATTTTCCAGAGTCTCACTATCTCAAAATTTATAGACTCCGATATCTCTTGCGGACAACATGAAGTGTATTATTATTATTATTATTTAATTAATTATTAAAGAAAGAGGAATTTTAACTATGTAATTGAAAATATATTTAACAATATAGAAGAAAAAAGAAATATATATATAAAAAAATGAAAGTATATCCAATGTGAAGAAACTATTAAAAAAGCATTCTACCACTGAACCACCGACGCTTGTGGTATTTTTCACCAAGGATTTCGTAATTGGAATGTAATTAGAATGAATTTCTGTTGTTCAATTGTTTTCATTGTTATTGTAAATTCTGTATGTTATACCTTATTTAATTATTTTGTTTAATTTTGTACACTTTCAATGTCTAATATTTATTGTTACTAGTTCTTACTTTTACTCGATAAAAACATAATCTAAACATGGTAACGTTATTATACAAACATAGAAACGTACAGAGAATTAAATCAGAAAATAATTTTTACTTTAAAATTATGTTACTGCCTAATATAAAATTTTGGAACATTTAACACTTAGCGGTCTTTCTGACAAAAATCACTTGAAACTAAATATTGATATAAGTCTTATACTGTTTTTTTAACATTGTATTAAAAATATTTGTATTCAAAATTAAACTCACAAATGGCTTTTTACTCACAATGTTACGAGGAAGATCCTATTGACGTTAGTACGATCAAGAAATAAACAGAAACCTCTCATTCATTGTTCGTGCGTCTGATCAAGAGAACTCAAATACTAATTTGTTATACAAAGCTTTCATAAATAATCTAGGCGCTTATAACGAAAGTCTCTATTGATTTTAGTAAAAATCAGAACCAGTAAATGAGGTCTAAAATAGTTAACAATGAACCAACTTCTGTTTTCTTTTTAACCATTGGTTACAGCGACCTAAATCAGTAGCTATTGCGTTTGTCCTGTCCGTCCGTCCACCCCTAACAATCGAACGGAAGCCAAACGGACTTCACCATCGTGTTCAGAGACTCAAACACCGTAGGAATGGGATATTTTCAGGGGTCCACGCCTCCTCTTGTTCGAGATATTTGTCATTGTTTTCATTGGATTTCCGCTATTAGTTTAAATGTTAGAGAAAGCAACCATCTTAATTCAGTTCTTAGTTGTGCAGGAGCTTCATGGGTCAAGTCTCGGACTCCTATTCTGGATGTTGTCGGTTCCAATCCGTATATGCAAAGTGTTTTTTTTTCTTTTTAATCTTTTTTTCTCAATATCCGCGTATTTATTTTTCTTATTATTTTCCTAATGTTTTTTTTTTTTATTTTTATTTTTCCATACTTTAATGTACTTCCATCTTTTTATTATTATGGGTCGCTCTTACATTTATGCTTTAACACAAAATTCTATTCACTTGTTTTACTAAGTCGGCTTTGCGAAAGTTGTCACACCAACTACATCTTTATTTCTTATTATTTCTTTCAGTTTTCTTCTTTTTTCTCTTGTTAATTTTGAACGATTATCTTTTAAAAACATCTTTGTTTCTCTCAAATTTCCCTGTCTTTCTTTATTCCATTCTTCTTCACAACGGTAGAGCATAGGGATTTCTTATCACTAATCTTCTCCTTATCTATGTGGCCATTCTCTGCAATTTACTTCGATCTTCAACTGTTCTTTTTCTTTATACTCTTTATCGAGTTGTTTCATCTTTCATTTTTTCCATCTTCCACACCAAGAACTATAGCATTATTTCTTCTTTCTCAGTCTTCTATTATCCTTTAATCCTTCTTTCTGATTCTCTTAGTTTACTATTTTCTTATCCTTCTTCTCGTTTTTCTCTCTAATTTCCTTTACGTCTGACTCCAATTTTTCTAGTTTCATTTATAAAAATTATTTTTTTTTTATTTCCTTAATTATTTTTATTTATTTATTTATTTGTTTATTTTACATTATCCTATAAGGATTTATTTTATTAGAATGTTTCCTTATTTCAATTTCTTTCATCATCATCTTGTTTTCGTTTTCGATAGATTCTCTGAAACTGTCATCATCAACTCTTTTTATACTATTCACCGGTGATGATCTACTAGCTCTTGTTTTATTACTCTTATTTTTCTCTTTAGTCCATTCTTGTTTTAAGCTTTATCATTCTTGTGCTTTCTTCTTCTTTCCCGGTTGTTTAAATACTGACCAAAAACATTTCTCTATCTTTTAAATGTTCTTTTTAAGAGATTTGTAGAAATGTTTTTTTTTTTCTTTTTTTAGACTTTATTGAACCGTAATATCAACTTGTAAAGCAATACACTTTTATCAAACTATTAATTTATGGAATCTTATTTTGAAATAATTTTTTGTTCATGATTGTTTTTGAAAGTTTACTGAACCTTAGAATTATTACGTAATGGAATCAAAGTTGATATTTTTAACTTTCATGTTTTATCGCGTAAAATTTAATCTCAAAAAATGCATTCCCAAAGACAATTTCAAACATCATTTAATTTTTCGAAAACTCCCATTTTCAAAATAAAAACTTGCATTTTTCTAAATAAAACCATTTTCACTAACAGTATATACATATTTATAATTTAAAAATTATAATTTATATAATTACAATTTCTAAATAAATTTAAATTTCAAATTTAGAAAAAAAATTAAGTTAAAGATATTTTTATTTATCATAATTTTATTTAATCATTTAAAATTCTTCTAGATAGGATTTGTTGGTTTATAATAATTTAAGTTATCTTATGACAACTCAAATTTAAATCCTTAAATTTTAGAAAGTTTTGAGTTGGATTTGATAACTGTCATCCCTTATTATTGTATTTATTTATTTATTTATTTTATATATGAAAATACTTAAATAAAAATACTTAAATAGATTTCTGCATAAAAAAACTAAAATTACTAATTAATATTTTAATAGATAATAAATAAATAAAAAGAGCATAGTCTTAGAATATTTTTTTTTTTTTTTGCAGTCTGAATTATTTCTAAATTTTAGTTATTTTAATTTCCGCTTGTGTCGCTGATGACGCGAAGATAATTTGGCCTTACTTCGCAGAAACAGTGATATGGTTTTTGTATTTTTTTTTTTTTTTAAATTTCACATCACTGTTCGGCTTTATATACTTTAGTAATGTAAGTTAATTTTATTCTTATATTCTATACTATTCTAAATTGCAAATGATTGATTGAAATAAAGAACCATATCTTTATCTTCATTATCATTTAAAATTCCAAACAAATACAAACTTTATCAAAACATGTCTTCAATATTTCGTCCTATTTTTCAAGGACTTTCTCAAGATCCATATGTTTAAAACTTAAATAACGAAAAATACAAAATATGAAACATAAAAGGAAAGAGAAAAATCCTTTTTCTCATTCCTAACATTACAAATTATAACAAACACTCATATGCGAGATCTTACATTAAACAATTGAAATCAAATATAATCATAAACAATTGAAATCAAATATAATCATAAACAACTGAAAACAATACAATCATAAACAACTGAAAACAAATAAACAATTAATTTTAAAATAAATATTTGTGAATAAACATGTGAACTTTTAATTAATCTTTAAAATTCTTTTTAATCTTTTGTTTTTTATTAATGATTTTCTAAATATATTTAAGGATACCTTATTAACTCTAAGTGATTTGTTTTTATTTATACATATACAACAATTTATTAAGCAAGATTCCAAAGCGAATCTCTTAAATTCATCTGTGACGTAATAAATTAGATGAACTACAGGGTCTGGATTGTGATCATTATCCAGACAATGATCCGCCCAATCTGAAATTTTCCTAGTTCCGCTCCGGTAGGCACGGACGTGCTCATCCACTCGTTCCCTAACCGTCCTCCCTGTACTTCCTATGTAAATACCCCCACAATCCCTACACACCAAGGCGTATACTACACCCATGTTTTTTAAAGAATTTTCATCTTTTTTCTTAGTATTCTTGAATAATTCATTATCCTTATAATAAATTAAATTTATACTGTTTTCTTTACAGGCTTCTTTTACATGTTTGTGGATATTCAAACCAATTGGTAAAGTAATAAATTTCTTATACTCGTCTTTATTAGAGACTTTATTACTTTTGTGAGATCTTCTTTCTTTGAAAAATTCTTTGATAACTGAATCAATGAATTCTGTTGGATACTCATTCATGATGAGCTTATCTTTTAGATCTTTAATCTTGTTTTTCCATAACTTTTTTTCTTCAGTGTAATCCGTTATTCTTCTTAGATATCCTTTTATAATGGCTTTCTTTGTTGAATTTTGATGATTCGACATAAAATTTAAAACATGTGCACTTTGGTAAGGTTTTCTAAAATGTTCAAACGTCAAATTTGAATTTTCATTCCTAATAGTAATGTCCATAAAGTTTATTTTCCCTTCAACTTCTTCCTCCATCTTGAACTTTATGTCTCTGTGATACTCATTTATATAATTTAAGAACCTTACAAACTGTCTCCTAGTTCCTTCCCATATGATCATAATATCATCCACATATCTTTTATATACAAATTTAGCCTCTGTCCATTTCGAAATATAATTAAATTCAACCCAATTCATAAACAAATTACATATTGTTCCCGAAATGGGACTGCCCATCGGGAAACCTTTGTTTTGTATGTACATTTTGTTAATAAATTTAAAATAGCTGTTTTTACATATTAGCTTCAATAAACTTAAAAAATACTCTTTATCTAATTTGAATTTTGCTTCCAACTCATCATCATATTTAGAAATAATTATTTTCAATGCTTCATTAATCGGGATGCTTGTATACATAGCTTCAATGTCAAGAGTATACAATCTAACTTTCTTATTTTTATTATTATTTCTATATTCCTTAATAGTGTCAATAATGCCTTGTGTGTTCTTTATTATAAATTCAGGATTGTCAAATTTCATGTTATTTAGTATTGAATTAAGGTATTTTCCTAGGTTTTGTAACGGAGACCCGTAGGAATTAATAACCGGCCTGACTGGACAGAGGCTAAATTTGTATATAAAAGATATGTGGATGATATTATGATCATATGGGAAGGGACTAGGAGACAGTTCACAAAAACACTTATGCACAACTGCAGAAGGCTGTGGTACTCAACACTACACGCATAGTTAGGAAATTTATGGACACAAGCATACATCCCTAATTATTCTTGCACACGTCTTTACACTTGGCAGTATGTGCTTTGGTCCTTGACCCGCCATATTGTTTTTGCTGGGGAAACCCAAGGTTTGAATCTTTTACATAATAACAATAAATAGTTAATGTGACAATATTGTGCAGTGTTCCTTTTTCTCAAAAGTGACTCCAAAAAGCCAATTTTGAAGTAATATATTGATTTATAATTTGCAATGTAATTCTTAAAATCCTATTATTCCTATATTTACTTACTTGGTCCCATTCATGACTGTCCCAATGGTTTCCCAAAGCAAGTCCTCGGTGACGTCACTTAGCAGTAATTTTTTACCGAAGCCTAATTCTTCTGCACGGACAATGTTACCAATCTGATCGGCGAATACAGGAATACCAATGACAGGCACTCCATGGTAAATAGTCTCCTGAAGGCTAAGTAGTCCACTGTGAGTTATGAAGAGACGAATTTTCGGATGGCCTAAACGAATAAAAGAACGAAAGAAAAATCAAACATGTTTTAATAGCTTAAACATTGGCAAAATATATTTTTTTTTTTAAACTTTAAACCATAGAACAGATCTCCTTGAAATGTAACTTGAATATTTGCGGAGAAGTAATTATTCCTAATGTAAAGTAGCGGAATTATTATTTTGTGTGTGTTTTGTTTATGTTATTTGGCTATTCGTGATGGCCCCTGGAAAATCCATCGAACGGTGGTGCTTTGAATATTTGAGGTTGTAGCAGCGTCTACGATTCACATCACAGATCAGCGTCTACGATTCAAATGGACAAATTTATGACATATGTAGAGTATATTGTTTAATATGTATTATATACGTTTTACAATAAAGTAGAATTATTGTTTTAAAACAAAAAAACCAAAGGCTGCACAATGATTAAACAAGAAACCTTCCTGGTCAGTTATAAGAGGGAATCGGGAACGGCCCGAAAGGCGTTCTTGATTATTCATTGTGCAGCTCTTGTTTTTGTTTTTTTGTTTTTAAATAATTTCTCTGCACGTTAAATCTCTTTATTTGGGTTTATTTATCTTTTTTCAGTTATAGTTTTCTAACAATTTAAAGCCTTTCAATCCTATCCGCTTATTAGGAGAAGGTTATTATGTGCACTTTGGCACCTAATTTATTATTGTTGTTTTTTGGTTTCGGGATCACTGTCGGGTGCGATGGTGGCCTCCACTTATGTTCACTAGGGTGGGCCGAAAAAATTCAAAATTTTTTTTTCAAGTCGTAATACCGCGGAAAAGTTGCGAATTGGGGAGACTAAAAAGGGGTAAAAAAAGAAATGAAATCGGTTTATATCTTCCGTTCGCGCATGTACTCTAAAGTTTGCCGAAAGTTGGAAAAACTTCACATTTTCACGATAATTTTAACATTTTTAATTTAGCCCCTTCCCGAATGTAATAGCTCAAATTCTTACGTATTAGAACAACAGAAAATAATGTTTAAATATTATTTAAATCCATCAACATCTTCCAGTCGCACATTACCTTCAAAGTTAATGAAATTTTGAAAAAAAATTACAAATAAAGATAGATCACAGTTCAAAGAGAAAAAAATACTAACAACTTACATGTTTGTTTGTTTTGGTTTTTTTTTTGGCTTTTTTTATTGAATAGAAGGTTAAATGTTTAAAACAAATTATTTTAGACCATTAGTAATATTTATAAACAGATTTTTTTTTGAAAAAACAAAGTTTTTGTGTGAAGAGTCGTAAGTCCAAGAAACTCATATTGAACAACTGAACATCTCCGTTTTCACTCATTCTTAGCTGAAGGTACTTTGAAATCTGATTTATGGGCGAAGTTAGGCATGGTTGATCATGACAGCAGAGTCGTTCTGATAAAACCATCCCTAGACTCAGCTCCGGAAACTTTTCCTGAGGCTTCTGTCACGAGTTTCACACATTGTTCAACTGCTTATGTGTGAACTGGGAATGTCTTGAATGTTCTATCCCAATTTGGAACTGAGTCACTTTGAATATGTGATTTAATCTCATCGTGACTGATATCTTTTAATAATGGGGGAGAAGATAAATCACAGTCCATCCAGTTAATTATTTCCGAGTAGTCTTGAGCCTTGAAATTTAGTTTTGGCGGCATGAATGTTCTGAGAGTTGTTCTCTTTTGATCTAACTGTCTGGCCTTTAGAATTCGTCGAAGTCCGATGTCTCTTATGTGTTTTGTATTATCTTGTGTCATGGCTAACATTAAATGTTCTGGATGAGCGAAAAAGCAATTTCTTTCGATCACAAGGTCGACAATATTACGTAAATCTTCAGGCAGGTACCTTGAAGGTTGTATGGATTGGTACACAAGCTTTGGTCCCTCTGTAAAGTATTTACTTGTTTTAATACTAAACCACATTGGCATGTATGACTTCAAAATAAATACAACTATTTCTTGAAGTTCAGGTGTGGACTCTCACTTAAGTATAATCGTAAAACAAAAACCAATTAAGGACTTTTTTAAGTAAAGGGGAACTCTTTAATTATCGTAACAATATGAATTGCATGTGGTGTATCTGTATAACTTTTGTATTTGTTAAAATATACATTTAAATCTACACGATTTATTTTATTGACAATTTTCGCTTTAACCGAGTTTTTCGGTTATCCGAGTTAGTCTTGGTCCACATTAACTCGGATAATCCGGACTCTACTGTAATTCACTTTCATAGCCTATCAACTCAACTTGGCAAAACAAGTGCGTAGGCAATCTCAACTTCTTAGATGTATACACACTCCACTACATAGACACAAACTGTATAAACATAAATCCCATTTATAAATGGCAGGAACGACGTTAATGACACCTGGGTAAAAAGTTTTTGAATAATGAGTAATGAGCAAATTAAAACACTTTTCTCCCTTCATCATAAAAAATTTTTAAAGGTGACAAAACTTTTTAGGTATTATAAAATTTTATCCTTTCTTCCCACCCTTTCCCAAGAGGTAAAATTGAACAAAAAGGGAAAAAAAAAAAAAGTGCCTATATTCTATAGAGACCAGGATCGTGACATTTGGAATGACACTGACAGTAGATGGATTAAAGCCTAATCTTTTAAGTGCACAGGAAATGCATTTTAAAGCAGATTCGTACGATTCCTATTTGCATCCACCTGAACTTCATTATTGATTCAATTCTTTTTATGGTTATAGATTTTCTTGAGAGACAGAAACGTTGCATTTGGAATGAAGTTTACATCCTGAGTCACTTTAAAATGTCATTCTACATCAGAGCCATATTGGATTGATGAATGGATTGATTGGCTATAATAGCAACTATGGTCATGCTGCGCCTGCATAAAGTTAAATGCAATAAAATGTAAAAAAAAAATTCAAATACATATAAATATACAGTTAAAGAGACAAAGGTGGCGAAAGACTAACGGTAAGGACAAAAAAATTAAAATTCTACCAATGCGTAGTCATAGGAAATGGTAAAAGCCACAAAACGATAATATAAAAAAAAAAACGTATTTCTTTTTTAATGTAAAAACGACAGAATCACCTTATTTAAGTTCTATGTATTCTTTTTGCCTTTTTATTTTATTGTATTGTTGATTCATACTCTAACTAATTATAACAGAAGCAACTTAAGTTTTGGACTAATGCGAATATAAAAAGTAAATAGGAATGGGAAGAAACTACGGAAAGGAATCAAAAAGAATTCGCACCTCGAGCTGTCACCCGGAAGAGTCTGAGACCGACGTTTCGTTCTCAGTCAGACAAACTTCACCGATGACAGACTCAGAAGGATTTGACATTTTTTCTATTGCTGTAAATTTTTGGTTGTGTATTGTTTTTGTGGGATCATGCTTCCGGGAGCGAGAGAGAGATATGTTCGTAACTTCTGAGCCTGTCATCGGTGGAGATTGTCTTTTTGATGAGTCTTAAAGAGGAAACAGCTCCCTGGTGACAGTTCGAGGTGCGAAATCTTTTTGGTATCTTTGTGTCTTCCGTACTTACCATCTTATTGAATTATTAGGCACGTACAATTTGTAATTGAGTAAATTACCATAACTTATTACTTCCGGAGTCGAAGTTGGAGATTTGAAATATAGGTAAACTTCCGTAGTTACCATTTTATTGAATTATTAGGCACGTGAAATTGTTATTACTTAAACTGGTTAGTTTAAAAGCTTTGTTTTATGCTGTATACAAATTCCTTTTAAGCCTAGCAGGACAAGGATTTGACATTTTTTCTATTATTGTGTATTTTTGGTTGTGTTTTGTCTATGTGGCATCCCCCTTCCAGGAGCGAGAAAGGATTCTTATATGTTCGTACCTTCTGTACCTGTCATCGGTGGAGTTTGTCTGGCTGATGCGAAATCTTTTTGATTTTTTTTATCCCTTCCGTAGGTACCATTTTGAGAAATGCCAATAATTTAAAACAGCACAATAAAAAAATTCCGTGGCAAAATGGATAAAATTAGAAATAAAAAATTTAAAACACTTTAATTTCAGTAATTGAGCAAAAGTTCTAATAAAAGAATCGGCCAAATTATGTAATTATTTCGCCAGGATTGTTAAACTTCTACATTAATTCTAGTGCTTTTCTTTGTTATCTCCACGTGCTAATTTCTGGGTAAGCGACAGAAATGAGAACGATTCGTATTAAGAAAATTTGTCCCAAAGAAATGTTCCAATACGAAAGTTCGATCGACTTTGGGTCCATAAATATGGATTTCAAGTTTTGAGAAGATCCATTTAGCTATTCGAAAGTTATTACGGGAAAATAGATTAAAAAAGAAATAAGTAAAGAGGATATCTTGTGTGACTTATTTCTTACCTAAGATGTCTTGTTGTGGGAGCCACGGGAAGATCTTGACATTTTTCGGAATGTTCTCCAAGTTTGTCTCAAACTTCCAGATGACCTTTTGAGGCAGGCGGGAAAATACGTTGAAGAAGATCCGTATCACTTCCGGTGGGAGTCCGGACCCTTTCACCACCGTCCCCAGACTGAACAGAATAAAACCGTCTTTTCCCGAACTTTCGACGAATTCAAGAAGATCCTGTAAAAGTAGAAACAAATAACGAACGATATTTAATGGATTTCAATGCACAAGAGATATTTATATCTCAGGATAATAAAGAGACTTAAATGTAATGCGTAAGAAGGTTTAACGTGCATTAATTGCAACACGGAAAAATATAGAATGCACAAATTCGTTTGCTTTCACGCCTTGAGCCAACATCGATGGCAATCTGGGACAGCTGTTTCGTCCTTATTAAGACTCATTAGTCAGATTTAGCCTCGATGATCAAGCGCAGAAAGCGTCAAAGCCTGTGGATCACGCGTTCTGAGCTCGATCATCGAGGCTATATCCGGCTGATGAGTCCTAATAAGGACGAAACAGCTGTCCCAGATTGCCATCGATGATGAAAGCAAACGAATTTGTGCGTTCTACATTTTTCCGTTTTTCAGACTTAAATCTGTTTTTTTTTTTTTTTTTTTTTTTTTTTTTTTTGGCTTTTTTGGATTCTGGAAAGGGACATATATAGCATTTTATTTCGGAGAGAGGGCCTTTTAACAATAAATAAATAAATAAAATAAGAAGTTCCTGAAAGAATTTAAAATCTATTTTCTGTAACAGTTATTCCCTCTGAAGTTTCTATATTTTTTTTTTTAATTGTGAAAAATAGGAAAATCAATAAGCCTGTATTTATGTTCAAATTCTAATCTCTGCTGAATATAAATAACATTATTATATCCATTTTTCGAAAAAAAATATAATAAATTTGTATTAGTAGTTCAATTATCTAAATAGAGTTTTAACCTAGCAAGCCGTGTGCAAATTAATGGATCACTTAAAAGGATTAATATTCATTGTTTAAGATAGAAATCCCATTGTTCCGGTTCTAATGATTTTCTGTGGGTATTTTTGTCACTTTCACCTTCATTTTTCGACAAGGGCCAGGTTGGGGAAGGTTTGAAATATAAAGTTAGTTTTGTCTCTAGATCCTAAATGTGTATATAAAGTTCCAAGAAGATCCATCCAGAGGTTCAAAATTATTAGAGGGGGACAGACTGACTAATTTGATGAGCTTTCTAGGCTAAAAGTCGTCTTCAAAATTTCGGAGGTACTCCTCAGTCGGCTAGAAATGAAACTTTCTCAGTTCCGTACGCGCCTACGATTTCTGATCTGTCTAAAGATCGTTTTAGACCTGCCATTGAAGTAAGCAACAGCAATGATAATGTAAGAGTAGATTGCCAATGAATTAAAAGCTTTAAAACACGATGTTCCATTCTGATGGAAAATTGACATCATAAATTAATACCGCCCTATGTATGCGTTATTTAAGAAATTAAACACTGATTTATATAAAAGTCACTTATTCAATGCTTCATAGTAGGCGAGAAAAATCTTTTAATTATTTAAAACATGAAATGTCTATTTCATTTTGCATTCTTTTGTATTTCTTCGCTTTTAGCTTCATTTCTCGTTAAATCTCGACCAGTGACGATATGTTTCTCGAGAATTCAATTGGCCTGCCGCTTCAGATGTTTTGGCCGGAATTATACTACGATTTTAGTTAATAATGTAGATTTTTTTTCCCTGGGTGAGATTGGTTTTGGTCTACATGTTCTTCAATTCGATAGTAGGTGCGCTTGTGTCAGATTCTTGGTAATATTATGGCAGTCTGCTTTCAAAACAGACCCTGTCCTATATTAGAACAAAGGTAGAACGAGTATATAAATAAGCGATAATAAAAAATAACAGTATAATAACGTGAGGAAAAATTAAAAAAAAAATTAGGAAAAAAAAAAGCACACTCGGACGTTGAGAAGAAAAGAATAAGAAAAAAAAGTAATTATATATATGGATTCGAACTGACAGCCTTCAGTATATGCGTCCAAACCCTTACCCATCAAACTATAGCTGACAACTGAAATGAAATGGTTGCATTTCCAAGCTAATAGCGGAAATCAAATGAAAACAATACCAAATAAGTCGAACATTGGGGGGGGGGGGGGCTGAAAATACCTTATTCCTACGTTGTTTGGGCCTCTAAATACGATGGTGAAATCAGTTTGTCGATCCGATCTTCCGTTCGGGAGTTGTTAGAAGTGGACAGACGGACGGACGGACAGGACAAATGCAATAGCTACCGATTTTGGTTGCTATCACAGTAGCTCCCAAATGGGTCGCTAAAAATCGCGTTAAGTAAAATTGCTTGCTTTAATAATGGCACGTTTAAAACAGTCATCAAGTGTCAGTACATTACGAATCATTCAATTGCTCATCTAAACCACAAATGCCAACTTACCCCAGACAGATTCTTTGTGGGTCTGCAATGCATTCCTCCTACGTTGAAGAGTAGTGGCATACTCGGTCGAGGTACGGCCATGACTGGATCAATGTTGACCATGACAATGGCTATCTCCCGATATACCTCGTTAACTGAGGGTAGATTCGGATACCTGAGTTTCACCCGGCTGTCTATCAAAGGAAACAGATAGTGGTCGAAGATGAGAACAGTGAACAGCTTCGAAAAGAAGTTACGCATTCGCTGGAAGAAATCCATTCTCACCGGTAAGCCTATCACTTGGTTAGGGATGTACGAGTACGGGTCGGGAATGTACATTTTGTTGGCCACCCATGGTAGGAGGTCGGGCGGCAGGACGAGGCCGACGCTTCGACCGACACGAGAGGCCACACCGAAGGCGAATTCATTTGTTAAGCCACTGACGAGGACCAGATCGTAGTAAGGAACCGAATTACCTGAAAGACAAAAATATTAATGCTTTACTACATTTTTTATTATGTTTACTTACTTTTCTGTTTTGGTGAAGCGATAGCAGAGCTTTCTTCATAAGCCGATAAACTCTAAGCCAATTAAAAAAAAAAAAAAAGATAAATTAAAAATAAAAAAATGTATCGTTACGTTTTCGTTTAAGGTAAAAAACTAATTGGTCTTTTGCTACGCTTAATTAAATAATTTAGCATGAAATAAAACATGTCTCTGTTGTATCAGACAAATTGTAATGAAACCCTCATTTTCGTTTCAGCATTCACTCTCGTCGTCTGAACTCTCGTCATCTGAACTCTCGTCGTCTGAACTCTCGTCATCTGAACTCATTTCGGGTTCAGCTTCTGGCTCTGTTGGTTAAGGTTCTGGCTTTTTGAAGTTCTCGAAGACACTTTTGAAGAATACATCCAGGTAAGCTCTATTGATTGCGAAGGATACATTCCAGAAAAGGTCGCAATGAGCAAAATTTCGCAATCAACGGGGGATTTCAAAAAAAAAAAATCTTTTTAGAGTATGAAAAAACACTTTATTGATAAAATATACATTATTAATATGAAAATAAATGTTTTGTTTAGCATAAAAGTAATATAATTATTGTAAAGAAACTGAAAAAAATATTATTTAATCACTTTGTTCCGCGTTGCAAAAAAAGAATCTAGTGTTCCTTTGCTGGCCTGTCTACCTTATTACGTAAAATTTGTCAATATTATGAAAATCATAATTACTTATAAATTATATTAATAAATGTAAGTAACAAATATATACACTTCATGGTAATAATGTTTTATTTAACAATTAATTGTTGACAGTTGAAATAAAAAAACTCGTACTATAACAAATTCTCACTCGCCGGGTCACAATCAACGGGGGTTACCTGTACATTAATTTACAGAACGATTAGTCAAATTTAGGATCCGCTGATCCTCATTGCAACACAGTTCATTGATTAGAGTGGTTCCATAGAGCCAATTGATGAGGACGATATTCAGTCCTGCTAATATTTGTTCATCTGGACTCAGACCAGACCTAAAGGCCTTCATTTGGCTCATCCACACTATCCACTGATCTGAAGAGGGGTTTGAATGGGTTGGGTGGGGCAGGAAGATGTTTCTTGATTTTTTTTTTTCTTTTGCCGACCGTCACGTTTTTCCATGACAACTTTTTGTTACAGAACTACAAAAAAATTACCGTACAATAAGTCAATATCAGTCGTACAAAGATTTGTTATTCCATTGGAAGACATATTGAAGTCGAATCGGAACTTTAAGTCTCAAGTGCCTAATCGCATTCCTCCATCTGGTATTTATTTATTATAATATTTTACTTAATTTACAACTGTATTAAATATATTTGTTACAATATATATTTACACATACTGTATATTGTGTTTATAAATTCAAAATAATTTATTATCATTATTATTAATATTATTTACAAATAATTAAATAAATTTTCTCATTCATATTTCGAGATTACGTATCTACTGTTACGCTTATTTACATGCACTTTGGAACATTGTCGTGATTTGGGGGGTGGGGGGGGGCAAATAATTATTTTTAAAACATTATTTAAATAATTTATTAATCCATTTGTATCATTATTGCAATAATGTAACTTTAATTCAATTAATGTTGCCGGTTCATAAATAATTTATTGAAATTACTTTTTTATCTTTTTCCATCTAATCATCTTCCTCTTCCACCCCCCCCTCCACCCCAAAAAAATTGGAGTAAAACCAACAATGTAGTTGTTGCGGAAGGTGAAAAACTCAAGTAAGAGGAAGGCTATTGTTCTTTGAAACGTTGCTCCTAAAAATAGAAACATTGTATCATGTTTTAATGAAAAAGCGAAATTTATTTTTTTCGTTTTCATTACTTTTTTCTGTTATTTTGATAAATATTGTTAAGTATTTCCGTTATATTATTCAAACATCATTCCATTATTTCTTTACGTTACGCTAACGTTTTCCAGCACTGATCTCTTTTCACGTACGTTTTAATTAAAAAAAAAATATAGACTGTATAAAATATGCAGTCTTTTGAATGCACTCTTCATACCTGATTTACGCCATTAAGAAGACAATGTTTGGAGGTGAAAAAGAAAAAAACAAAAACAATATGCATATATATATATTTTTCTCGGCAGTGATCGGGGATTTTTTTTTTTGCGAACCCCTAGGGTTCACTTAGCTCTCTTCCAAATGGTTACCGGGTTTCTTACTCGAAGGTTAGGAGAGGGCGGACATCGGAATGACCATTCGTTCTCAACTAGTGCCGTTGGTCGAGTATCGTTGGACACCAAAGGGTCTGTAATGGAACACCCGGGAATAAGTATGTGCATGGGTATGTCTCTTTTGAACCGTTGAGTGAATCTTCTTAAAACTTAACATGTTTATTCATGGATAAGAAATGATCAAAATCCGTATTGGTCCTTGTTGAAAGGACGGTGGTGTGAAAGTGACAGAAATTGAAACCGAAACATTGATACCTATTAATACCTACGACTTTTTAGTAATTCATTAATTGCTTTGATAGGATTAAATTATTCGGATTTAGGTAATTTAAGTATTTAATGGGGATTTATTTTTATAAATGGCAAATTTCTATTGTTGGTATTCACAAGACAGTGCAATTTAAACGGAAATTTTTCGTTTGTATTATAT
The DNA here is from genome assembly GCA_023159025.1 of Thereuonema tuberculata. Lineage (NCBI taxonomy): Eukaryota > Metazoa > Arthropoda > Chilopoda > Scutigeromorpha > Scutigeridae > Thereuonema > Thereuonema tuberculata. The sequence continues at coordinate 36,837,101 of JAFIDM010000007.1, read as the reverse complement.
TATTTCACGACTTCCAAACAATCATGAAATAAATACAAACGAAACATTTCCGTTTGAAGAAAACAAGGGAATATAATTTTGTGCTAAATCCATAAATTTAAGGGCGACCCATTAAAATAACAAAAATTAAAAATAATAATAAAAAAAGGAATTACATTAAAGTAAGAAAAAATAAAAAAAAAGTTAGGAAAAAAATAAAATAACGTTAGTAAAATAAGAAGAAAAAAAAAACCCCATGCGAACATTGAGAAAAAAAGATTAAGAAAAAAAAAATAAATAAAATAAAGTAAGATTGGGTTTGAATCGACAACCTTCAGTAGATGAGTCCGAAACCTTAACCAAAGCTGTAATTGAAATTAAAGTTGTATTTCTAACATTTAAGCTAATAGCAGAAATCCAATGAAAGCAATGACAAATATCTCGAACATGGTGAGGGAGGGGGGCGTTGTCCCTTGAAAGTATCCTATTTCTACGTTATTTGGACCACTAAACACGATGTCGAAGTTCGTTTTCGATCCGACCTTTCGTTCGGGAGTTGGACAAACACGGACGGACGGACAGGACAAACGCAATAGCTACCGATATTGGCCGCTATCACAATAGCTTCCATATGGGTCTTAGCTAAAAAACAAAACAACCAACTAGTTACACTTTAAGGAAAGTAGACTGTAAGTTCTTTTATGAATTTTTTGTATTTATTTATTATTTATTTATTTTTTCATGAAGCTACTATTGGGAAAGCAGGAATTTATACTTATGAAACTCATATCGATATCAAGAAAGAAAGATATTCAGGAATTGGCAACCCCTTCCCCCTTCCCCTTTACGTCCCAAGACATCGGATTTTAGACTTCGCCCTTCCTCGTCTATTTACTGATTCATGACCGTTTTCCGGAAGTTGTTCGCTAGGAGACTCCCTTATACGCGTCATCCCTCGGGAGAAAGTTTTAAGTACATACATTGGCTGCACAAATACCTGCCCCCACCCCCAAATCATATAAATAGCAGTTTTCATTGAATAATTGAAAAATGAAACTTCACTACGAAATATTAAGATTTGAAGAATATCATCTCTACTCTGTCTACATTGAAATAAAAACAAACAAAAATGAAGTAATAGTTCTAGCAAAAATGTCTGATCCGTTAAGATCAAAGACTCACTGACAGAACAGTAAACGGTAGGTCTTGATTTTAGCGATCCATTTGGGAGCTATGGGGATAGGGACCAAAATCCGTAGCTATTGCGTTTGTCCTGTTTGTCATTGTCCTGGGGGTATTTTCAGGGGATAATGCCCCCCCCCCCCCATGTTCGAGGTACTTTGTATTGTTGTTGTTGTTGTACCCCTTACCTCTAAAACCTCCCCAACGGAAGATCGAATTGACAAACGGACTTCACCATCGTCTTCACAGGCCCAAATAACGTAGGAATAGGACATTTTCATGGGCCCCCCCCCCCCAAGTTCGAGATATTTGGCATTCTTTTCATTGGATTTCCTATATTAACTTAAATGGTAGAAATACAAACATTTCATTTCTGTTATGAGCTATAGCTTGATGGTCAATGTCTCTGACTCATATGCTGAAGGTTGTCGGTTCGAATCCGCATATCTTTTTACTCTCTCAATCTTTTTTTTTCTGAATGTCAGCGGGGGCTTATTTATTTTTTTTTTCTTATTTTTCCTTAGGTTATTATATTTTTTTATTATTTTTTTTTTATTATGGGTCACTTTTAAATTTATGCGTTAACACAAAATTACATTCAGTTTCTTTTTTTCTTTTTTTTTTTTAGCGTATTAAAATACTATTGTCCAATTTTGCTAATAATTTAATGTTTAATTTATATATGTTGTGTGTGGGTTTGGTCTCTCTCACAAGGGTAGTGTGTGACTCGAACGGTGACAACCGCTCGAAAATGTGCTGAGAATATAAATCGCTTATTCCAAAAACAGTGGTATGAGTCATTCCCATGCGAAACTCAGCTGTTGTCCAGCGCCATCTGACGGTGGCATGTTGTACCTGCACAAACACATACTTAATCTCAAGATATTGCCACCGAAGACAACAAAATATTGCCAACCTCTTGATGTGTACTTCTTTAGGCAATATAACCACAATATATGGGAAAAACCACAAGTAAAGTTACACGATCGTCATTTCATCATCAGACTTCACTCTGTGCTATACAATCAACCTTCTGCACCGAAGTACAAGCCTACGTTACAATATGCTTGGCAATATGCTTGGCAAATGGCATTGGCATACCAATATCATCGTTTGAAAATGTAATTAGTATGTCTTTTGATATTGGACTGCTTGAATGCGGAAGTGATGTTGAATGTGAAAACATGACTTAAGTCAGATGTGCGTATTGTTCTGTTCCACTTTGCTTTGACCGCTTCATTGAAATCCCACACCTGCACTTTGAAGACTGAATAGCTTTGCAACACTATCAGGTCAGCAGGAAACGTTTGTTGTTCATACAGCGTAATTATTTTAAGCAGAGGGAAATATAGCAATACAGTCACGACATTGAAATATGTGTGATTTTGGTTCTATTACAGCGATATTTTGTTTCTTCGCATTACCAATATTCCTCTCTTGGACCTTCAGTAGGTAATCATTCAAATGTCTCTCGGGGTAAGCTTCTTCGTGGTAAGACATGCAGTTTTGCATGAGAATGACTCGTACCACTGTTTTTGGCGATTTATATTCTAAGCACATTTTCGTGTGGTTCTCAGCGTTCGAGATCACGCACTTCCCTTGTCGGTAATTTTCAAACAGAGGATAAATCTTTAAAAAAATAATTAATGTGCAGAAAATTTATTAAGAAATAAAAAACTAAAGACTGCACATTAATTAACATTCATACCTTTGAGTTTATCATCAGAAGGAATCGTTTATCATCAGAAGGCCGTTTCGTCTTTTTTAGGGATTCATCAGCCCGAGCCACCCTCCTTGATACTGAGCCCAGACAGGCGACAAAAGAAATGGAAATCACTTTCGCTCCCGTTAATTGTGATTCTTACCACTTTTAAATCTTTTTGGTTCGTTTGTTTCTTTATAATTAAAAGCGTTTTGGTTCCTAACGATTATTATGTCAAAGGATTTTGTGGGTACTTGAGCATTTATTTTTTATTGTTGTTTATTTTGTTCGGAAGCGAAGGTGATTTCCATATCTTTCACG
>JAFIDM010000007.1:36759701-36833907 GCA_023159025.1 Thereuonema tuberculata | reverse complement strand
AAACAACGTTCCGAGGTTCCTTCTGATGATAAACTCAAAGGCGTGAATGTTTATTTACGTGCAGTCTTTTTTTTTTTTTTTTTTATTTATTTCTCAGTGGATAAATCTTCTTGAAATTTGGCTTGCAAAATTTCAAAACATGATCTACAGTCCGTGCAGGGAATAATGATCCTCCCAGAATGCAATGCAGCTTATAGATTGAGCTTTCCTGGCCGACAGCTAACATTGAAAGAGAAGAGGTCGCTTCTCTTCTCTTTCAATGTTAGCGGTTGTGGTCCATTTTTAATTTGCCCGTGTTTTGATTATGTGAAGTCGATAATCCATAGAGTTTTCAGCCTGACTAAGGGTTAATTTGTGTTTCGTAAATATGTTATATATGGTCTTAGATAAACCTATGAAACACAAACGTGTGTGTTTTCCGGAAAGAAACCCGGTGTCAATTTTACAGAGGGCTGAGTAAGCCCTGGGGGCGGTCGGAGGAATCACGATCTCAATCGGGGATCGAACCTGTCGCCTCCAAGAAAAAAGTTAAGAAATTAAATAAAGCTTAAACTTCAAGAAAACATGGATAAAACTACTGTTTTTTATTAAACAGTTTTAAGCAATTTACAAAAAAACTGAAACTCAAATTATGGGTGGTCCTGATCTTCCTTGCACTTATAAACAGAACAAATAAAGGATTTTGAGCTATTTTAGAATTGTTACTTAAGGATTTGAGATATATCTAATATGTGATATTTAGATAATAGATGTTTATGAATTTATAGTAGGATGATGGGCCCAGCTATTGTGTGTTCAGGATGAGCCGGGTTCTGGATTTTTTTCCTAGTTATTTCTCTTGCAAACGGATCCCAAGGTTTACCCAGCCAACTGTCAAACGAGGACCGACTTTCGTAATCTGGGCGGGCGAGCGTCGGACTGGACCTCCCACTTCAACTTTCTTTTGATTGGTCTTACCTCGTGATACCTTAACTTCTATCTTTCGAATGTTATTATGAATTATCTAAGCGATAAAATTGAGACTTACCAGACGTTTCCAGAAGAGTCTTTGTTACATTGCTGTCGAGAAACACGTCGGAGGATTTGACAATGAACTGAATCCAGTTTCTGAAGAAGGACATCCAGCCGCCTTTGACATTGGAGAACAGCGAGTCGGAGAACGCCTTGTGCTCGACGGCGATTTCGGGAATGACCAGTTCCCGTATGGTGTCCGAGTGCGGCGGTTGCTTGAGCATGCCGAGGATGGTGATCTCGTGACCGCGGCGAGACAGCTCCTCCGCCAGAGGCTGGAACGCATGGCGGTGGCTGTACGAACCGAAGGGAAGCATCATCAGAATCCGATAGCCGTCTGCAAGGGGCGAGACAGCGAAGAGTATCACCAGTGTCCAGACAGTCAAACTACCCATCTTTACGATAGAAAGATTACTAGTAAAAAAAATAATCATTAATGAATAATCATTATTTCTTAAAATTTCTTTATTTTATTTTTCAATGGTATAAATGAAAAAGAATGTACATAAATTCAAATTACAATATCTATTGAATATGAATAGTAAAAATTTTTCGTTTTGTTGAAAGAAAAACAAAATGGATTAAAGCCACATTATTTACTTAATTGTCTAAACATAAATCATTTAATCGTATCAAATCTACGAGCAACGGATTAGCTAAAAGGATTTAATATTTAGCAATATTGTCTATGACAATGAGATGTTAACAGAAATAGGATAGAAATCCACTGTTTAGATTCCAATGCTTTTCTATGGGAAATTTTGTTGTCTTCTCGCGCTAATTTCTGGACAAGAACCCATTTGGAAAAGATTTCACATATGACAGTTAGATGGTCTCTAGTCCACAAATAAGCACATTAAGTTTCAAGAAGATCCATTGAGAAGTTATTAGGAGCACGACACACAGACACGCACACAGAATAATTGATAAGGCTGTATTTTATTGAAAAACATAAAAAAATAAAATAAAAAAAACGTTGTTCTTAAAGATAGTGATAGTCTTCTTATATTAATAAATTTTCAGCTCACTTATGTAATTAATTTTTAATTGTAGTGATAATCGCTTCTAAAATACACGAACGTTGATGATTTTTGGTTCTTAAGGAGTTATTTTTTTTATTAAAAATCAATTGGTACAATAAAAATATGAGATCGAAAAATTTAATATAAAAAAAATGAAAATATCAAGAGCGATAATAACGATACTTAACATTTTCCGTCTACAGATAATTACAAAATAAAATACACAAACAAGAACGCCTTACCTTTTGACCAACAACATATCTCAGGATTTAGTTTATAGTAAAAAGGTATTATTATCTAGAATCTCAGCGGCTCTTTGCTCTCCTGAGTTCTTCGTTCCAATCAATATCTCTCCATCCAAAAGCACCTATTTATTTAGATAAGTCATTCATGGAATCTGTAACACCTGGCTGAAGGAACTAGATACCTTGTTAAATACCTACGTTAATTCCCCTTTGAAATTTGAGTCGTATTTAAACTACAAGTGGAATTCTTTGAAGAGGAATTTAAGATTTTGTTTGGGAAAAACCAAAAAAACATTGAAACGGGAACTTGCGTGCATTGAAAAAGAAAGAAAAAACAACAAAAAACAGCCTTTTTGGATATTGGAATCTTTCTTAAATTGTAAAAGTTACCTTGTTTTTAAACTAGTGCATCTAAAGCAGAAGTAGTAGTTCGAAAAATTTAGTAATAAGAAGAAATAAGGCACCTCCACAAATCTAAACTAAAAACAAGAAATACACATTAAAAATAAATACCAAAAATTCATGTGCTGGCCTCCGCCAGCCTCAACGAATTTTCGATGCGCATTTAAATAAAGGAAAAGCGCCTAAATGTAAAACACACTAAAGGTTAAGACCAGAGGTTTACTAGTGGCATCTCAAAACAGCTGCTTCACGCTTAAATGGCGATCATCAGTTGAGAGTAGTCCCCAGTAAACAACAAGGTCTCAATACGGAGATGAATAGAAGCAGAAATAGGAAGAAATATGGCCCCTCAACAATCTAAATATATAAAAGAAAAGTTGATTTTTCCGGCCCTACCTCTTCCGAAACCAATAAGACACAGAAATAAAAATAAGGTGGCAAATGTTAGATATAGTATTGCTAAAATATGAGCATCTACGTGGAAAATGGATTAAAGTCATTTTATTTACTTGATTGTGTAAATATGTCGAGACATCCCGGGTCTCCGAGAAGTTCTCCGATATGCTCACATCTTCATTTTTATCTACATGGGTCAATCAGGAAGTGTCGTGACTTACGATCAAACATAAGGTCTCCGAGACGCGCTCGTGGGTTGTGAGAAAATTATCTCACAACATTAATCCACAATGAAGGATTTCATATTCACTGTTTAAGACAATGAGATATTAACAGAAATAAGATAGAAATCCATTGTTTAGATTTCATTGCTTTTCTTTAGGAATTTTGGCACCTTCTCGTAGTAATTTCTCTACAAAAATCCCTTTGAAGAAGATTTCAAATAATAAGTTTGATTGTCCCTCGCATGTGCATACCAAAGAAGACCAAAAAGATCCACCGTGCGCTTCAGAAAGTATTACATACATTGACTGATCTGTTGAGCCTCGCTTTCCTTTTGGGAAGTAGCCTAAGAAACGTCAGATTTGATAAAGCTTTCTAAATTCGGTGGATAAATGTCTTTTTGTTTTGTGTTTGAACAGATTTTATTTCTAATTTTTTAATGATTTTCTTTTTATGTATTTTTGAATGTTAAGTATAAGAAAGGTTACTTGCAATATATAATAGTTAATGTTTATTATACTTAGTTTGTGCTCGATAGTCAAGTGGATCAGACAGTTACTAGTAATATTTCAACTTTGATATGTATTGTTTGTTCGTTTATCGTAATTGTGTTTGGTATTTCATGGTGTGTTTGGGTTCATTTTTTTTATTTTTTTATTGCGGGTTGACTCGTCAAAGTCGAGGATTTTTCACTCTGAATTCTGCCTCCAGAAAGACCTTGGGATCACCCAGCCCTCAGTAGAATGGGTATCGGATTTCTTTTCCGGGTTGAGCGTTGGACTGACCTCATATCTGTCCCCGGGGTCAATGAAACGTTGGGAGGCTTATCTCCAGAGTTCACATAAGTAATTGAACCCTCGTGGGATAATAAACCTACACCCATTATATTTAGGGTATATTGAGAGGAAGAAAAGACTTTCTAGAGAAAATAAAAATACCAACTCATCTAATAGTTTTATAAAAATATAAAAATATTTTTGCAAATTGTCCACACGTTTCGACCGGTTTCTAGTCTGCGTCATCTTCAGCGAAGGCAGAGAAACGTGGGAATAAACCTATCTATCATTTCATATTTCTACACCACTTCGCTGAGGATGGCATAGTGTGCTTAACTAAGTAAAATGGGTGGACTATTTGTAAAAATACATTTATAAAATTTTCATCTAAAAAATAAAATTAATTTATACATATTCAAAATGATTTAGGTTTATTTAAATTTTAATTTTAAAATCTTGTCTTTTTTTTTTTTTTTTTTGTTTTTTTTTTTAAAATAGATTCAGACATATGGCAAATTTTTTTCATATCAACCAAAAATGTAAAAAAATAATGTTGGTCGCTTGTCCAGTCTTCAGTCGTTCTGCGATCAAGATAAACGTAAAAACTTATTATCCTGTAAAGCTGAAACTTTAATAGAAGATCCTTATAAGAAAGATCCCTAATGATTTTGGTGCATATCGATCCAATAGAAACTAAAAACAACCAAAATTCGTTGACATTCAACTTTCAATACAAAAATATCTGAAAATAAGAAATAAAAAAAGCTCTTTCCATAGAATACAATAATTGTCTCAGTTGATCTTAAAACTGTTTACTTTCTTTTTCCTTCTATAATATTTTGTTAGCATCTAAACGACTTCTTTCTCTTTTCTAACGTCTCTATTTATTTTTTGCTCAAAAAATATTTGGTTTTTGAGCATTTTTTGAGTATTTGTTTTTGTTTTGTTTTTGTTTTTTCTGTGATACTATTACACAGCATTTCGGAAGTTGGAACGCCAACTACATATTTATATATATTTATATTTATTTATTATATTCCTATGAGCATTATTAAAAAAACCCTGTGTATGTGTGTGTGTGATCATCCCTCTCTCCCTAATAACATTTGAATTTCTACCGATATCTATCAATGGACATTAATTCTTTTAGTAATCCACTAATTTGCGCTCGCTTTGATTATATTAAAATGAACAAGATTTGAACAACTTAAGTAAATAATATGCAGTATTTAATTCATCTTTATTTTACTAGAAAATGGAAATTTCTACTGTTTCTATTCAGTAGATAATTGGAAAGTAAATTGAGATTTTCGTTTTGTTATTTTATGAAGTTAAAAATTTAAAAAAGTGAAAAAAAAAAGCAAATAAGAAATGTAAAGCATATAAAGGAAAGTAGTCTTTAAGGTCTTTCACGAGCTTCTTGTTTTTTTATTCATTAATTTTTACTCATCGGTTCCTGTGATAGATAACACAATTCAAACACTTTTCGCATTCAAAACTTGTGACAGGTGAATACATTTTTCACGAGTCCCGAACCTAAATTGAGTGAAACAAAGTTTCCGTTTCTATTTCCGTTTCACAACACAGTTTTAAGTGAGGCAAGCGTTGGAATACAAAGCAAAAGCTTTTAACCTAAATGCACGAGACTGGGAAACTTTGGATAAAAATCGACCAGTATCGATATTATAAAATATGAACAAACACCAGTGGAAGTACAGCAAAGTTTTCATCGTATTTACTAACTTTCGAGTGTTGTCATAAAACAGTGTTTGCGATATCAACTCAAAATGAAAACTAATTATTTATTTTAGTAGTTGAATAGTATTTTTTGTTGTATATTATTTTTTGAGTTACCAAATTTAAGTCTACGGACGTTAATTCAATCAATGTCCACGGATATAGTAAAACTTTTGGGTGCTTAAACTAAAATTTCATATCAACTAACATAAAATCTGAAAATGCAAGTCAGTTTTCTCTCGGTTTAAATTGAGCGGGTACGATAATTCAAAAAATACTGCATACCAAAATACTTCAAATCTTAATTTAAATAAAAAGATGAATTACAGAGCTGGTCAGACAGGCCAAATTTAAACCAACACAACTTATGCTCACCTCCCATAAATTAAATATCTAAAGAAACATACCATTCACAAATGACGTCACAACCTCAACATCTAATCTATTACCGTATACTGAATCTTGGCCCAGTTTTGTTTCTAAACATGAGGGAAGGGTGCGAAGTCAAAAGTTTGAGAACTACAAATTAACCATCTGAAGATGGTTGACCATTCTTAAGTGGCTACTGAAGCACCAAACCTCAATTAACTTTGATGGCTGTAGTGTAGACATAGCTGAAACTAGTGGGGTGTGCTGCTCCAGAAAAATTTTAGCCTTTGTTTTAAAATTGTGTGAAAGGAAACAAACATGTATAAGAATAAAATTTATTCAGAAACTTGATAAATTTATTTTTATACATGTTTGTTTCCTTTTACACAATTTTAAAATAAAGGCTAAAATTTTTCTGGAGCAGCATCCCCACTAATTTTAGCTGCGTCCAAACTGCAGTCATCAAAGTTAATTGAGGTTAGATGCACTTGGCCATTAGTCTGTTTTTAATATATATGTGGGAGAGGAAAAATAAAAGTAAAGAAATTTATAGATGAAGTAATTAAAAATGAACAGGCCAACACATATATTAAAAGTTGTTAAATTTTAATGTGTGTGTGTTGGCCTCTTCATTTTTAAATACTTCAATAACTTTTTTCACACGTTAAATTAATCTTCTAAATTTATAGATCTAACAAAAATTTTTAGAAAATAGGCATGTCCATCTATGAATCACGAAAACTCAAAAACTATATATCTAGGTGGCCGAAATTTAAGTAGTTGGTTTACATGAGTAAAAGGAACATCCCTGTTAATTTTGATACATATCTGATCAGAAGTTAAGAAGCTAGGAATAAAAAAAAAAAAAACGTCAAAATATTAAAATTGCTACATAATAGTTATTATAATTAAAAAGTTATTTATATTAGAAAACCTTAATTTTAATAGGAGATAATAGCTTCCAAAAAACAAATATAGCACACTTATTGATTTGAAATAAATTGAAACCAAACCTACGCCAGAAATACTATATACAATTACGATAAATAAAACACACATTAATATCAACGTTGCAAGTTTACCAGTAACTGTTTATCTAGTATTTCTTTAGATATTAACTGTGCAAGTAGTTGAAAATTGGCACGCTAACTATATCTTATTTCAGCACCCGTTCTCAGTTCTAAGCTTTTAGCCAATTCCTCGAGATTTGGTTCCCTTCATATTGATAAGATTATCGATTGCAAAAAAAACTAAACAGTTAATATTATTTTTTTTTTTCAGTGGCACTTACTTTACGCGTTCTTACTCCCTCCTCGGCACTTTGTCACCTTCCCGCCAAATTTTGTTGTTTAACCAGAAAGCAGAAATATTTGAGGAAAGTGTTGACTGCGAGCACGGCTTTACTCAACTCCTGTCGTTGCAGCAACGTGACCCTTCTCTCGCGTCAATAGAACTGTGATAAAAAGCTCGAGAAATGAGATACAATTACTAAATTATCAGCATTATCTTTTTATTTATTTATTTTTTTGATAGCTGTATTGCTTTTAACGTCAGAGATGCTTAATATTTTTTTGTGTGTACGCTAAATATATATTTTATAAATATAAATAAAGTATCATTTTTTGATTTAAGATTAACGCTTTTAATTAATAGCACTGAAGCAAAAAAAAATTCTCATAAAACTCAAATTTCTCCTTACGTAATATTAGAAGAGTTTCAACTGTTTTGATTCATGGAAATGAACTACCTGGTGCAGGTGGCGAAGTCAATCAACTATTTTTCATTTGATACCTGTGGATGTGACGAAAGTTCAGTGGGATTTTAAAACAACTGTAATTAAATGAGATCAAGGTGTTACTGACTTCATTCTTTAGTTTATGGGGAAAAAAAACAAAACAAACAAAAACAAACAAAAACCACTAAGACGGAAGTTACTGCAACCATAAAAAAGAATTAGGCCTAATAAAATTTATAGGCTAATTAATTATCCTCTTGAAGTGTTGATAACAGCTCGTAATTAGTTCAACAATATTTATCAGTTAGATATAAGCAGGTCCGTGCAGAGAGGGAGCCGTGTGGGCCAGTTGGCATAACCTACGATTTTGAGAGGGCCACTCCCCCCCCCTTCCGATAGAGACAAAGGGAGAATACTGTTTGAATTATAGTTGAAATGGGGTCTACATTTCTCATCGGAGTCTACGCTTATTGAGTCTGGGCTAAGCTTTGCATGAGCCGAATATTCATAATCCTTCTTTCAATAACTTTAAAATGGTCATTAAGAAAATCTGTAAAATTGGCCGCAACTATTGATATCTTGATTCCAGCCTATCCAGAGAAAGACATTGACGACATTTTGTATCCATCTGTATCTATTGCATTTACTAGGAAAAAATAATCCAGCAATATCCGCATAAAAATGAAATGGTTAAAAAAACAAACAAAAAAGAGCCGTCGTTCGCGTGCAGCAAACCAAGATAAAAAAAAAAAAAAAATATTCAGTGCCAAAAAAAAAAAAAAAAAAAAAAAAAAAAAAAAAAAAATTCAGTGCCAAAAAAAAAAAAAAAAAATGAAATTTAGAAATACGAACTGATTATGAACTATCGAAAAACAAGAAGTGAGAAAAAGTAAACCGTTTAAAAATCAACTGAGAAGAGATGAATGTATTACAAGAAAACGGACTCTTTAGTATATCGATCTTCGTATATTGGAATGGATTGCCAATGAATTTTGGAGGTTTTTTTTAGTACGTAGAAAAGTCGTTACCCAATGATGCGATATGTAACGAAATCAGTTTAAGGCCTCCTTATAAAAAAATCTAAACCCCTCCCCTTTTCCAATGTTTCAGTTTCCTAAGACATGTAATTTCTCAGTTATCTCGATCATAGAGCAATTTCATCTTAAAATGTCTTCTAAAAACTTTTTAATTTTCTTTTGCTAGAAAGTGTGAGGCTAAAAAAAAAAAATCGGTTTCCGTACCACGTGATCTTTCCTAATAACTTTTGAATGCTGCAACGGATCTTCTTGAAACTTAGAATGCATATTGACAGACAGGGATTCTCTAACTTTTCTATTTGAAAGTACAAAGGAAAAATGTACATGAATCCTCCTACTAATCCATCAATTTGCTTTGAAATGAATCCAATTGTGTTAGCAATGCATATTTAATTATATTTTCTTATTAATAAAATGGCAATTTCACATTGTTCATATTCAGAAGACATTACACTTTAAAAAAAATGGAGACTTTTCGTTCTAAAAAAAAGAAAAATAATAAAAAAAAAAACCAATGTTTGAAGGATAGTAGGATTCAAATTCTTTCAGAATTTGTTTTGTTTGTTTGATTGTTTTTCCTAATCGTTTTAATCTCTCCGATGCAGATTAAGGGGAGCATTACAAACGTCAGACCAAACCCATCACAATCTAAAGAACGGACAATATGGATCAAAATAATACTGATACTAGAGTCCGTTTATTATATTTGTGAAGACACGTGACAACTCCATATATGGTGACCGATTGAGCATTATTGTCCTCCAAATGAGAGATGGCCGCCCTGTTTTTGTGAGATCTGCGCATGTATCATCGATTAGTCTGGTCAGGCACTTCCGTCTGATTTAATGACAGGACGCCGCCATTACGGTAATCGCTTGTTACTTTGCAAAAGAGCATTGAATTTATAAATAATATATATTTATTTATTTATATAAATACTTATTGTTAGCAACTGGTATTGAAATAACGCTAAACAGTCGAGAGAAGTTTTAATTTGGCGTTATCAACATGTCTTTCTCAGTGAAAACACACCCCGTCGTCCATTGTGACAGGAAAACATAATTGATCAGCTACCGGAAGGGCTGCGCAGTTCAAACTTCCGCCGGCCATCTCTCATTTGGAGGACAATAGTTAATCCCTATACTTCCGTTTTGAATATGGCTGCTGCTGAACACACACCGTTGTTCGTTTGTGCCAACGAAACTTTGAAGAGTCAATCGAGAGGAATCATTTGGAATGTTATTTTTTAATTCAAGTCATCTATCTCTATCGTAAAACGGCTGAAGCAGCAGGTATTTCATCTCATTCAATATTGTTAAGGAAATCGAAGCCTCGCTTACCACTAAGCCTAGCCCATTGTTTGAAACGCCGGACAAGAAAAGAGAGCAGCCGGCGTCGATAACAGAAATGGACGACTAAAAACAAACTTTTTATGAAATCAAAAATAAATAAAAAATAAAATATTCGTAATATTGAAAAAAAGAAACCAACAAAAATAGTAAAAATAAAACATTGCAGGGCGAGGTCAAGTAGGATGTAAACACCGGAAGTAACTTACAACGAGATTCGACGAGACCAAGCAATAACTCAAGAAAGGAAATGATAATGATTGGTTAACTGTGATCACGTGTCTTCACAGATATAATGGACGGACTATAATAATAATACTTAAAAACGTGTCGTAAGGTCTTATACTTGATTTGTTTATTCTTATTGACTTCATTTCTTCCACGAAGCGAAGATATCTCTTTGGAATGCTCTCCAAAGAAATTCTCCGACGTGTCCTTCAGAAAAAAAATATTCTAACAAAATCATTTCAGATCTCGAGTAAATATATGAAACTTACAATTTTTACAATGACAAGTCCAGTGCAATTCAGAAGTTTCAGGGCTAAGTTTTGAAATGTTTTACGGCCTTGCAGACAAACAAAATATAATAAATATTAATATTATATAAATAAATTTCGAAGTCTACACATCGATACATTAGAGAAATCAGTTTTCAGAACAAAACAACGAATTTTATCGTTATCTCGTAATTCTTATCAGATAAAAAATAATGTTTTCGAAATAAAATTTATAGAAAGAAAGATTATTTGTTTTCAATTTTTTGTTAGGCAATCGACACAGTTTTCTTCTTTTTTTATTTTAGTTAATAATCACCAAGCTTTAGACACGGACTTCGCCCTCTTTGCATTTATGTCAACATTAATAAGGTCTAGACTATATGACATTCCTTATTACTTAATCTTAAAAGAAATATTATTTTTCTAATTTGTTCGAAAGAATTTGTTTTGCCCGATAGATCTTTCTCTGGACGACGAACAGTTCTGAAAATATTAACTTTTTTTTTTATTAATAACTAGACGGCTACCCGTCGCTTCACTCCCTCGCATAGGTAAGGGGAAAAAAACATTTTATTTATTCAAAAACAAAAGAGAATCATCAAGTAAACTAAAATCTAAAACTACAAACTTAAAATGAAAATAAATTAAAGTTTAAATTCTAAAAAATACATGCAGTAGAATGTTAAAATCGGAAATTTATTCACAAAAGCAAATAACATCAAGTAAACTAAAACCTAAAGCTTAAAACTAAAACTAAAAATAAAGTTTAAATTCTAAAAAATATATGCAATAGAATATTGAAATCAATTTGTAACAAAGTTGGAAATTTGTTGTCTGGTAACGCATATGTGAAATTACAATGTTGTAGACAGGTTTGACCAAACAACAATACCTCGTGTTGTTTGACAATGCGCGTGCGAATTGTTGCGAAATTCAATTGGTGGTGGACGCACGCACGCGCGCCCACAATTTTTAAATAATATTTGCATATGGGATATAAAGTAGCATTATTCAATTAAATTACATGAAATACGATTTATCTTTTTAAGATATTAGGATACTGGATTCAGCAAAAAGGTTTTGAAAGAACTTGAAGCTTACTTTCCACAAAACGTTTTATTTTTGGGTTTTTTTCTTTTTTTTTTTCTCAAATCGTAAAAAGAATATGACTGTAAAAACTCTCTTTATTAAAAAAATATAAAAAAAAAAGTTGTAATTTCTTCTTACTTATTAGTATAAACATTTTTTCAGAAGATATTTTTTGGAAAAAAATAGATATTTCTCGTTTTTTGAATGTTAGATCCGCAAATATTTACTAAAGTTGTAAGAATCCAACTAATTGTAATCACACTAAAGCTCGCGCAGACATTAAGAGGATTGTTAAGCGGATTAATATCTATTATTTACGACATCGTTAGTAATCGATTTGTTTTGATTTTATGCTGGATTTATGGTGGTATTTTGTTTCTCACACCCACACATAGATTACTACTGATTTTATGATCATTTTGATTTTTATCGATTACAGCGCCATCTGCGAGCAACCCCGACGTACAGTACATCAAATCAATGTGAAATTTTCTGGAGAATCCGAATTTGCATTAAAAAAATGGGGGTTCCTATTTACGTTTTTCTTCCCAACCCCTCACCTCATAGGGGGTGGGGTTGGAGTTTGGTATCATTGGATGTCCCCTTCCGAGACGAACAAATTTTTATTATAAAGTTTTTTGATCCGATTTGTAGTTTTCGGGATATTTCAATGTCTTCAGATAAATGAACACCCTGTATATATATATATATATATGTTTCTCCCCCGCCCTATTATAGATCTATATGTGTGCATATATGTTTAATGTACGTGTATATGTATATATTTTAATGTATATACATATATATGTATATAATACTTTTTTTTTTAATTTCTCTATTTCTTAATTGTTTGCTGAGTGGACATATCACCCAGAAAAATCTTGAACCTGAGAATTTCTCCCGTTTTGATGTTCTTCTGTTGCTGTATTTGAATGTTTCCTCCCTCCGATACCAGAAGGCGCTGTAAGCCGTAGCACCTGATTCATGCTATTTCATTGACCTTTCATTTAGCTTTTTCTGTATTTAATCGCCTGCATCCAATGAGATTTTTTCCTTGCAAAATTTAATCCGGACAAAACATGTCGTTTTCTTTTTAATATGTTTAATGTTTAATTTGTGTGTTGGCTTCTGTCTTTGATTTAATTTATTTCACACACGTAAAAAAACTTTTCAAAATTTATATTTCTTTTATGAAAAATATAAAATAACTTAATAACGACAGATAAAGTGAAATGGGAAGTCACTTATGCATTTGCACGATGATTGTTGTGCAAAAAAATGCAAAAAAAATACATCGAAACTAAAACAAATTTCACTAGCTACTATCAATAACTTCTATCAAATAAAAATTATGACCTCTTTCAAATATGAAGCAAGAAAACTGATAACATTATGATTATTTAAGTAAACTTTACTCTTCACAATATTTATAAACTTAAAGGAAATTAAAGTTAGGAAAAGTTTATTCAAAAAAGAAAATAAGAAAAAAAATATTGGAAGAGAGAAATGTAGTTTATCAGATGTCTTGCAAAAATTGATAATAAGGAGTATGTGGGTTATACAACTGAAAAATTGGCTAGAAGAAAATATCAACACATATAATTATAAAAATAAGGATACCAATAGATAAGCTTAAATAAATGTATAACCATGAACCAGATCTGGATAAAATTAAAATAATAAGTAAAGCAAAAGAAAGCAAGTTTAACGTCCGTAATCATTTATAAATGGAGAGAAATCGCCAACCGGACAATAAATATGCTTTCGCCCACAGAGCCAACATCAACGAGAATTCTGTACAATTGTTTCATCCTTATTGGGGAATCATACTCTGTGATTAATTTCCTTAGTGCCTTTCAGTGAGAGGACAAGGGGTTAATATATTGGATCTTTCAGAATCATTTTTTATTTTATTGTTGTTTACCCGGCTGCCCATTCCCGGGACCGAGAATGCTTTTGGGTAAAGCTTTCGCTCGGCGAGCCAAACATCAACGAGTAGATTCTGCTGATGATTCCCCAATAAGGATGAAACAATTGTACAGAATTCTCGTTGGCTCTGTGGGCGAAAGGATATTTATTGTCCGGTTGGCGATTTCTCTCCATTTATAAGTAAAGCAAATAGCATTTTTTTCCCTCACACTGACAAGTAAACCTTCTCTCCTTTGATACCGGTTTTCCGGAAACCCATATATTTTCTGAAAGCTTATGTCACAAGTAGAAAAACTGTGAAATCTTAGGGGCAAAGGAGGGCCAAGCGTTTAGGAGCTATAGGACAAAGTATCAGTAAAGTGTTGGAAACATGACATCAAAAGTCGCTAAAATGCTCGTTTCACGTATTTATATGAACTAATAATATGGTAAGAAAGTGGAGATCTCAATATAAAGGAAGAAACAACTCGTTGAAAAGAAACAATATATGTTCGGATGTTGAAAATGTGACTTGTTATTGACATCAAACAAAATCTATTACAAGAGAAACAGTGAGACGGGCAAAAAGACAGTTCATTTAGTTTTGGCAAAAGAAATTTGTAAAAAAAATGAAATCTGGTTTGTAATCAGGAGATACTAATAAATATTGACTTTTTTATATATTATTATTTTCACAACTTCTAAAAAAAAGAGAAAAATAATTAGGAAAAAAAAAAAAAGACAAAAATAAAAAAAAATTAACGACAATTTAAAGGTAGACTCTTGAGTTCTTTCAAAATTTCTGGTAATTTTTAGCTGAGACCCATTTGGGAGCTATTGCGTTTGTCCTGTCCGTCCGTCCGTCTCTGTCCACCCCTGATAACTCCCGAACGGAAGGTCGGATCGACAAACGGATTTCATCATCGTGTTCAGAGGCCCGAACAACACAGGAAGAGGGTATTTTTTAGGGGCGAACGCCCCTCCCCCCATGTTCGAGATATTTGTCATTGTTTTCATTGGATTTCCTCTATTAGCTTAAATGTCAGAAATGCAACAATCTAAACATTTCTGTTTTGAACTATAGCGTGATCGGTAAGTTCTCGGACTCATAGACTGAACGTTGTCGGTTCGATTCCGTGTATCTATTGTTATTTCTTTTAAATTTTTTTCTTTTCTTAATCTTTTTTTCTCACTGCCCGCGTATATTTTTTTGGTTTTGTTTTTTCCTTATTTTCCTAACGTTCTTTTTACTTTTTTCCTGCATTTTTTTATTTTTCTTTCATTAATGTACCGTTTTTTATTATTATTTTAAATTTTTGTATTATTATTATGGGTCGCCCTTAAATTTTTGCTTTAACACTAACTTATATTCACTTAATTGTTTTTTTTTGTGCACACGACATGATAATGTTTTGTACAGACAAGATTTGATATTCAGTTCCGAAATAGGCTTAGCTTAGCAATTCCCGCACAGACGTCTCTTGGTCGACGGGTGTGACTTGAACGCTCCGTTGTTTGTCGCACCGGTCAGATTGTTATTGAGTAGGCATGACTAGGAGTTTTTGAAAATGAGTCACAGGATGGTCAAATCTTGCTGTGACAGACAGGGGAAGCAAGTGAAGATCACGCGCATAGAGAGAAAGGATCACCAGGGTACGTCGAGATGAGAGGGGAATGCTAAAAGATACGATGGCACGTTTTCACTTGGGTAAGGTTTTTTTTTTTTTTTTTTTTTTTTTTTCCAGTGTAACGACGAAAGACTCGTCAATTTTTCTCTACCAAAATCTTCTAATCAGTGATTTTACATGAAACTACTGTCCCAGATTCTGGTTGTGTCCCATTTTTAAAGTCACAAAGATAGTCTGTTTGCTGCTGCATTCTTACATTCTGAGATATAAGAACCGTTAGGAGATTGAGACCTTTCTCAATATTTTCAGAGTTCTGTAGAGCATTTTTTAAGTGACACTGACGTATGCCTTCTTACTATTAGGTCGTCACAATACTTAATAGTTCAAATTAAAGATCATTGTTTCTATTCTCAAAAAGAAACAACGTTACTATTACAACCTGCCAATGATGCAATGCAGAGGTAAAGAATCATACATTAAAGCCAAAATTCAAAAATTTCGGGATCATATGTAAACATATTAAACATGTATAATTTAAATTTAGATGTGAAAATGTTTGTGTTTTTTATTTCATTGATAAAAAAAGTAATCATTCACCTGTTACTCACGTACCACTAACAATGAGAGGGCACACCCTGTATATCGCCAAAATCAATGTCAATCAATGGCATCAATGCCTGTTAGTCATCTTTCAAGTATCATAGATTGAGAAACCCTGGTCTAAAGAATATATCTTAAATATATTCTATCTAGACGTGGCAATCTTCACAGATCCCACAATAATCATAACAAATAAGGCCAACCTTAATGGTGTTATTTTTCACGTTTTGACACTTTTTTTAATCCATTCAAAGGAAAAAGTTTCTCGACTCGTAGTTCGAGAACTTATTGGGAATTCGCAGTAAAAATTATATAATGCGTCTCTATACACACAAACTATACTCTAGGTTATTTTGGTTGGGCCCTTATGTAGGAGGTTCTTAATAAACATGTAATGTGAGAAGGGGTTCGCGAAGCGAAAGGAGTTAAGAACTACTGATTTAGACTGAATAAAGATTGATCATTTCTAATTTTTATTTAACAGTCATTCTGAAGTCTTTTAAATGATCTGAAGTAGTGACACGATATTTGGACTGCTCCACTTGACCTGGGTTTGACTTCTGGAGCTAGTTTGGATGTTTCCATTTTCTTTCGTCTGTTTGTATGTTTCGATTATACGTAGGGTTTTTCGTACAGTAGAACACAGTAGAACATAGTAGAACATAGATCGCATTTTACAGGTCATTTTGTAGGACCCTTAGGGACATTGGTGGTATAGGCTCCAATTTGTGACCATCGGGATGAAGTTGGGGTCTTGTGGCCAGTCCCACATGATCTTTAACCCCCGGGATTAACTTTAACCCCCGGTTCCTATTTTTATAGAGGGCTGGGTGAACCTTCGGGACCCGTTTGATGTGGAAACACTAAAGAAAAAAAATCCCCAACCTCCGCGGATATTGAACCAAGCTCCTCCAACCCGCAGATCAGCGTCTGATTCACTGGACAATCGGGCCCATTTTAATAAGGCAACGATTTTATTCGGAAAATTAGTCTACACTTCCCTTTGAAAGCGTGTAGACAAGTAAACAGTTTTTTTTATTAAATAATATTCCAATTTCTTTAAAAAAAATTTTTCTTTAAAAGAATTTAAAAGAGGTTTATTTTTTTTTTGTTTTATTTTTCAATATTTTTTAAAATTACTTTGCAAATAAAGAAAGGAAAAAAAAATTCTAAAAGAATTTAGAATCTTTTTTTTCCTTTCTTTATTTGCAAAGTAATTTTAAAAAATATTGAAAAATAAAACAAAAAAAATTAAACCTCTTTTAAATTTCGACAATTTAATTTTAAGCCTGTGTCGCTGAAGAAAGCAAAACTAATGTGTCTACATATGCATGTGTGTCGGTCTGTGGGCGCTACTTCATTTTTGATACAAATATACATCATTTTTTGAAACTTGACCTGTGTATTTATGGGCAAGAGTCAACGTGATTTTTAAATTAGGAAATATTTGCCTATGATCTGATGTGAGGGAAATTTGCCATGTGGTGCAAAAAATTTTTTGAAGGTGACAAATAGACTAATAGTACAAATTTTATAATACAAATACTATAAAATATAATAATAGCAAATAGGGTAATAATAATTAATAGTAATAGTTAGAAACAAATTTCTTTTGATATCCAACAATGGATATTACTAATCTATTTAGTAATCCTTTGTTATTTGCACGTGCTTTGGTATCATTAAATTTATGGCATTTAGATAACTTACAGAGAAACCCATAAATAAATAGACACCTTATTTTCGGGCATTGCCTTTTATTTCACAGTAGGCACTTAATACAAATGCCAAATATGCATATTAAAATTTAGTTTTCCTGTCTTTTGCTGTCTTCAAAGCCTTAATCCGGTCGGGCATGGAATCAAAGAGTTCTGCTACCTTGACCTTTGGAATGTTGGCCCACTCAGCAGTCAAACATTCTAAAAGCTCTCCACGGGAATTACTTTTTCGTGAATGTCGTCTCACTAAAGATTAGGCACAGACCAGACATGTTCTATCGGATTTCGTGTCAGACGACTGACTGCCTTCGGATGCCTTGTGTTGTCTGCCAATGGGGGTCGTTTTAGCAGTGGGGCAAGGAGCTCCATCTTCCATGAACAGATTGGATCTTTTGGTCAGCAGCCTACCTGAGAATATTGGATAACTTCCGTTCTCCAATATGGCGTTTATTTGTCGGTGCTAATATTTCTCATACATTCCACGAGCTGTGCTCGTCCTGTGATCCAAAAAACACCCACACCAAAACGGAAAATCCACCGTACTTGACGGTTGTTTGCTTTCGGTTCATATTGAATTGTTAACTGGGCTTTCTGCAGCCCCTTATGAGTCCGCTATCTGAAAACTGAGCAAAGGATGACTCATCTGAGAAGATGACACGATGTCAAAAGCTCAAAGGCCATTCCACCATCTCAGTTGTCCACTGTTTTCTTTCGCAATATTCGGTGCGGTGAGAAATGGTTTCCGCCTGGCAGCTTTCCCATGATAGCCTAGCTCACGAAGATTTCCGACAGTTGTGTTAAGACTTATTTGCAGGTTTTCTGTCATATCTGCAGCCTTGCAACGGGGATTTCCTTCCACTAACCATTTTGCAGTCCTCAGCTGCTGCAAAACCTCCACCTCGTTATTTATATTAAACTGAAGGAAAAGATAAGATTAGTTCAGAAAACCAAGTACATAATTTATTCAGGACAAATATGGGTGATGTTAATGTCACTCGACATGGAATATGTAAAACAAAAATTTAAATAGTTAAGAACTGACTTGATGATACAGATATACTGGATCTTCCTTTATAGATAATTCAAGTTTTAAAAAAATATCCCTGGAAGCGAATTAAAATAATTTAAAGGAAAATTCTGATGAAGTGAATTAAATAACAGCAGAGTTTTAACTGTATAAATAAATGAAAATTTAGGAGTAAACCTAATTTTACTCGGGTGGTAATCTTATACACGACTGTAAAATAAGAATATAAGTTTAAAGTGCGTGAAATATAATTGATGGAATAAAAGTTCAGCCTACGCACATACTAAGAAAATAAAATAAAATTAAAAAAAAATATAAATAAAATAAAAACGTCACGATCGATTTCGTTAGCGCTCAGGCTAACATCATCTGGTGAAGAAAATTAAAACAAGATCCAGTCTTTATAGGCGAAGACACAGTTCTAAACCAATGATTATTCAGATGTAGATGAGGTAAACTGATATTTGCAGTAGGGATGTAGGAAAAGAAGAACCAATCCATTTTTAGAATGGTTCAATATTGTCTACAGCAGGGATGCTCAAACAGTCGATCGCGATTCAAGTTAAGACCTGTTATTCATTAGCATGGGCGCTATATCGAAAGCATTGTTCTCTAGACAACACTCGATCGCGTCATACTGCGCTCTGATTGGTCGGAATATTAGAGAAGCATCGCAACCGCGTGACGTTCAGGGCACTGATTGGCTAAAATTTTACAGATTATTCTAGAATTACTTTTTCATATATAAAGCAAACGCAAAATTATCTCATTCATAATTACTAAGTTATTTTAGAACACTTGTACGTCGAATTTGCACCATAAAATGATTGCGGCGAAAAAAAGTAAAACTTACCATTTTAATAATGATTGGGAGGACGAATTCTTTTATCTTCGGCGAAACACACTTATCTTTGGCCTTAACAAACGTGTGTGTGCCTTGTTTGTCAAGCATTGCCTAAACGCGGGAACTTAGAAAGGCGTTATAAAACCGTGCATAAAAATTATGAAAATGATTTTCCGCAAAAGAGTGAGTTAAGAAGATGAAAACTTCAAGATTTGAAAATAGTTTGAAAACAGAGCAATCCATATTCATACAAGGCCGGCGCTAGGAGGTGCGGGGCCCTTGCCAATCCTATTTTAACAAAAAAACAAACAAAACGGAAATCTTAGTTTAACAACCAAAAAAAAAAAACCGAAATCTAACCAACTAAAAACAAAAAGCGACGACCCTATTTTATCACACACACACCGGCTCTGTTCACTAGACCTGCCAAACAATCAGTAGCTGCAACAATTGCGTCTTTTAAAATTTCCTACATACTGATAAAACACAAGAAACCTTTGGAAAGATAGTGAAAAAAACATTTATTGAAGCGGCAGACGCACTGTTTAAAGACTTAAAAAATATAATAGAGATTATAGCTGTCATCAAGGAGGTCCAGTTATCTCGTCCAACTATTACTAGACGTGCCGAGATCATGAGCAGTGATTTGGAGACCAAACTGAAAAGTGATATCACGGAATGTACATACTTTTCTTTGCACTTTGATGAGTCCACTGATATGACTGATACTGCCTAGTTATGTATTTTTATTCGAAAAATTTTCTGGTATGTCGGCTAAAGAAGAATTGTTGACAATGCTACCACTGAAAGAAAAACCTTTGAAGATATTTACAATGCTTTTCTGAATTTTGTAAAAAGGTATGTGCTACTTTTTACAAACTCGTGTGCATGTAACAGATGGAGCACCAGCCATGACTGGCAATAAAAATGGGTTTGTTGCATTGTCTCGAGCTAATGATGATTTCCCATCGTTTTTCACATTCTATTGCATCATTTATCAGCAAGTTTTTTGTTCAAAAATACTAAATATGAAAGATGTCATGGTCATTGCCACGAAGATCGTGAATTCCATCCGTGCTCGAAGCTTGGAAAGACGCTCTTCAAAGTGCAATTGGAAGCTAGCGAGTCTGCTGAGCACACTGATTTACTTCTTTATACAGACGTGAGGTGGATGAGCCGCGGAAAATTTATAAAAAAGTTTCAGGAATTACTACTTGAAATTATTTCTTTTCTAGATGAACGAGGTGACGACACGGAGATACTTAAAAAAGAAAAGTGGCTCTTTGATTTAGCGTTCTTATCAGATGTGATAAATCATTTGAATATCATTAACTTGGAGCTACAGGGTAAAAATCAAACCGTTATCGACATGATTAGCGCAATAAACTCTGTTAACAAATTGAAGTTATTGATTAATCAACTGAACAATAAGGATCTCAAAATTTTCCAGCTTTGGAAGCAAGAGCAAGTTCTCACTTAAATTACGATAATTGCGAGACAGAGCTAAAAAACATTTTGAGCGAAAGACGTTTCTCTCATGTCGATAAACTGACGGATATTGTAACTTTCATGACTTACTCATTTTCTTTTGAAGACGCTGAAAAATCTGCTACTGAAATATCAAACACTTAAAATATAGAGATCTCTTCTGTCCAAAATGAGGTATTGCAGATAATGTCAGATCTACATCTCAAAGCTAGAGCAACAGATATCAAATTTTGGTCTTTGATACCCGAAGACAAATATCCATGTTTGAAACAAATAGCTCTTCAGTTAACAGGATTGTTCGGATCAACTTCCTTGTGCGAATCTGCATTTTCAGAAATGAAAATAATTACATCAAATAATGGCAATGGGCTTACTGATGAACACCTGTTAACATGCTTTTGGTTGGCGCTCAGTAATTATGTGCCATCCTTTGAAAAGCACGTGGATGATATGCAGTGTCATGCCTCAACATACAGTCAAAATTAGCAATTTAAGACTATGTTACAATTATGTAATTAGGTACATAGCCTGTTATGTATATTTTATATCTGTAAGTATGTGGCAACAAAATAATTTTTCTTTAGTATGTATGTTTTTTCTTTAGTAGCTATGCCTTAGCTTAGTCCTAATAGTCGGCCGTCGATCACTTGTCGCCTAAATGTTTTGTGGTCGATCGCAGACACTACAAGTCTGAGCACCCCTGGTCTGCAGAGTTCTCGGCTATTAAATGATGAAAATTGAAGTAAATACTGGCATTTAACTCACAAAATACGGCTATATCTTGAACGAAGAATATAAGTTTAACGTGCGTGAAATATAATTGATGGAATAAAAGCTCAGCCTACGCACATACTAAGAAAAGAAAAGAAAATGAAAAAAAAAATATATAAATAAAATAAAAACGTTTCGATATCGGCTCTCAGCAAAGTCCCAGAATTTTCTTTCTCGATGGGTCTCTTTTTACGAAGGAGGAGGAAATCCTGACACTGCCTCTAGGTCCGATCCTCGTCAAATACCAGAGTCATTAAGAAAATCAGTCGAAAAAACATTAGAGAATTGACGCCATTGAAACAGTTCTTGATTTATATTTAAATTAGATTACTAAATTAAAATAACGGAAATTAAATCCCATGTTAATTCATAATTAAATTTGATGAAACAATTTCTCAACAGCAAAACTAACTGAATAACTTTTCTTTATTACGAATCTGAATAAAACTGGAAAAACATTCTATTCCAAAATATCTCTGGACACAGAAATTAGAACAACGTTCCTGACAGACATGGCTGCAAGACTGTTTGTCAAATGAAAAGATTAAATCTGTTCAGGAAAAAGGAAGATGAATTCATTACCACACTCTTTTACTTCCTTTTTAAAAACCTCTCAAGACTAAAAAACAAATTGACTTACAAGTCTCACTGCTGAAACATACTAATGAACTAATTTTTTTGTTACCTTATCCTGGTATCTGATATACGTACTTTCCTCGTAACAATGGCTAGGAAGACCAAAATTTTACATTGCTTTTATTCAACTCTTACAAGCAATAGGACTCTTAACATCTAACTACAAACAAAATGAGAATCAACCAATAGTTCAAAAAATAAACTATCAATAAAATCAAGTTCAGAAAAACGAAAACAAAAAACGTCGAAACTTATTTATTTTTTCGACGTTTCACCTGAACGTGACTTAACATTTTCTTTTTCTGTGTTTTGAACTGCACCATCACCCAATTGACGGTGGACAGCGGAATATTCATTTTTATTGCAATTTGGCTCTGGCTTACCCCATCCTCTTATTGTCCGACAATACGTCCTCTTTGAAAACCCCTCAATTCTTTGGAGGTATGGTTTGAGACATACTTTTTGACATCGAGAATCAATCACTGCACACAAATCTAGAAAAGGAAAGGTAAATAGCACAGTCATTACCATAAAACATATGAATTTTCCTGCAATTAAGGATGTCTATTTACTTATGGATTGTTTCTGTAGATTTTTGTGGATTTCATTACTTTGCGGGAAACGGAAAATTTGAAGATTACTGTTTGTATTCTGTAATTTTTGTTCTTTATATTATTTTCAGCGCTTTCAGCACAGTGTTTTTAAGGAAAATACAGTAGACTTCTCAGTTCTTTCAGGAACCTCTTGTAATATTTTAATTCATTCAACTGAACTGGAACGAACTTGATTACAGAGTTGATGTGTGCAGATTCACCAGCGGTGAACATATCGAACATCTTTAAAATGGAACAAAAACTCTGTCTGTGTACAATCTTTTTTTATGATATGTTAAACAACACATCCACAGTACAATCATGAAACCGCTCCAATCATTTGAAGTCACCCTGTATAAGGCAAATATTCACATACCATCATTATACCTCATTCAAATAATACTATAACACACATACAAGGCAACCTCATCATTATAACACATACACCTACAAGGCAAATATTCACATTTGCCGTCATTATAACCCATACACATATAAGACACTTATTAATTTATTCACTTATTTAATTATTCACTTTGTCAATTTAGAGGCTTCTTCTACCGCGTTTATAAATTCCAGTGGCTCTTCACTTAATTTCGCTAAACATTGCAGCAATATGATTGATGGCATCATTGATTTCGCTTCGGACCTCTGGTACCATCATCATTAATTCACTACAGGTATCTGTACTTAAGTCTTTTAAAACGCTCTGTTATCATAAAATATAGTCGCTTCCATTAATTTGCATTGTTCGAAGATGACAAGGTAGATGATGCTTGGGAAATATCATTTATAATAATGATTGCTCTCATTGTGTTATTCGGTGGGATTTAACGGATCAGATAATGATGATTGCATCGAAATTAGTTGTACGAGTTGTTGCTGAAACTTTGTTTTTTTTATTTCGTGTGCTTTACATTGATTTCTAAAGAATTGACAAGAAGTTGAGTGAATATAAAAACCTGCTTTCTTAATATAATTTCGTAATTTATTTTTTCTTTTGTGAAAACAACAAAAACGAACTTCTTCATTGAATACAATAAATCAGCCATACACCTGATTAAACAAAAATAATTTATAGACATGAATTGAAATACAACGACGTTTCGCTGTCGAGAGGCAGCCTTATCAAGTGACTGAACTTCTTCAGTCGTCGGAATCGCAGTGGGGCCTTAAAAGAAAAAATAAACAATAAAAAGCTCAGTAATGAAATATTAGTGAGAAAAATCATGTGCTAGCAGTCCGCCGGTCTCAATGAATTGTTTTAAAGCATAAAAAATTTAATCTGCGCATTGGATTATTAATAAACAACAATGGATGAGACCAAATTGTTTACCAAATGACATCCTGGAAAAAATGTTTCACGCTCTTTGGAGATCATCAGCCAGGAGCAGTCACCAGTAAACAATGAGGTCTCCGAACTGAGGCTATTATGCTTTAAAAAAATTCATTGAGGCCTGCGTCCTGCTGGCACATGAATTTTCTCACTTATTTTTCATTAGTGAGTTTTCTACTGCTCATTTTTTCTTTTGAGCCACCACTGCGCTTCCGACAATTATTCCTATTAGCCTCAGTACGGAGACCTCGTTGTTTACTGGTGAATGCTCCTGGCTGATGATCGCCAAAGAGCGTGAAACCACTGTCAGTCACTTGGTGGTAAGCAATTTGGTCTCACTCATTTTGTTTAACGAACTTTTTTGTTTATTTTCAAATTCTAATATTCTACATCTGCTGAATACAAACATTATAAATTTTCCATTTCCTGAGAAAAATGACTCCCCATTACTTAATCCTCATTTAAATTGTCTAAATCGGATTGATTTTAATCATATCAAGCGCAGCTTAAAGGGTTTAATATTCATTGTTTGAGACCGCGAAGTATTAATAGAAATAGGATAGAAATCCGTTGTTTAGATTCCAATGCTTTTGTAGGAGAATTTTTGTCTCCTTTTCGCTGTAATTTCTCTACAAAGACCCACAAGAATAAAAATTTCAAATACAAAATTCCAATCGTTTCTTGTCTTTAAATACAGGGTGTAAATTGATTGACATTGACAGGGCAGTCGTGGATGACTGCGAAAACTCAAAGCTCATTGTAACGCATTTTAAATTTTTAATTACATGTTGTTTTTAAACCAATTTGTGTGTGTTTTCTAATTGATTCATTCATTCATAAATACAAGGTGAGGCAAAAGTCTGAAATCGATACATATCACATAATCATCTTTGGATTTAAAAAACTTGTGCTGAATTCAAGATGGCGGCCATAGCGATCATTTCCCTTTCTCCCTGTAGATGGCGCCTCCTTCTCATCTGTGTCCATTGGATTTCGATTCCATTAACATTGTCAACAATAATAAGGTCAACAATAATAAGGTCAACAATAATAACGGCCTACTAGTTGTAGGCAATGGTTTTGATAATGCTTCTCGGCATTTCAAAAATTTTGTTTCTTGCCTTTTTGCCTTTGGGGGGTCACTGCCAGGTTGGCCGGTGACCTTCTCATAGGTTTGCGCCTTTTCTGGTTCTTTTATCGAGGGAGGCGGGTTAGGGCTGAAGATCCCGTTGAAGGGTGAAACAGCTGTTCCCTAATCCTCCCCATAATTGAATCAGAAAAGGCATTTATTCTTGTGCTGTGGCTTTACGTTCATTTCTATTATATTCTAATAATAAGGTTGTTTCCAGACTTTTTGCCTCACCCTGTGTACATACCAAGTTTCAGGAAGATCCGTCCAGTAGTTTCAACGTTATTAGGAGAAACTCAGATAAACATGCAGACTTACTGATCTCATGAGTCACTCTTTCCTAGGAAAGTGGAATAAAAATAGACTCCTGATACAGCGATTTTCATGAAACATGGTGTAGAATGAGATCAGTAAACTTTCGTTAGTAGAATAACTGGAAATTAAGAGTGAAAATTAAAGACTCCTCTTTGAGATTTAACTCAGCTACTTACAAATGGATTTGATGTTTTTCTCAAGTTTACACAAACTAAAATCTTTGAGAGTCTACAAAGCACGGAATTAAAACAGAATGGCACCCATTAATTTCATATTGTACAAAATACCTTCTGCTTATTGTCCTCAGTCAGGAAGTGCTTTCGTCGTAAATATAGGAAGACGCCATGTTATTAGGTAATTTTGTAAGCCGTGATGTGAGATTCTCCAAAATTAAAACAGGTTATAAAAGATTTTAATGATGCCGAGTCAGCTGGACGTCAAATTGGTCTGCTGCATTAAAAACTTTATAACCTGGTTAATTTTGCATTACAATTCTGTGATTCAGTCACTAATTGCTACCATTGGGCATTAAACATCAGTGAATATCACCTGCTGAGATATCATATCTGCAACAGCCACAGGAACGTAGAAAAATTGCTTTTAATATTACATGATTAATAATACTAATAATATGAACTTTTACAAATAACTTAATGGACTTATTTCATGATTCGTCAAACATCAAACTCAAGGGATCTGTACTGATGGAGGTTTGACAGATGTGGAATGAGAAATACCTGAGTTTATACGCTGACCCAAAAAAAAAAGATGACATCATTTCTTTACTTTATAGAAGTGATATCTAAAAGCGATCGCGCGTTACCTGCCAGTGCAAGTTTAATCTCGGTCCAAGGATGTTTTTAAAGGTCAAATGATGACGAAAGTTAGGCCGACAATGGAGGGTTGAGGGCGTCCTCAAAAACTTAAAAAAATAAAAATAAAAATGAAGAAAAGACGAAATTATCAGCATAATATTAGGATGGCATTTTTCTTAGTTTGGATGGTGTGATGTGATGTTTTTAATCGACCACAGGGGTTACTAAATCTTTACAAAATTATAGACTATGCCACTTAAGGGGAAACACGAGTGATCTTTCTCCAGCCAATCAGAGTGCATTGTATAGATCTGCCATTATGAAGATGAACTTTCCTGTACATATTTTATGTTCAACATTTCCACACACACTATTACCGTATGTTAAGCTTTCTTGATTTAAGATTTCAGTGATGTATTCGTCGATCTGTTTCGTCTATCTGCCCTGTAAACGTATACAAAGAAAGATTGTTCAAATAACAGCAAAGATTATACACCATTATTTATTTACTTGGGGAATGTAATTATAAAGGATCAGTTTATACATCCGGCTCCTTAAGAAACCTTTATAATCATTTTTTTAAAGATATATTTTAAAACAAATCAATTAACAGTTTTCTAATAAACGCAAAAACAATTTGCAATCCTTACAGTTTGCAATCTATCAAATGCTTGCGTTGTGAAAAGTGCTGTTACTGTATGATTAGGCGCGCAAAACTCATTTATTCAAGCCGTTGTAATTCAAGGGTCAAATACAATTTCCATCAAAGCCTCTTCAATACGCCTTTGGCTTTGTAAATGGGCTTGTGGAAGACTTGAAGCCTCCCAAACATTCTCAATAGTGATCCGGAACCGGAAATGACCATATCGGGTCGATGGTCTCATATTAGTTCTCAGCATAGTCTGTTTTATCGAATTTTCGCGCTTTCCTGACCAGATCCATGGTCGCCTAAAACTAGAAGCGTCCTAACTTGAAGACGAATTTTTTTCTTCTAAACCTTCGGGTCATGGGGAAATCCAAGGAGATATGACTCATGGGGCTCAACTCTCGGTTTGGACTCGTTACGCGCGTCCCCTTACTCATTCGAGTCGCTAATAAAGGACTTGTTCATCTAATATTCGATATTTCTTAACTGTTTGAGCATTTTTTTAAGAATATCATATTTTTAGATATTGTTAAAAAAAATGCTCAAAATTTAAGAAATATCGAATATTGGAAGAACGCATTTTTTTTCATTTCTGTTTTCAGAAATATTTATTCATCAATATTAATTTTTTGTTGTTCATATCCAAAAAATAAGTACAGTTATCGAAAGTATTTGTTAGGTTACAGGATATAAAACATGAAGGAAGAAACGAATTGGAATCCTACATTGTATTACTGTAAAAAGATATTGTTACTTTAGCAGTAAGTTTAGCGATTTCTTCAGAATCTAACCTAATACATAGCAAACCAATCTCTGTAGTTGTATTCCTATTTAGACATTTCTTATTGTTTATTAACAAGGCTTCTTTAATTTAACATCTTTTAACATCACCATTTTCAAATTCCATTATTTTTATAATGTTCTTGCAATGTAGGCATTCGAAAGCTGGCACGGCAACTGTATCTTCGTTTCTATTAATAACAGGAAACTAATTTGAAAGTTCCACGAAACCTAATTAAAAAAAATGCAACTCTAGTTAAATGTCACAAACCAATTAATTAAAGCAGTAATTTTAATTAATCTAATAATTTCGTTGACCTTTTGGCAGCGATGGAGTAAATGATGATAACTCTATTAGTAACTAAATGAATTATACAAAAAAATATTAATTATCATATCTTGTTAAATGACAGAAAGCAATCAACGACTAGGATTTGAAAAATGTGTAAGAAGTTCCTAAAAAGAACTTGAAACTTCTAATGGTACCCTTAAAATTTCATTTTTTTGTGTTGTTTTTACAATCGTGAAAACGACATAAATCAAAAGTCTGTGTTTCCTTTATATTATAATTAATAAATGCTGAATAAAAACCTAAGAATTTTCAGGTTTATGTGAAAACAGTACTTAGCACAACATTACTTACCTCACTTACTGAAGTAGCTGAAGTCAGATTAACAAAAAATGCCGGGCTTTTATTGGATTTCGCGCGTTTGAAGTGCAAGCAGTAAAAGTTTTCAAACTTAAACATGTAATGTCAATCAATTAAACGTGTGTGTAAAATCATATATTATTACAGTAAAATAAACCAAAGAACGCACATAACTAAACAAAACAAAACACAAATTCACTGAGCTATTTTTGATATTTGTGCTGGAAATCGAGGACAGCGCTGTTTCGAGGCTTTTTTAATAATCGTCAGAAGCGCAGTGGTGGCTCAAAAGAAAAAATGAACAATAAAAAACTCACTAATGAATAATTAGTAAAAAAATTCATGTGCCAGCAGTCCGCCAGCCTCCATGAATTTTTTTAAAGCATAAAAAATTCAATCTGCGCATTGAATTATTAATAAACAACAACGGGTGAGACCAAATTGTAGTTGGTTAATAATTCATTGTTCAGATTGAATTGTGTATTCTTTAAAAATTCATCGCCGCCGGAGGACTTCTGGCACATGAATTTTCTCACTTATTTTCATTAGTGAGTTTTCTACTGTTCATTTTTTTCTGTTGAGCCACCACTACGCTTCCGACCATTATTCGTATTAGCCTCAGTACTGAAACCTCGTTGTTTACTGGTGACTGCTCCTGGCTGATGATCGCCAAAGAGCGTGAAAATGCTCTTCCAGGATACTACTTGGTAAATAATTGGTCTCGCCGATTGTTGTTCATATATTAATATTAAAAGTTCGTAGCAGAAAACACACTACTAACCTTTAAAAAGTTTAAAAATGCGAGTGACTAGTTTCAACCACCAATTGCAGCGGTTTTCATCATAGAAGATCACAATGCGTCCGTTAATAACGACTTGTCAAAGATCAGATCGCCAATCAACCAACGCGGTGGAACAGGAGGGGTGGGAAGGGTGAATCTTGGATAAAAGATTATATGTCATTGATGAGTGAGGAAAAAAAATCTTAATAACGTTGTTATATTTCCCAATAAATAGAGCAAATGTTTGATACAACTTTACATGTTATATTTATAATTGTAAAAGTACAGATGAATATATATGTCGTAAAGTACATAAATTATTGCATTGAAATACTGTATGACAGAATGTAATTTTATTTAAAACCACAGAATAATGTTGTGCGAAAAATTGTTAGCAACACAATAACAGCTGTTCAACAATAATGTGAATTGCATTGTTTTGATTTGTTGTGGGCGAAATCTTCCGTTCGCCGTAACTCGCTACCGAAGCATTTCCGGACCTATGTTTACATGACTTTTACATGTAGCATGAGCTACCGAAGTTTCTGCAAATCTTCATGAATCATCCTGTATATAAAAAGCGCGAAAATTTGCTTGTCTTTAAACAACGTCGCCATTTCTCAATGGATCTTTACCAAATTTGGCACGGAGTTTCTCGTGCATCCCAGAAGAATGCATGTACAATAAAAACCCGGATACGGACTAAGGGATATAAACGGGAGGAAGGGAATAACTTTTCTTGAAGGAAATGTGTATTCCCGAAACCGATTGAGATGGAAGCACGAAATTTCATATGAGGGTTTTTCGTCAAAATCGAAAAGATCCTATTCGACGAATTTTCGGTAGTCTGGCCCTAAGGGAACAGCGCAGGGATGGGGAGTATGCTTATCTCCGAAAGCGCTTAGTTTGGAAACAAGAAATTTCACATGAGTGTTCTTTGTCAAAATCTAAAAGATATGTATAACTTTCGATATTCTCGTCCTAAAGGGTGTAAATGGGGGGGGGGGCAAACTTTTTGAAGGGCATTCATTTCTCTGAAACCGATTTAGTTGGAAACACGAAATTGGATGTGAGTGTTCTTTGTTAAAATCAAAACGATATGTATTCGACAAATTTCCCATATTCCCGTCATAAGGGGGGGGGGGAGCAACTTCCTTACAACCATGTTTTATGGCTCTAGAATGCACCGATTCCTTTGAATCGCGCCATAAACCCATGATCGATTCAACTGCGCAAATTTCCGACTGTTATAAACGGATTCAAAGCAACGATAGTCGACTAGTAATAAAATAATAAAGAAAAAAAGCTTCTAAATGGCTCATTAAGTGAAAGGCTATTAATAAAAACTCGAGAATTTCTCATTAGTGATCCACACACATACAAAAGTTTAAACACTTGAAGATGACTTCTCCTTACGAAGTGGAAACCATGGTCATGTGATTTTTTTTTAAATGCTTTGTAACTTTTAGACAAAAGTTTAACGTGCGTTAGTACATTTTTACAGTAAAATAAAACAAAGAACGCACATAACTAAACAAAACACAAATTCACTGAGCTATTTTTGATATTTGTGCTGGTAATCGGGGACAGCGCTGTTTCAAGGCTTATTGGCCTATCATCAGCCCGACCCAACCAGCATACCTAAGCTCAGTGAAATGGGACGAATAACTTTTAATTAATTTTTTTAAAAAAGGCTTAATCAGGTGTGCAGGCTTCATCAACTATTCAACAAAAGGTAGATGTGTCTTATTCGTAAAAATACATGTTATGTTTCAAGAAGATTCATTTTAGGATAGATCCCAAACACAAAGATTACCAGAAGTTTCCTTAGGGAAGTTGGCTAAAAAGGCGATTCATCTTTTGTCTTTTGTTAATATCATCTTCTTTAAGTGTTTCTTAAATGAAAATTCTAATTCCTTAGCGTTGAGTTTTCTTGGGATCTGGCATTTGGGGTTAGAAATAAAGGCCCAGATCAATAATTCTACAAAGTTGCCTTAAGTGACTTGCACAGATCGATTACATGTGTAATGGAATTTGTTTTGTTAAGATTCAAATTTCTCTCTCTCCTCTCTCTTAAATTTCAAATAATTTAAAGGGTTTGTGGCGGATTTGCATCCATTGAAATCCAGATATTAAGTTACGTCCTCTTCGCAAACTAATCCGGTTAGCGCGTTATTATAAATTCATCTTTGGCCTCCAAACGAAGCTTATCTGATCTCCCAATTATTCTGTTCGCTCTGCTTCTAGGAACTTCGGAAGATAACCACGTTAAAATTTAATTTCTGCGACCTAAGAATTCAAAACTTTATTCTGAAGTATAATATAACTAGGACTACATTGGGCGCAGCTACGGTTGTAAGGATTGCGGAGACGGATGTAGGCTAAGGTAAATGAGGTTTTGTCTGGAGCCCTGCGCTTTCATTTATTTTGGTTTGGTGATTTCTTTCTGTCAAATGTTTGGGCACTAGTGATATAAATTGAAATGACAGGGTTAAAGGTTGGAGCATCTTCGACAATGGGAAGCAGCACAGGAGGATAAGACTCCCGCGATTCACTGACCAGTTGAGGTCGCACGGCCAGTCCGGGTCGCTCGCCTATAAAAGGGACTTCAAAAACCTTGATTCAAAACTCTTGCCTGGCGCCTCTCACAATCTACTCAGATGGAGTGATGAATGTAGGGGAGAAGGTAGATCAGTGGTTCTCAACCTATGGGATGAGTATCCACTGAAGTACGCTATGGGGTCGTCAGAGTTTTACGAAATCAAAGATGGACAAAAGTGGGTAGACACAAGTATGCAGGGTGTCCCAGAAGAAAAGATCATAGTAAAAGTCTTTCTCAGGTAAAAAACGAAACAAAACCTTTATATTAACATGTGTCCTAATGGCTTCCGAGAATAGAGCTGGTTGATTACATAGTATTTTGATTTTGGGTGCGCAGTATTATCCTGTCTTTCTGCCGAGATGCGCCTGTCTGTCTGTCACAAAGTGAATTGACATCGACGGTGGAATTTTTGAAAACTTATTAAAACCGTAGCAAATCTGTCACTTGGAGAATGAACGTTACAAAAAGGTGGTAATGTTTCTTTCTTTATCAATAATTTGGCAACTAACCTTCCAAATAGCTCTAACCCGGAAACCATAGGACACATGTTCATAGAAACTTTTTTCTTGGACTGACTGATATTATGACCTTCCAGAATAGAGACCTTACCTCTTGAGAACTCTACCAAGTTAAAAAAAGCATGGTAGAAGTTTCTTGAATACTAGTTCCTGAAAAACGTTGTTGTCTTCTTTTGTGGTGGTAAAACCAATAAAAAAATTTCTCTTATGAATTTGATGGATAATTTGAACTGTATTTTTATATATCCTCAGAAGTCGCATATCTATATACAGGAACACCCGTATCCTCTGTTTTCTCAAAAACCCTCAGAGTACAAGTTGTTCGCGTGAAAATTTTCATTGGCAAATAGTATCCAACGAATCAATGGTGGCATTGTGGATTTCCGGTAGCAACCGGAAGTGGGGGTAATCTCGGTCAGCTTTGAAATTTCAAATTGAAACATAGATCATATGTACACTTCCGTGCAGCTAAATCGACTCACCCCTTCAGAGCGGACAAAAAGGCGTTTATTTTTTAAATGGCTTAACCGATTTCAAAAAACTTTTTTTTTTTGAAAGCCTAATGTTTTTACTTTACAATGACACCGTTATCATTGAAATCTTACAATATTTCGTTTTATAATGCATTTTGAATGAAAACGCTAGCAAAATGCATGCTTAGGAAAAAAAATTGGGGATACTTAAAATTAAATTACAACAAAAAATTCAAGCAAAACCAGGAAACTTTTATTAATCAATACTTGGTATTGCCTCCCCTTGCCTGTACGACGGCTTGCATGCGGTTCCTCATAGACCCTATTAAGATTTTGACAAAGTCTTGGGGATCCCATTCCACTCCTCCTCCAGCGCAATCTTGAGCTCGTTTTTATTAGACGGTGCCGGATTTCTGGCTCGGACCCTCCGTTTGAGCTCGTCCCACAAATGCTCAATCGGATTCATGTCGGGATTGAGGGCTGGCCACTCCATCGTCTCGAGACCAACCTCCTCCATGAAATGCCGAGTGGTTCGTGCTGAATGACACCGGGCATTGTCATGCACCAACATGAAGTCTTCCCCGATATATCTTGCATAGGGCACAATATGATCTAGGAGAATGTCCTCAATGTATCGTCGAGCAGTCAGACACCCCCTCCGGCCTCCACCAGGTATGAAAACAAGATCTGTTTTTCCCTGAAGAGATATGCCAGCCCACATCATGCAGGAACCGCCGCCGTACGAGACTGTTTCAGCAAAACAGCACTGTGAAAATCGCTCTCCTGGACGCCGGTAGACCCGGCCTCTCCTATCATTACCATGGAGACACATTCTGCTCTCATCAGTGAATAGGACGGACCGCCATTGCTCGATGCTGCAATTGACGTGTTCCCGAGCAAATTCGAGTCGGGCCGTGCGGTGTTAATTTTGGGCCTCTAGCGGGCCGTCTTGGAGTGAGATTGGCTTCCTTCAAGCCCTCTTCTGACTGTCCATTGACTAACAGCTACTCCACGAACTTGTCTCCGCTCCTGTTGCAGATCGACGCCCGTGAGATGGCGATTTCGCAGTGAAGTTGAAATGAAAAAGCGATCGTCCCTCTCAGATGTGAATCGGCGCCGTCCAGTATGTGAAGGTACCAGTTTCCTGAAACCTTCTGAAAACTCTTGAGACAGCAGATTGGCTCAAGTTTAGTTGACGAGCGACTTCTCGTTGACTGTGGCCTGCTTGCAATAAAGCAACAACTTGTGTGACGTCTTCTGGCGTAGTATCCATGGGTTTGTGAAAACAATGAATTAAACTTGCAGATATGTGTACAGATGAACGTCTGATAAGCGACTGATAAGAAATATCGGTCCATGTGGGATTTTATAACGGAGTTGGTGGTTTCCGTTCAGACTGCATTTTGCTACGCTTACGTCCAGATCACATTCATTTGGAAAATATTGTACAGATTTTAATGATAATGGTGTCATTGTAAAGTAAAAACATTAGGCTTTCAAAAACAAAAAGTTTTTTGAAAATCGGTCAAGCCATTTAAAAAATATACGCCTTTTTGTGCGCTCTGAAGGGGTGAGTCGATTTAGCTGCACGGAAGTGTATTATCGTTGGATATATCTTTTGAGACGAAACAACTTTTACTAACACTTTTTTTTCTCTAATGTTCTTTGTTTAGTCACAATTTAGTCCATTATTGGTTACACTCCATGAAGTTGGAATCGTGAGGAAACTTTCAGTTGGCTATAAGCATTTTAGGAAGGGTTTGGTCACAAGTATTTAAATGTTTCGAATGTATTCTAAAATTCGCAGTTCAGTTATCATAGTATATTCCTGTATATCCCTATGTATAACCTTGTGTTTATCCTTGTATATATCACTGTGTTTCGCTGTATATCCTTGTATATCCTGTACATCACTATATCCCTGTAATCCCTGTTTTATCACTGCATATCCTTGTATATCCCTGTATATCGCTTTATATATTCCTGTATATATCCCTGAATATCACTGTGTATCACAGTATATTCCTGTATATATATATATATATATATATATATATCCCTGTATATCGGATGGCCAAACTCAAATGGGCCCTATTCGAGTTTAGCAATGCAAAGATTTCAATCAATCATTTGCAATTTAGAAAATTTAGAATGTAAAGAATATAAGAATAAAATTAACTTATATTACTAAACAAAATAGCCGGACAGCATTCTGAATTGTTTTTATACATGATTATTAGTTAAGAAATATCAATATCTGTGAACGAATATTAACCAATTTTTTTTAACGGCGTATACAAATTACGGCAATCTATTATTAAAAATACGGTGGTGGTTCTTGCAATCGTTACTATCACATCGTTACTATCACCGTAATTTTAACGATAGAAATTTAAAACCGTAATTGAAAGTTACCACTATTTTTGTTTGTTTGTTTTCAACATGTGTTTTTTTACAGTGCGAATTTGTGTAAAATTGAGAAAAGTATTTCAAAAATTTCCTTTTAAATACAAACTCTTCAAAATAAGATAAACATTTTTCAAAGTTTTTGTAAATTCAATGACATAGAAATATTTATTTCATTAGTTACATGCGATTTTGAAACAAACCTCATAGATTTGAATTTTATAAATTACACAACCTTATTTGTTTTGTTTTGTTATTATTTTAAACTTATAGGTGACACAAGCAAAAGTTACAGAATTACAAATAAAAATCTTATGAAATTACAAAGAAACCTGTCATTAGAAAACCTCGACAAAAGATTTATTTCACAAATAGAGGAAAACCAAAAAAGGTATTAAGAATTTTTTTTTTTTTTAATTGATATTTTTTTTTTTTTTTAAATCTTATTGTTTTAATCTTAAAAATTAGGCTTCTTTAAAAAATATTTTTTTTCTTTAAATTAATTTTTTTTAACGCTCTTTAATATATAAGTATAGCAGGCAAATATGTTTCTAAATTGTCGCTGATTGTTCTGCAGATGATTGTATTAAAACTAATTCATATACTATTAAAAAGTAAAAAAAGAAGTGATGCCCAGTAGCGTAACTAGAACAGACGCAGATGGAAAAACAGTCACTAATTTTACCGCTTTTTTTTTTTTTTTGTTTGGACCTTGGGAATACAATTGGGTCA
Source organism: Thereuonema tuberculata (assembly GCA_023159025.1). NCBI lineage: Eukaryota > Metazoa > Arthropoda > Chilopoda > Scutigeromorpha > Scutigeridae > Thereuonema > Thereuonema tuberculata. The sequence continues at coordinate 36,797,625 of JAFIDM010000007.1, read as the reverse complement.
ATCGCCCAGGATTAAGTCTAGCTACGCAACTGTGCGTTACCATTTCTTAATTATTTTTACTAATTGAATTTATCTACAATTTGCCACTGAATGCCAGGATATGTTTTGGTTTTACAAGGAAAAAAAATCAGAATTAATAATAAATTTTTGTAAATTACCGTACTAAATATAGTGTACATTACAATCTACAATGTCTGTAATTGTACAGAAGCTTACAGATTTAATTCTTTTAAAAATATAATAGCGAAATATGTGAATAGATGAGTTACTTTTTATTAGAAATATTTTGTTTTTTATTTAAAAAAAAATATGTAACACAAGTATTAGATTCCATGCATACAAGCACGAAAAATTTTATTCTATTTTTTTTTTATTATTAAGCATTCAACAATGGTAATTGGAATGTTTAGGCCTATATAAGTCAGTAAAAATTTTAAAATTTTAATGTTCAGAGAAAATATATACACTTCAGTAAAAAATTCCACAAATAAATTTCAAAAATTCCTACAATTTATTAGTCAATTTAAATTTACAATTAATAAAAAAAAAATTAAAAATAAAAAGATTCACAATGCCTTTAGTATATTTTTTTTAATTCATTACTGTCAGTTATTGTATGTTTATTTTGATATGATTATAATAGAGAAAAATAAAAATGATAATTTTTTATATTTAACAAATTAAATTTGTATTAAAATTTTAATAACAAACTAAAACAGTAAACCAACAAATGAAGTATCTTATGTGATAGCAGAGCGTGGTTTGCTAATACGTTATGAGTTTCAATATAGTTTAAATAGTTTTTAATAGTTAGTAAGGAGTTTCTGTCAGTGTTATGAATAGAATGAACTTATAAAATTTTTACGGTCAAATTATTACAATAGAAAAGAATGATATTTTATATTTTTGCAATATCAATTACTAATTTGAATTTGTAAAAATCTATATACTTATTAAATGTTTTAATGTGCATTAAATGTTCATAGCAAGAAATCAAGGCCATCAAACAAAAGCATTTATTAAAAGTTTATAAATTAAAAATCCCAAACGTTTTCAAAACTACCTGCGATCCATTTTCAAGTGAGAACTCTAAAAATGTATATACTGTCTCTGACATTATACCTTATAGATGAACATTTACAAATCATTTTTTTTACTGAATATAAACAACAATGTAATAACTGGTAATTATTTTTTTCAAACCTATGTAGAAACCTATATTCATCGTTTCAACCTAGTAGAAAACTCAGTTATAATTTCATCAATACTGAAATTCTGACATTTTTTACCATCTCTTTAAAGTAGGGATTTTAATTCTATTTTAAAGAATGTTTGCTATTTCGATCAATGGCCGCATGAACAAATTAGTCACAACAAAAAAGCAGAGGGTTTTCGTTTTGCATCAAAGCTAATGTATCAGTACGTTGTATTTTTCACGAGGCAGACTTTATAAAACAGTATTTATTATATATATATATATTATTTTTTTTCCTTTTACGAGGAAAAGACGATATCGAAGTAATATCTTTCTGTACCGAAGGGAAAAACACCCAAAATACATTTCATTTATAAATGGAAGAATGAGCACAAATATGAGATGAGAGATTGTTGATTTGTTTATTAGGTGAAGTAATGGGAAAATTACATGCTGTTCGGAGGGCGCTCTCTTGATTGTTGCTGCTGCCATCTACAGGTTGTTTGTAGAATTAGCGTTGGCTTCGGAGACACCTTAAAAGTTTGCATCACTGTTCAGGGCTACCCTCCTCCGACTAGAATAAAGATCACGATTTATTTAATTTTTTTTTTTTTTTATCATTGTTCTTTCATAAATACGAGTTCTAATACGTTATGGTTTGCGGTTTACTATAAAAGGAAGAAAAGTCTTTAGCTTTCAAACAACACAATGTAATTTGTAAACAAGTGGTTGTTACAGAGTTTGTCAGCATGTTTAAGCAGCTTCCTTTATCGTACGATTGCTTATTTTCTTTAAATATATAGATTCTCCTTTAAAAAAAAAAACCCGATATATTAAATTGTTAGCATTGTAATTAATAGTTTTTAGTGTCTGAAAGAGTTTTTTTTTTTTGAGGACAACTCATAAAATTCTTAATAATATATGATTAATTTAAATACTATCTCAAAATGCAGATATTCATTTATGCCACCTCATAATGAAATGGAATTGTTCACTTTCAGAGTATGCGGGACTTTTGGATTACACTGTAATTCTTTTTTTTTTTTTCTTCTTCTTCTTTTTCTTTTTTACATTTCTAATTTTCGGTTGAAATTAGAAATATGTATATATGTAACTTAATAGTACACTGATTATCAATCAATAGTATCTCTTGTAAGATGAGTGTAACATTGACTGGTTTTCTTATGTACAATGTAATACTGGATCACACTGTACTTTCTTCCTCTCGTTTCACTTGTTCTGTGTTCGTGACAGGTGTGGGTGAAGGCACTGGAGGGGCTCCCATTCGACCGGAATAGAATTCGATGGGGTCCGTCTGCACCTCGGTATCAACATAAAAGATGCCCTCTAGCGGAGAAGGAGAGGACAAGTGAGGAGAGAAGCAGAAACCCCCTCCACTCGCGCCACTACCACTACTGCCGTAGAGACTGTCGTTGTGTGCGTCACGAGACAGCCGAGAGCTGGCCCCGCTACCTCGAAAGACTGTGCGCATTTCCCATTGACGGAAATCCTTGGGTCTGCGGCCCGGAGTCAGCGTCAGATTGCGGGTGGGTGTAGGGGTCGGCGTGTAGTTCGGGGTTGTCGAATAGAGAGAGAAGAAGCGTGCTTGGTCCTCGCTTACCGCGCGCCACATCTTGGGGGTAGGATTCCTCGGTTCGGGGTTAGGGGTGAGGGCTCCCCTGAGGAGCACCCCGAAACCCCGAGGCTGACCCCCTTTGGCCGCGACTTCGTCCAGCGTGGAGTCGAGCGGCTCGTAGCCGTGGTGGCTGCTGCCGTTCAAGGAAAAGGTGGAACCTCGCAATCGGTAGAACAGAGAGCGCGGTCGCTTGGCAGTTTTGCCGCTCCCGCCGCTGGACGTGGACTGGTGGAGGTCGGTCATGGAGCGGCTGAGAGTCGGGTCCTTTTGACCAAACGAAGAGTAAGAGGAGCCGGACGCAGGGCGTGGGAAATTCCGCAGAATCACGCCTTTGACTGTGGCCATGCCGCTGCGGCGCTCCTCAGACGCATCTGCAATCTCCTCTTCGGTATTGGGAAGATTTAAGTCCAGGTAGACAGCTGAATCGGGTGTGATGTCCTGAGACTTGGGAGCCCCAGGAGCAGGCGACTGGAAGTTCACGGGACTTGATGGAAGATTTAAATTTAATCGAGGATCCGGATGGAGCACCAGGGTGTTAGTTTGTATATCCTTACGTTGTTCATTGGAACCATTTGCCAAATGAGAAACAACGCTTTGATCAGATATATCTTTTCCTAAACAAAAGAAGGAACAGAGAATTAGGAATAAACGAAACAAATAAGCAGACAAACAAAAAAAAAGAAATCTTTCATACAAAATTAAAATACAAAAAAAAACAAAAAAAACAAGTGAATAAAATTTTGTGGTAAAGCATAAAATTAAGAGCAACCCATAATAATAAATCTAAAAATAATAATGAAAAAAAAAAAGAAATACAATAACTGACGAAAAAGAAAAAAAATAGAAAAAAAACAACTATAAAAACTTTAGGAAAATAAGAAAAACAAACAAAAAATAAATAAACCCTCACAGACTTTGAGGAAAAAAAGAGAGATTACTTATTCGAAACGACAACCTTCAGTATATGAGTGGGAAATCTTATCTATTAATCTAAGCTGCTGACAAGTGAAATGAGATGGTTGCATTTGTAACATTTAAGCTAATAGCAGAAATTAAAAAAAAAATGACATATATCCGACCATCCGTTCGGGAGATTTTAGGGGGGGGGGGCTACAATAACAACAATACCAAAGGCCATCGGAGGATCAGTTAGACGATCGTTACCTTCTGGACAAACCTGGACGATGGGTGGGGAAAGATCCTAAGGAGCCCTTTCGCCCCCTCTTCCCCTTTAATCTCAAAATGTATTGATTAGTTTCATTTTTTTTAAGTTTTTTTTTTTTGGTTCGGTAATTTTGAAATAACTTTTTGTTTTGGTTGTTGCTGGAAGTCTCTAATATTTTCCCTCTCCTCCCGCAATAAAATCCTTTATACGCCCCTTCGACCCTTCTCAGGTCGCCTTGCTACATCCATTGCCATTAAGCTACCGTTAAAGCAATAAAATCTAAAATTCCAAAAACAGAAACAGTTTTACTGTATTTAATACAGTATTACGTATTTAACAACTTTTGTCTTGATCTAAAGAAATAAACTCTGACTTTTGAATATCGTTATTTCATTGCTTACTACACAATGACTTCTGTATACAATGGGAATTTTTCAGTGATTTTTTTTTTGGTGAATGGACCACTTGAGGATAGGCGGGGCTTCGTAGTTCCAAAATATCCCACCACGCTACTGCTTCGCATGTGGGATAAACAAAGCCATGTGCTTCATTTTAACCCTAATAGATATGGAGGCTGAACTAAAAGATTTGATTTGGATGCAACGATTGTAAGCCTTCCAAAATCTTCAGATTGGATATAGAGTTGATTATCGCCTATTGAAGAAGGCGACAGCAATATATTTTCAAAGAAGGGTATAATTTAATGGATCACTTGCCGATAGGCGGAGCTTCGTAGTTACAAAATATCCCACCACGCTACTGCTTCGCATGTGGGATAAACAAAGCCACGTGCTTTGTTTTAACCGGTTTAGATACAGAAGAAATATTATATTAAAGAAGGATATTCCAAGCGTTTTTACAGAATTATTACAATAAGGATCTGCACAGTACTGAACCATCCGTCTTGAAATATCAAATATCGACGATTTTTCAAGTAATTCAAACAAAGTTATATGTTTGTTTATCCCATTAGCTCTCGCCGCATGTGGGATACACGTCATTCGTGACGTCGATAGGGGCGTAAACCTCAAGTGGTCCATTCTAACAAACATCTTGTTGACATCACTGTAGTCCTGCTGTTGGTTTTTGTTGTTTATGGACACTTCTGTTACAATCTTTTATTTATATTAAGATTTATTTTTGTTTTTTATATTTGTTAAAGGGAAGCGTTTTGAGTCACGCTTAGACTCTGGGATAGCTGTTCGATCTGATTGGGCTCTCTTCAGCTAGGACAAGCAAAAGCTCAAAATGCGGACAATGAGAAAAGTAATATATTCTAATAGAAGAAGTGACTCCTCAGAAACTGATATTAAGAAAATAAAAACAATAACAAAATATAGAAAAACAAACTTTTGACTAGCTGAACGCTTACCACAAAAGATATTTGACCACAAAGAAACAAACAATAAAACAAGGTAGGGATAGCAATTATTAAATCGATCACAATGCTTCGCAACGGCTTCTGATACGTATAAGAATTTATTCCAGAACTTGTTCATTTTGAAATTTTGTTTAATTTATGTTGAATTACTGCTTTAATTTCCTTTTTATTATAAATGTGATGGTTGCGATTATTGTGATTGTTTTGATTGTTGCTAACGGTGATTGTTGCGAATGCAAAAGGCTCAATTGTTGCGATTTTTGTGATTGCTTTGATTGTTGCTAATGGTTTGATTGTTGCTAATGATACCTGTCCACAGACGGATAGACAAACAGGGATTATAAGACTTCTTATTGTTGCAATTCTTGTATCAGAAGCCCAAAATAATAAAAAACTTAGTAGGTAAAAAGAAGCAATTTTTAGCGATCTATTTTGGAGCTATTTTGTTAGCGACCAAATTCGGTAGCTATTGCGTTTGTCGTGTCTGTCCATCCGTCCCTAACAACAACTGAACTGAAAGTCGGATCGACAAACGGACTTCACCATCGTGTTCAGAGGCCCAAACACTGTAGGAATAGGGTATGTTAAAGGACCTACGCCCCCCCCCCCCATGATATTTTTGGCATTGTTCTCATTCGATTCCGTTATTAGCTTAAACGTTGGAAATTCACTCATCTTATTTCATTTATCAACTATAGCTTGGTGCTTAAGGTCTCGGACACATTTACTGAAGATTGTCGGTTAGAATTTGCTTATACACTTTGTATGTGTGTGGTGGGTGTCTCTTAATCTTTCTTTCTCAATGTCCAGAAGGTTTTTTTTTTTTCTTTTTTTTTATCTATTTTTTTATTTTTCCTTAAGTTAATGTACTTCCTTTTTTCATTATTATTTTTAATTTCTTTCTTATTATTATTATAGGTCGCCCATAAATTTATGCTTTAGCACAAAATTATATTCACATGTTACTCTATTTTATTTCCTTAATTTTATTTCCTTAATTTTAGCCTCTGGGAGGTGGGGTCACTTATCAATAAGATAATTTAACTTAATTCACTTTTTGTATTTTTTGACTTGTGACAAAAATATATATATATATATATATATATATATATATATATATATATATATATGTCGATTAGAAAAAAGTTTACAAAGCTTGTGTAAGAAAAGCAAACCCTTACTTGAAGAATTTGAGTTGTGCCCTTAAATTGGCACATTTTCTACAAAGTCACCTTGACGATTGAGACATTTGCCACAACGTTTTATCAGTTTGTTTATCCCAATCGCAAAAAAGTCGGGCCCTGTAGCCACTTTTTTGCAACATGTCGAATTTCTTCATTAAATGTGAAGCGTCAATCCGATAAGAGCTCTTTTAAAATCGGGAGCCAAATCCGGACTGTATGGCGGATGTCCCAAAATTTCCCAATGGAAACCATGCGCTATTTCTTTTTAAGGTTTCAATAGAAGATGTGTTATCTAAGCGGATTGCCATCTTGAAATGAGAGCGTGTGCACCTCCAATGGCACACACGAGAAAGACTACACAGCACAAGACTACACAGCATTGGACAGTAGAATCCTCTTACGGATATGTCATCAACCGCTGGCATTATGGACATTCATAAATTTCATTTCTAGCGGTTGTAAACTTTTTCCTTATTGACGCTCGTACATATTCCGAATGGGAAAATTCGTTACCAATAAGTTTCGTGTTGCTATATTTTACTTAAGCAATGCAATTTTGAAATAGTGAAGAATTTAAGAATAAATTTAACTTATATTACAAAACTACATAAAACCTGACAGAAATATAGAATTTGTTAAAAACCCCAATTCAAAAACTATTTTTATGTTTCTGCAAGAATAATGTCAATTTATTCCTCTTCATCAGCGATATCCAACGGAATTTTAAATAACTTAGAAATTTAAATTAAAACAAAATATTAATAGACTTCGATCTTTTTAATTTAAGCATTTATGCAAAAACATATTCTTTCAAACTTACTATCCCACAATTTTTTCGAAATTTTTATTTATTTATGTTTTTATTTAGTTAAAGTTTCTCCCTTTGATAGGCCATGGCTGGCCTGTGGGATCGCGGGAGGTCAGGCTCCCGCAGCTCGACCAACGGGACGAAGTTGGGGCCGGGGGGTCAGCCCGACGCCCGCCCGCCTTTAACTCCCGGGAAAGAAACCCGGTACCCATTCTACAGAGGGCTGGGTAGACCCTAGGACCCGTTTGGAGGAGAATGGAGCGTGGAAAAATTCCCGCCTCCGCCGAGGCCGGGAATCGAACCCGCGACCTCCAACCCGCAGCCAAGCGCGCTGACCACTCGGCTACCGGGCCCTCATGTTTTTATTTAGAATTTTTTTTTTAATTTTTTAGAATTTTTTTTTTATTTTTTCAAATGTTTTTATGTGTTTTGTATTTCAAACAAATTAAATACAAACAAAACACAATAAAACTTACAAGTTCTATACTTCCCATATATATTTCGTCCTTACGATAGGACTTCCTCAGGAATCTCAAAATGTTACAAATTATAAAATAAAGAAGAAAATTATTATGTCCATTTTTAATATATGATAAGAAGAAATTTGAATATTATGATACAAACAAAAACATTTGAAAAATTAAAAAAGAAATTAAAAACTAAAACGCAAATAAAATTTTAATTTTTTTATTTGTTTGAATGAATGTGTTTTTATATAAATGATGAAATTAAAAGGAACAAACATTAATATTGCAAACATTAAATATTATTATTTTAGTTTGAATTTCCAAATTATTTCAAATGATGCAAATGATGCTGCTGATGGATTGAATCTTGAATTGGGTTTTTACAAATTCCATACTTCTGTCGGGTTATTTACATCTACAATAAAACTTACCTGTAGTTCGACTACATAACAGCTGGAAATTCAGCCCTTGATTCTCTAATGAAGATGGTCTCTGCTGCGGCGTTTGATTTAGGTTAGGTTCGATGAATCCTTCGCTTCTTCTTTTATATAAGTCACGCATTTTAGACTGCACTGGCGTCGGGGGAGGAGGATTTAAGTAGAAAACGTCAAAGCTGGTGGTAGCGCTTTCAGAACTACATGGACTGCCGTTTCTTCTGAAAGGTACTCCCCCTACCGGGACTCCGATGTCATCCAGGGTGGTGTCGAGGCTGTTATCTCCGCTCTGCTGATCGGTGCCACACGCCTGATCGATTTTTGCGAACCTCGGTAAGACAACGTCTGCCCTCCGGTAATGAAAGAGTTTATGCGGGGAGAGGTCGCCTCTGTCTGCACCTTCGTCGTCGGTCATCACCATCGGTTGCTCCGGATCGCTCGGATCCCTGAAGCGGATGAAGCCGTTCTCGTTAAAAAGCATCGAAGGCGGACGTGCCTGGAAGCAGGACCGCACCTCGGGCATCCTTGACAGGCCACCAGATCGAAAGTCCATTAGCGTGGCCCGGAAGTCCTGGGGGTGACTAAGCCTCACGTCCACGTGCGTTGCCGACAAAGCCTTCGTCGATGCCGACAGAGGAAGGTACCGCCTCTGATTTCCCGGTACGACAATCGTACTTGCTGCGCTCTGGTTCGATACCGTCTCCATTGTGGCAGGAAGGAGAGACTGGGCGGGTGCCGATTCTCCCTCCTCGGCCTCGATGGCGAACTGGTTGACTGCCCCTCGCAGCGGGGCATCGCCGTCGAGACGGTCCGTAGAACGGGACAGATAGAACGAAGCCACTGTGGCTGGATTAGTGGTATTCGCCGGCGGCCGGTCCCAACGCTCGAAAGTGAACTTGGTGCGAGCGACAGCCGTATTGCTGGCACAGTAAGCTGGATATAGATCGTCGTTGCTTGAACACCGATGCCTTCTCCGTCCTCTCGAGAAACAGCAACTTTCGCTGTTACTCCTTTTGCACGGCCACGGGAAGGAACAAGAACAGCAGTTGCCGTTGTGCGAGTTCGGCTCGTAGTGTCGAAGTGGCTGAGTTGCGACAAATGTCATGGTCATACCCATGGCAAGTTCAAGAGTTCTGAGAGCTAGCTGGTATCCCCACCACGGCCAGGGCTGAGGACGACCAGGGCCCAAAATCCCATACACTCCCAAAATTCCGTACAGTTGCAAGAAAGCAACGAAAAGACTAAGAATAGCTGTAGCAAGAGTTAACCGCACCGCAATACCCAAAGTGGGACGTGGGAGTTTGCGAGGTAAACGAGCTCCGTCGATATGCATTTTAGTGAAGGTAGCTCTAATAAGCTCCCCTTGTTTTCGTAGAGCTGCTAAGTAGAGTTGTCTGAAGATATAAAAATATCCAATAGACAGAATGGCTGCCCAAATAACGGATATGGTTTGGCATACGAATGTAAGGGCTTGGGGTGCAAATAGTTCTCCCACTGCCACGTCAATGGCGAGGGTAAAAGTGAAATGAAAAGCAATAATCCCTGCTAGAATCAGGGGCCTCTGAATCCTCGGTGAAAGTAACTGCACCTTTGTGGCCTGCAGTAAGGCGAGAAACAGGATTGCGAAGGCTGATGTGAGGCAAGGGAAACCGATATTTAGGAGGAAGTAGGCAGCTGCAGGAGAAAGGGTTCCTTTCGCGTTGTAGGCGTCGTGGAACATGTGGGTGGCTCTAGAAACACCTAGAAACAACATTGTGAGATTCAGAGCCATGAAGTAACCCTTACTGGCAATGCGCAAAACCTGCAGCCGAATAAGGGCTACTATTGCCACTAACGCAATGGTGGCAAATAAAGTTCCAACAACATAGATATGGAGCTCCCACGCCACGCCCCAAACTTTCAGAGCTCTATCCCAATCTGGAACGGGTTCAGCGAACGCCATCAGATCGTCGCCCGACATGTTGATCTTTGGTACGGGTTCAGCAAGAGTGGGCGGCAACACTGTGGGTTCGGACTGAGCGGGAAAGTCAGCCATTGATGGCAAGTCTTTGACGGGAGTGACTTTCGTCGATGTCACGTGTTGAGTTTTGTTTTGTTTTCGCCCCTTGGGTGGTCGCTGCGTCGGGGAATTGTTACGGTAACTTACAGTCACTATGTCGATCACCTCGGGGCCGTGCTTGTCCACACCTACTTTCTCATAGCCCTTGAAAGTCTGATCGGACGTCTTGGCAGTGGATCCAATCAACACTGGGAAAGCAGTCGTTCTCGATTTGGGTTGCGGCTGGGGCTCCGGTTCCGGTACGGGAGCGTCCACCTCTGTTGCAGAAGAGGTGAGGGACATAGCGGAAGATGTGCTGCTTTGAGAGAATGAAGGCTTTATGGGGCTGAGAGTAGAAAGCAGACCAGAAGAAGATAAAGCCATTTTGGTTACAAAAGAGTCGGAAGGATCAACAGCTGTTTCATCCTTCAGCAACACTAGTGGTGTAGAAGAAGACAGACTGATTTCGTCTTGTTGCAGAGAAGAATTGTTAGATGCAGTAGAACTCTTCCTCGCACTATTATTAGTCAAATTTATAAGAAGACTTGGTGGAATCACGAATCTCATGGGAGAAGAGACGTTTCCTTTATTTGTAGAACTGTTACTTATGGTTCCATTAGCATTTGGCACTGTCGTGTCGTTTGAAAAACGTTTGGAACGGAGAGCGCTATTCGTTCCATTTAAGGCTAGAGTCCCGTTTATCGCAGAGACACTCGAATTTCGTGTTAACATTGCTTGGCTCGAGTCACGGCCAACGCCATCGACCGGAAGAACACAGCACCACGTGATTGCCAAAGCCAGCAGAAACGTGGAAGGAACCATGACAGATCCCTTGGAGAAGCAACACACACACAAAACACAACGGTAGAGATGATTAACTGAGGCGCTGTCTGATTTGTCACGTGACACCCAGAGTAGATGTGTCACGAAGGAGCGTTTGCGTCTTCATGCCAATGGTTCAGAGTCATTCTTCTCTGCGAGTAAAGCTGAGGATTTCATTCTCTCTAGGAAAGAACGGGCCATCTCTCCTCAGCATCTGATGTCGGACAAACCCTCCGGCGGTAAGCGCAGAGGTGTAACCGCTGTTATGCACCTTGACAGCAACTAGACTAGGAACCTAAAAAGAAAAAGAAGACCTCAATAGTAAAAAGATTAAGAATAAAAGTTTAGCATGCATATACATGATTTTAAAAATAAAAAGAATATTGAGACTACGCACCATTTAAAAACTATATTTACAATTAAAATATATATACACTACAGGAGCTTTCGACATCCTCCATGGATGCCATTATCAATTGACATCCGTGTAGATTGACAATGACATCCGTGTAGGATGTCGAAAGCTCGTGTAGTGTATATATATTTTAATTGTAAATTGTGCATAGTCTCAATATTCTTTTTATTTTTAATAATTAAAAGAACAATGATATTTAAATGCTACTACAGACGCTAACAAAAAAAAAAAAAAACCCACAATTTCCCATTTAATGAAATAAATGTAACACAGGAAGTGCAAGTAACAGCAGTTATGCAAAATATGAATTAAAAACTAATAAGTACAATTGATAACTAAAACTTATGCTTTTATGATAACATTTGAATTTACGATGCAAACACGCATGCGACACATGTAGGAAATGCCATACTACGCATGAGACGATCGACCACATAATATCAGGCTGTCCCCTTCTCTCGGAAATAGAATACAGTAAAACCTCTCATCCGGCCTAATGTGGCGCCCGGTAGGCCGGATTACAGAAAAGCCGGACTAGCGAGCGTGTTCTTAAAATAACTCAATAGCTCAATTTTTATGAAGACGTAATGCCAGGTTTAATTAATTTGACCCCATTTTCATAATTTTGCACTCAAATGTTTATTAAAAACAATACAAATAAAAAGTGTATTTTATAATTACAGTAGAACATTTCATGTAGAACGCTGCGAACGTTTCTTTGATGCAATGTCTCTCCACCTTCTAAAAATCATAAGGCCGGCCGTCCACTGGAAGCGAAAACGCGCTACGAAGGTGAATCGCTACAACACGCGACGTAGCACGACACGATGTAGCGCGACAGAACTTCGTCCTCTGCCAGCAAAATTGCGCGGCCTATAGTCAATATTCCGTCTGCTTTTTCAATCGCGTGCTGCAATGTCTTTTGATTTGATAACACTTTTAGCCCTTGATTCCCCTCTCATTAGACGGAGGAGAGCCAAGAAAAGCAGAAAAGAGTGGGTTAATAGAATTATGTCCGTCTGTCCGTCCGTCCGTCGCCATTGCTGTAGCTCAAACAGCAATAAGTCGTACAGACATTGGTGATACCTTATTGGAAAGCTTATAACTTGTGGAGAGGGGGAAAAATAAGAGTTCCGGTCTGTTCTGTTTCACAGAAAGTGGAAGTGGATAAAAATGTCACTGGTGACCTTACAACCTAAACTACAAGTCGGACAGATTTCCTTTCCAGAATTTATTTCCTGAAAATTAAATATCACTGGACTATTTTTTGACTCGTTGCCTTATTACAACTAATACGGGTAAGTTGGTCTATGTAGGGAGATCCTTGGTATCGACTTAGGATGACTTGTGCTATACATCATTTACTCACTTGCGTATCCTCGGCTGATGATGGATAAGGGGCCATTTAAGTATTTACGTTAGCATTAAAGAAGGCGGGGGGTGTAAGATTTGCTTATTTTTGATGATAAGGGGAGGGGAATCAGAGCAATGCTTACATAAGACAGACAAACATGCACGCGAGAGAGTGCGCTGCATGAGGTAGACTTTTTTTCTCAGTATTCCATATGCATTTTTGTATTTTATTTCTTACATTTTAATTCGGGAAGTGAATGTCTTGTAATTTTGACTGTTTTAATTTATTGTTAATTAAATGGTATTTTCTGTTAATGATTTGACAAATCTTACGTAAGCACAAGGGGTGTGGTCTGGCATCTACTTATTTTCGCTTACAAGTGGGGAGGGGTTCTAAAATAACTAAAAACGTGCTTATGTAATACTTGAACGGCCCCTAATGACCCTAAAGGGACGTTCCGAAGTCCCAATGATGAGACAATGATCTGAAATCCGGAAATTTAATAACAATTCCAATAGAAGTTAATCCCGGACGAATATTCGGCTATCAAATGGAAATTGCACTTATTACAGAGTGATTTTATAAGCCTAGCTTATAAAACTAACTTTTGTTAACAGAAATTATACAAGTGAAACCTCAACAACTGAGATTAAGGAAATAAAAAACAACATCAAAATGTAAAAATCAAATATGGAAATTGGGCAGCTGAGTATTCTCGACGAAGGCATTTGTCCACAAAGAAGAAAAATATTAAATAAATTCCAAAATCCTGTAATAAAGAAAAGGAGTCACTTCATGGTAAAAGAGGAAAAAATCCCAATAAGTTTAATTCAAAAGATGTTAGTTTCAAACGAATGTTAGGCTAACTTTCTAGTTTAGCCACAAACAGACACAGTGATTTTATAAGCCTATAAAAGTAACTTTTTTTTTATAAGGCAATATAGAAGACGCGACAGTACAACAATGACAAGGCCACAGACAGCAGCGTCTGTTCGACCTCTGACAAACTTCTCCCCGGAAAGCCATAAATTGTCAAAAAATCGCAACTTTCACGCTTAGGAATTCAATGGAGGGTAAAAACTGAAGAGAGTTTACGACAGTTCAATCCTTTTACGTCGATTCCGTTCCGCCGGGAACAAAGCAAGGCGAATCCATCCCTGATTAGGTCCTTCCATCGATCGGGTCATTGGAGACCCCGGGCATTTCATGATCCATCGGCTTCGATGAAGGAATCTAAAGCAACCACCTTGGTACAGACGGTAAAAGGTGGGGGCGGCCAATCAGCACGGGCCGTCACTATTTTGCCGGTCACGTCCAGAGAGGCAGTCCGGGTCGCAGGCGGTTCGACCACTTTATTGTCTTCCCGAGTATAAATGACAAGAAATGGTAAAAAGAAAAAAATATCTTTCGAGAAAGTTGAAAGGTCGTTTATTTTCTTCCTTTTTTTATATTATTTTCACTGGATTGGAATTGTTAAATATATACTTTCAAGAAAACTTTTAGCCTCTTCCACTTCTGAATAATATTGCAGAGCCTAGATCCGCCTTTGAAAACAATTACACATTCAGCATTTAAAATGCAGCCATTTAAAAAAAAAAAAAAAAGTAGGGGAAAAAAATGTGTCTTACGGCGGGAAATACGGTAAATATTTATAGAAAGCTCACATACATATGTAATATTTATATACATGTATGTTTATGAATTTTCTCTATAATAGCTTTTGATGAATGATTCTTCTGCATATTTAGAGACAGTTTCTCCATTGCAATGCTTCCCGAACCATTTTACTAACATGATTCAATAATCTATACAAAGACCAACTTTCGCACTCTACGTAGCTGTAACAGATTCGAGGATGGGGGGCAGGGTTATTACTTTTTTAATTTAATTAGTTTTTTCCTATCGTTGATATTTTGTAGTAATTTATTATTGCTTACACTTTTACAAAAAAACCCAAACTTATAATGATGCGTGTGCGCTTGTTTCCTGTTGGTGACGGCAATAACGTCCACGTCATTTTCAGGAGTTAGAAGTTCGATAATTACAGTGCGTTTGGTTTTGATTTCCATCGTGGCCGAAATCCAATTTCACAGATGTACAAAGCACCTTCAAAGCTTCACTTAGAAACTTTCGAATTTCTAACTGAAATGTCAAAAATCAACTCTTGAACAGACAACTGCGTCATTTCTTTTTTTTTTTTTTTTTTTTTTAAGGTTATGTCCGTGTTTTAGTAACTTAGTTGTTTTCCCTCCCGTTTTTTTTTTTTTTTATCGTTTTCAAACTTTATCTTTTTTTTTTATCGTGGTGTTCTACTTTCAAATCTGCATGTGCATGTGATTGCATACAACCGCCCAACCATGGAATTTCGCAACAATTCGCACGGGCGTTGCCAGGCAACAGGTTTATTGTTGCATGGTCAACTCAACTGCGTAAACTTCCGACTGTTACAAATGGATTTCAATATTGTATTGAATGTATTCTTTAGAATTTAAACTTTAATTTATTTTTCATTTTAGTTTTTAATTTTTTTGATCTAATATGTTTTCTTGAATGTATAAAATGTTGTTGTTTTTTTTCCGTTACATATGTGAGACTTCCAGAGCAAAGCGACTGTAGCCATCTAATCTATATTACTAAAATCTTTTATTTCTCTGTCTGTCTGTCCGGCGCAATTATTAATTTCCTGTGAAAATATTTCTACAATGAAACGTTCGCGACGGGAATCGAACCTGCAACCTTTTGATCCGAAGTCCATTAGGCCACCGGGGCTATATTCAAATTTTTGTTTCTTATCACTTGTGTGTGTGTGTGTGTGTGTGTGTGTGTGTGTGGCGCAATGAGAAAAGATCCAGAGAAAAAAAGAAATAACTCATTAATTTTAGCCTACTAGATTAACATTTAAATTTCAATGTTCATTTTTTTTTTAGCTTATTTTAACTAAAAGCCGTCACATTGTTATCCCGTCATTGTTGACGGGCATACATGTACTAGTAATTGTGTAATAAAAAACTCACATCCAAAAACTTTTCGACCAACAATCGGCTCGCGGTTCACAGTTTATTATACACTGCTCCACCATTTCTACTGCCGTCGTTTGTACCGCGGATCTTAGCGCCTGTCGTTGGACAACAAAATTCCGAATTTAATATTAATGTTTAAACACATTAAGAAGTTGAGTCCAAGTATTTGCTAGCTGTTTCACTCATTCTTCAGCTGGGAATAGTCACCAGTAAACGGTAAGGTCTCAATACGGAGGTGAGTAGAAATTTAAGTCAAAAGGTATATTGAATACTAAAATTTAAAACAAAAACAAAAATTACACATTTTAATATATAAAAATGAATATTTCTTTGTTTGTTTGTCCCGTATACGTTCCTATACCATTCATCAGATTACGATGAAACTTTGGTGAGTTGTTGTGCGCACGCCGCGAAGGTTTCTGAATTAGTAGAATAATTTACAATATCTGATGCGCGAGTCGTTGCAACAAATGAGTGTATTTCCGGTTTCAAAGTTTTGCGAGGGAGGGAGAAGACGATGAACCCAAGTAATCGTAGGAACTTTTATCCGTACGTCGAATTAAGAACCTAAAAGAATATTTATCGAACTAAGAAATTCCTGCAAAAAAATTTGAAATACACGTAATCACGGAATGCAAAATACGGTCGGATTTCAGTCACGTAGACATTCAGAGTCCGTTCGGAACTAGAATCAATGAATTTGTGGGTATCGGTTGTAGTGCGGGTGTCTTATAACACGGGGAATAACCTGCCTTTCCCCGAAACCTGTGGTATAATTCGGGAGCGGTGTATTTGAAAATTCTTCCTTCGAAGAGACTGGCACGTGATGGCAATAAAAAATCCCATAGAAAAACCACAGAAGCGGAACAATTGGCTTCCAACAAAAACTGAAATTTTTATTGATATTTTCTGACCCATTTTAATTTCAGCTTTGATTTAAGTGAATTAATTATCAGTAAAATATGAAGGTAGACGGCTATTATTCAAAAGGTACTAAAATTAGAAAGAGTTTTCTTTGTTTAGTTTACACTTGAAATGAAATACGAAATCTGGAATTAAATAAACTTTTCGGCAAATTTAAATGCCTTAATAACAAATAAATAAATAAATAATTATAAGTAAGAGAAAATGGTAATGGTAAACTCCTGTATTTTATAAACGCCGCCAATCAACACCACCTAGGATAAATGGATAGTCGTTTCAAAATCAGTCGCTAGATGGAGACACATTAGTTGAGGAACCGTCTAGCATTTAAAAAGCGGAAACAAAATGTAGAAAAATTAAAATCCTTTCTAAGAAAGAAAAACTTATTATTTTGAATTCTTAAAATTTTCCGTAATTATTTTCTGTTAAGTAAACAGTCAATAACTGAAATAATTAATTGATGTCTCCTTGGCTTTTTATTGGAATAGGCTGATCTTAATTTGTATTTTATTACTGCTATGGTAATAAGCCTAGTTCTCAAAGTATTTAATGTGTACGGACAGACAGACAAATATTCGACTAGAAGGGCTTTTTTTGAATATTTTTTGAATGTGGATCACGTCTAAAAAAATACAAACGAAATAACCCTAAATTTCGGGGAAATCTAAATAAATCAATCAATCTAAAATATTAATCGTAAATTTTACTTAAAATCATATGATGTAAAATTATCATTTTAAGTATTCTTAATAATTTATATTTGTAAACATATCCCTTTATCTATAAATTTCTGGGCCTCCATTTTGGACAACTCTTTAGTGTTCTACTGTAGGCAATCCAACCGATATTCGCTTTTATCCGCTAGAGGGAGCACAGGTCTGTAACATTTAATGATTGCCACCTACCAAACTAGTGGTATCATTACATTAACGCCGAATGAATTTTTCAAGAAAAAAAAAAAACCTAGAAAAAAGGCTTATGTATTTATTAAATATATGTTTTTATTTTTTTTTTTATTTTAATTTTAGGCTTCTGATAGGAAGCCTTATAATTCCTCTTTGTCCGTCTGTCTGTGGACAAGTATCATTAAAATCTCATTAAATTATCATTAAGCACAACAATCACAACAATTGCGCCTTTTGCATTCGCAACAATCACTTCTATAATACAGCTCAGCAACAATCACAATAATCGCAACAATTGCGCCTTTTGCATACGCAGCAATCACATTTATAATAATTCATTCATTCATTCATAGTTCTCTGCCAAGGGCAGGTCCTTCACTGCAAACCCAGCATTCTCCAATCTTTCCTATTTTCTGCCTTCCTCTTCGTCTCTACATAAGAGCCATTTATCATAATGTTGTCGATCATCTTAAATCTTCTTCTGCCTCGAACTTTTTTACCGTTCACCATTCCTTCCAGTGCATCCTTCATTAGGGAGTTTCTTCTCAGCCAGTGACCCAACCAGTTTCTTTTTCTCTTCCTAATCAGTTTCAGCATTATTCTTTCTTCACCCACTCTTTCTAGCACAATTTATAATAATAAGGAAATTAAAGCAATACTTCAACATAAATTAATCAGATGCCGTTGCGAAGCATTGTGATTGGTTTACTATCTCTATCCCTACCTTGGTTTAATTTGAGAATTCAATACATTTAAGTTTTCGAAACTTATCGTAGAATTGAAAATTGCTTTGTGATTTCAAATTTAATTCTATGAAAATATTTACAAATTTTATTTACTACTGAACTACATTTTCCTTTTGTTTTCGTCAGCAAATAATAATTTTATTTATACGTAACCTTAATTGCGTGTTTTTTAGAATTATTTGTCAGTAGCAATCGAAACTCTAAATAATCCAAGAATCTAAAACTGGACAGATATACGGCGAAATAGTCATTCCAATATAATTTGAAGTTTTTTTCCAATATTTTATGAGTTTTAAAAATGTGAAAAAGAAAGAAGGGATTCTGATTTTTTTTTTTAAATTCGATGTTTTGATTACACTCATGGCCGTCTAGATGGCGCCACTGATCCTGTGGCTTACTTTTCTTGTCCGTCTTCAAGTGATGAAAAATAAATAAAACATAAAGCGTTAATAATTTTAATGTTATTTTTATCAGTCAAGTCCTTCCCGCATTAATAATATTTCACCTTTTTCTGATCTTAATTCTTTTTGGAACAAACGATATTCTCATAATAATGGAACCAATAATATTTTGCATAATAGCGAGCCAGTGATCGTACGTAAGGTTTACAGGAGAACGACAATCACTTATGCAAAGTGTAATTAATTAAATACGAAATTCTGTCATTTCTTCTTATTAAAAATATACATGTTCTGTGGATTAGAGGCGCCAGTTTCTCCAAATACAATTAAAACTACAAATCTTAGCTGATTTCTACTATATGTTTGTAATGTGATACAGGACTAGATTTTTTTTTCTATAGGAATATTTCCTAATATTTAAAAACAAAATCTTGAGAGTTGTCACTGTAAAAAGTTTATTTGGCTTCTTGTATTACCTGTATTCATTTCGCCGTCAAATTGATTTTCTTTTTTTTTGTATTACTTTGCAATTTCTGATGCAATTCCTGAAAGGTTAAAGCGTTCGTATCTTGATTCGAGGATACACAGTATAGGACGTAGAGGTTCCTGAGATCAGCAGCCAACGAAAGGAACGCTTCCTACCCCCTCACCACCTTATCCGAAGAAAGCAAAAACAAGAAATCACCTCATTTGACAGAGGATTTAGCGGAGTTAGCGCTTAAGAGCTAAAATATTGCTGGTATTTTGTGGGGGTTTTTTTGCCTTTTTTTTCTATTTTTTTTTTCTTTTTTTTTTAATTTTTTTTCAATTTCTTTTTAATTTTTTTAGTGTTGAAAGCTTTACCAAGAATATACAAATAACATCCTCCGATTTTTCCATTTCCGATAATTAATTAGAATCTGCAAACATTAAGTTGTCTCAATCAGACTAATTTTAAGAATACAAAAGCACGCGCAGATGACAGTGGATCAATAAACGTATTAATCTACATTGTTATATATCAGATAAAATTAATTGTTTCGCTTCTGTTTTTCGAATGGGAAATTTTTCCCATAAATTGAACCTTTTGCTATGGACACTGACTATTTCCCGCCTCAAGCCTTTTGTTTAACGAAATAATTATATTTCTATAGCTCAGTGCCACGTGTTGTTTACTTGTTGTTCACGATGTAAAATGCTTATCAATATCTTTTTTCATCGAAATTACAAAACTGTTTTCTCCGTTATCTTTTCTAATAGCAACTAATTACACAGGTAAATTGTTTGAAATCGTCTTAATAAAAAAAGTAAAAAAAAAAAACGCGAATTTTTTCCTGTATTGGACTAATTTAATAAAGTTCATTTTCCGTTCGCAATAAAAAGCCTGCTTCCTACATTTTCCATGCACTTACATTCACTTCCATCCCCATTATTCATAAGAAATAGATCTACGTAGAGCTTAGGGGAAGGGTTTATGACCGTAATAAAAGGGTTGATGGACGAAGGATCTTCCGCCTAAGAGCTCGTGTTCGAGCTGATCATAGAATCTAATAAACAAACCTACACCTGCATCCCTTTCTCCACTAGTTCATCTTCTTTCAAATGGAAAAGGAAAAAAAGAAATGCTTTAAACGTTCTTTTCTGTTTGTTTGTTTTTTAGCAATGACTGAATTTAATTGCTTGGAAAATATCCGTTCAGGGTTGTTTAGTTGAGAAAAAAGGTGAGGTAAATAGAGCCAGACAGTTCACGTGGCGAGTGCTTACAGGCTGTGGGAACACAGTTTGATCCTCATTGGAGATTGGAGATTTTTTTTCCTTGGTTATTTTTGTTGCAGACGGCAGAGGGTCCACCCAACCCTCTTTCAAGTAGAGGAAGCCATATTAGAAACTACACTATTAACGTATAGATATTATATATAATTATACAAAAACAACTTTTCCACTATTATTATTAGCTGTCTTTTGTGGATTTTTTGGATAGTTACTTAAAAAATGTAACTTGTTTTTCTGTATCACATGAAATCTTTTTACAAAAGCCGATTTCTTACAACAAAATTTGGAAGCCAAAAAAACCAAGGATTGACAAAACCCATCGACAGCAATTGAAATAAGTGAATAAATACGATTGTTTTCTTTGATAAAAAAATACAGATTTATCAAAACGTTTCCATGATTAAAAACTTAAAAATATTATTGTTAACACTTAAAATACGATTCTTTTGTTGTTGCTAAGTAATGTGACATGACAGAAACTTCTGAAATATATTTTTTAATTGTGTTCATGAATAATTATAATAAAATTGAAAGTTAAAGCAATTTTTAAGAAGTTTACTTTTGAAAACCTGTGTAATTTTTCTCACTTATGAAAGGAAATTACATTCACGCCTGCCCTATTTTAGAAACCACTGGTTTAGTCCATCTCCATCGAGAGGAAAAAAAAACGAACTGACCTCATGACACAGATTAGGTATCATTAAAATCTCATTAAATTCTCATTAGCTCAACAATCAGAACAATCGCAACAATTGCGCCTTTTGCATTCGCAACAATCACATTTATAATAAGGAAATTAAAGCAATAATTAACATAAATTACGTATCAGAAGCCGTAATTGTGATTGGTTTACTAATCGCTATCTCTACCTTGTTAAACTTTAATTCCAGAACTTTGGTTGTTTCTCTTTTAACCCGCCAGATGGAGTTACATAGACTGTGCAATAAACTTGGCCGACCAAACATCCATGGGCTTAACAGATTTCACGTTAATGGATCTACCACTATTTCGGATTCAAGGTATATGATTCGCAGCCGATACTTTGTTAGCATCTCTTATGTAGTTTTCCAGATCTATCTGTGTGTAACATAACTCACTCTCTCTGTGTTTATAAAATAAATTTAATTTCCTGGTAAAATAGAAATAATTTCTTCAATGAAACGTCCCCGACAGGAATCGAACCTGTAATCTTCTGATCGGAAGTAAGACGCCCGTATCCATTTACGCCACGCGGACTATATTCAATTATTTGTTAAATATCCTTCATTTACTCATCGTCCAATCCAAACCATTTTATTAAATAGAAAATATTATATATTTTTCAGATCTGTCTGTATGTATATAACGTAATACCCCTTAGTTTAACGGAGGAGAGCTGCCCTGTAAATCTCAAATATACGACAGGGCAGATCCATCTGGTGTGTGCCCGCATTCGCAATTGTGGGAGGTTTTTTGAGCGAGGCGGTATTTTCTCATGGCCAGCTTTAAAAAGTTGCTTTGTCGCGTTCACGAAACAGAGACAACATCAAAGTACTCATCAAAAAACAAAAAAAAACAAACAGTCAAGGTCATTTGCTAAATGACTTTTCACTCGCAATGTGACTTATAATCAAGCCTTCCAGTAAACAAATTCATTTATGTTCCTAGCAATGCATTCATTTTAATTTGTTAGCAGCCCTACACACAAAGGACAAATGCTCTATCGAAACTAAAAGCCGTCACATTGTTATCCAGTCATTGTTGACGGGGCGAATATTCTAGTTATTTATTAATTATCTTACCTTAGCTCCATATTTATGTTTCTTCTTGTAAAACACAAGATGAAAATAATTTAAATAAATTAACATATAATAAATCTATTCGTAACTACAAAATAAAAAAACCAGAATATTTTCGTTATGCTTAAAAGATTTAGTTAAGAATTTTAGCAATATTCCTTTCTAGAAACGTCAATCCATAAGCGGATTACATCATTGTTGAAGCAAACAATATACATGTAACATAAATTGTGTGTTGGGTCCAAAGGGTTCATAGTAGCATAACAGTAATGAAAATGTACTCACCACTGCAAAAGCGAACTTAAATAATTTCAACAAACAAATTATTATTAATGTACAGAATTCTCTACACCAATGTAGTTCTCATTTCACTTCTACTCCGCTTTCAAATGAAGTGAACAGATACCGGATTATATTATTTATATGTATAAAGCAGGACAGAAATGTGGACTTTGTTAAAACCCAATTGAAAGACCAGATTTACCTTTTCAGTAATTAATATCAAGTGTAATTAGGTGACAAACAGTGGAGATTGCTGGCAAGACAAGGCGAAAAGTGTTCTTAGTGCACACGAAATCATAACGTCCTCGTACATGATTTATTTTCGGCCATTTCCTATGAAAAAGGTGAGCGCAGATAGGAACTCGTATTTTCTTTTTACCTCTACAAGCCATACAGGTTCCAATAAGGTAAGACTCATGTCTGTCCAACTTGTAGTTTGGGCTGCATAAGATGAACGAACAGACAGACAGAATGAACATCTGTACTTTCGTATAGCACTAACTAAAAACCGTTTAAAAGATCCATAGTTGCAGTTACAGTTGTTATGAAACCTATCGCGGAATTACAGATAGAGAATGTACATTTTTTAATATGTACATTGTGGAAACTTTTTATCTTTTGAAATTTCTTTATTCTCCTTTTGTTGATAGTTTATGCAGGGCTATAAATAAATGAACGAAACTCTAATATAAATTTATTATAAAAAAAAATATCGATAGGGATCCCATTTTCCCGCCAAAATCAATGATCCACTCTGCGGTCCCAATAATCTTTCGCATTCATTTTGATATCTTCTGGGTTTTTTTTTTCTTTTTGCCCTGACAGGGAGATTGCATCGGGCGCCATTTAATCACGTGATGATCAAAGCCAGACTATTACGGGATTAAGGAAGAAAAAAAAAAAAAAACGGAGGGAAAAGGGGAGAAGAGAATGGGAAGGTAAAAAGACGAACGGTGAGACGGAATGATTGATGAGCGTTGTTGCTGAAAGAATGAAACGAACCTATTGGAATTGGTTCTTAAGCTTTTTTTTGAGGGAGAGGGAAAATTTTCCTTTTTGCCTTTATTAATTAACTTCATTCGTTTTTAGCGCTAATTCAGAGGAAAATCTGTTGAAGATATGAGAAGACTCACTCGGAAAAAAAAAAAATCTCAAGGGTTGCCTCCACTGATAAGACGATTTTCTTTTTTTTTACATAATTTTTTCTATTACTTTTTTTGATAATATTGTAATCTAAAAAACTGGAGAATCCCAACAAAAGTTAATGCATTTTTCTTCATTGGCAAATCATTTTAAATTATTAATAATAAATTATTAATAATATTATTCATAATAATAATACGTAAAAGTTTCAAACCTTGGGTTTCCCCAGCAAAGACAACATGGCGGGTCAAGGACCAAAGCACATACTGCCAACTGTAAAGACGTGTGCAAGAATGATTAGGGATGTGTGGTTGTGTCCATAAATTTCCTAATGATGCGTGTTGAGTATCACAGCCTTCTACAGTTGTGCATAAGTGTTTTTGTGAAGTCCTAGTGTGCTGAGACTGTGGTGCAATGTGTGAGGCACCAGACCAGTGGCAGACAGAACGATAGGTACAACACGTACTCGGTCCTGCCTCCATTGCTTCAGGAGCTCATGTGCTAGATCGGTGTATTTACTGATCTTGTCTGCGTGAGTTTTCTGCATGTTCTTGCTGATAGGCACTGCAATATCAATGAGATAGGTCTGTTTGTTGACCTTATCAACAAGTGTGATGTCTGGTCTGTTGGGATGTATGGTTTTGTCTGTGTGAATGGAGCGGTCCCAGTATAGCTTAGTTGAGGGTGATTCTAATATGCTGTGGTGTGTACTTGTAGTACGGGACTGTGTTGTTAATAAGGGAGTGTTTGTTTGCTAGCTGTTGATGAACGATCGAAACTACCTGATTGTGTCGGTGGAGTTATTATTATGATTATTAATATTTCTTTAATCTGTTTTCTTTAATTTTTAAGAGCCTTCTTAGTCTTCTCTTCCGTTGTTCATTTGTTGATCCAGTACTGCGTAATTTAAGTAAGTTTTATTAGCGTGTTTATGTTATTTATTTATTTATTTATTTCTTAATCTTTTAATTAGAACTTTGCCATTGTTTGTAACTTTTCTATTACATTCTCGTTTAAAATTGGCTACATTCTAAATGAAACAATGTTTTCTTGTAAAAAATGTCTAATTTTTCAAGAATTTATTTCTTCTTAATCTTCTCTTCTATTAATGAATCATTAAAGTACCTCCCATCACAGAAACGACCATAAACAATGAATTGACGTATGCTTTCTTTCTATTAGGAAATCCCCTGTACTTCAGATTTAAGTGGATCATTGTTATACGACCAACAACGATGTAGACACCTGCTTTATACTTGACCACAGTAGCAATGAGCTTTCGCTAACACATTTCTTGTTGCGGAGACCTAATAAGAAGAAAGCCTACGTCAGTATCACCTAACAGCGGTTTACGGAAACTGAAACGGATTTCAATTACTAAACGCGTTCTTTCCGAAAATTTGCGTTGTTTTGTGTCAATCAGACATATCTAAAAGGCTAATAGTTTGCATAAATACAGCCGAGAATCTATAACATATCCCTTAATAGTCGAGGGACGGATTTATCGGTTCTGTATAGGGGGGGGGGGGAGAGGGATTAATGGTCAGGGGAACTGAACCCTCTATTTACGGTTTGCGGTTTTAGAGTTAGCGGCCATTTACACAAACTTGAAGCCCGCGAATGACCATATGTCAGGAGATGCTCCTGCTCGATTCCCTCTTCATCTGTACCGATTGGAAACATTATTTTAAAAAATGATAAGGAACCCAGAACAGATCTTCGCAGGCCAAGGGATGGATTAAAGTGAGATCAGCCCAATATCCCAATTTTAAACAATGCTAATATTTTTTAAAGAAAGAAATATTAACTAAAAATATTATTAGTTAATTTTGACTAGAGTAATAATCGTAGTATCGCGTTTTTCACTCACGAAATGAAGTTAACGTAAAGATGCATTTTGTTGACTAAAGAGTCTCACTCGAACTCCATTTATCTATCTATTGTTTGCTCATCACTTTAAAACGACAGGACAGATTTCTATATAATTTCATAGGTTGCTTATTTATGGTCCAAATTAAAACATAGGCGTATTTATTTTCGTCTCCACACCTCCCATCCCTAAAAAAATGATCCTGAAATCCCTCATAAAATGACTGCGCTGATTTCTGTAAAAATTGGCCCAATGGTTTTTTTTTTTAGTTGTTCACCTTAAACTAGGATCACGTTTATTTTATCTCAATCTCTTCCCACGTCCTGCAAATGGACCCATCCCATGCTCAGTTTCTACAATACAAAGGACCTAGTATGCTAAAGAGTTAAAAAGAAATAAAATTATATTAATTATTTCCGTGATTAAATCTTCAGTCAATCTAATAAGAGCTTTATAATTCTACTGTCTATTTATCTATTTACAAAGACAGAATATTGTACTAAACATGGAGCACACGCTTGTACGAAGTAGGATATATCACTATGAGAAATCTTACAAATCCTTGCACTAACCGAATGTCTTTGTTATTAATTTAAAGGCAATGTAACAATAAAGTGAAATGCATTTACTAAATATCTTAAGTATATTGTTACAGTTAAATTTTAGCTATAAGTAAAATTATATTGCTTTAAACTGTTAGTAAGTGACTTTAATAACTGATACTAGTATTTTTAATAGAGAATGTCATTTGATGAACCCTAAGGAGTTTTTTGTTGTTGTTGTTGTTATGTTGGGGAAAAATAATCATTTTAATTACATTAGTATTTATAATTATTGCTATATTTGACTAGTAATTATCAGATGCAGGCTGTGGACACCTGGGACAATCGAACTTAGTACCTTTGGATTAAAAGGCACTTCGGAGCCAAGTACTAGCTAGGGATCCTTGTTAATCATAAATATGAAGAGTTTGGAATTAAAGATTCTTCAAAGAACTTAAGATTTATGCAGAAGAAATATGGAACCCCCAAAATTAAAAAGAAACAACAATAAATGATTGATAAAATAATCTGAGAAATTCAGGTGCCTGCATTCGGCCGGCCACAAATTCCTCCGTTTTATGACCTTGATGTTGACTATTCCCAGCTGATGTTCGCCAAAGAGCCAGAAACTGCTGTCCTGGGATGTCACCTAGTAACACTTGGTCTCAATTGTTGTTGACAACTTAAAAGCTACTTTGTTTTTTGTTTTGTTTTTTAAATGGTGAAAATCACGAAAACGAAAAATCCTATATTTGCTTTTAAATTACAATAAATGCTTCCTATAAACAAATAGAAATTATCCATTTTTTTTCTGCATTATTTACTGAAGATACCTAAATCTGATTACTTTTAGAAATCACATCAAAGCAGAATTAGTGGATTAGCTAAAAGGATTAATCCTCATTGTTGAACATCTTTGGTTCGGTTCTAATACTTTTTTATAACAAGTTCTGTCATCTTCAAGCACTAACTTCTCGACAAGAAATAAACGGAAAAGTGAATGTAATTTTGTGCTAAAGCATAAATTTAAGAGCGACCCATTAAAATAATAAAAAATTAAAAAAATAATAATAATAAATTAAAAAATAGTAATAAATAATAAAAAATAGTAATAAAAAAAAGTAATAAAAAAGGAAGTACATTAATGTAAGGAAAATAAAAAAAAGTTAAAAAAAAAATAATAAAACCCACGCGGACATTTAGAAAAAAAGATTAAGATTAAAAGATTAAAAAGATTATTATTATTATTATTATTATTATTATTATTATGTTTGTATGTTTCAAACCTTGGGTTTCCCCAGCAAAAACAATATGGCGGGTCAAGGACCAAAGCACATACTGCCAAGTGTAAAGATGTGTGCAAGAATGATTAGGGATGTGTGCTTGTGTCCATAAATTTCCTAACTATGCGTGTAGTGTTGAGTACCACAGCCTTCTGCAGTTGTGCATAAGTGTTTTTGCGAAGTCCTAGTGTGCTGAGACTGTGGTGCAATGTGTGAGGCACCAGACCAGTGGCAGACAGAACGATGGGTACAACACGTACTCGATCCTGCCTCCACTGCTTCTGGAGCTCGTGTGCTAGATCAGTGTATTTACTGATCTTGTCTGCGTGAGTTTTCTGCATGTTCTTGCTGATAGGCACTGCAATATCAATTAGATAGGTCTGTTTGTTGACCTTATCAACAAGTGTGATGTCTGGTCTGTTGTGATGTATGGTTTTGTCTGTGTGAATGGGGCGGTCCCAGTATAGTTTATATGAGGGTGACTCTAATACGCTTTGTGGTATGTACTTGTAGTACGGGACCGTGCTCTTAATAAGTGAATGTTTGTGTGCTAGTTGTTGATGAACGATCGACGCTACCTGATTGTGTCGGTGGAGGTAGTCTGTTTGAGAGAGAAGGGGACAGCCTGATATTACATGGTCGATCGTCTCATGCGTAGTGTGGCATTTCCTGCATTTGTCGTCATGTGTGTTTGCATCGTGTAGAATGTGTTTCTTGTAGTTGCGTGTGGAGATGACTTGGTCCTGTATTGCGATCATGAACCCTTCGGTCTCCCCAAACAGCTCACCACTCGTCAGCCATCTGTTCGACGCTTCCATGTCGACATGAGGCTGGCTGAGTTCGTGATGATGATTATTATTATTATTATTATTATTATTATTATTATTATTATTATTATTATTTTTATTTTTATAACGAAAAAAAACGAGAAGCTTATTTTCAAACTCTAACATCTGCTGAATATAAGGGTAGCAATAACTTAAACGGATTAATTATATCGAATCACGTGCGGATTAGTTAAAAGATTGCCATTCTTTATTATCGATAGCACTCCGCTTGTGTAGGTTCTAAGGCGCTAATTTCACTTGGACACGATTCCAAATACACAAGTTAGATGGTTCCTAGTCCTTAAATACGAACGCCAAGTTTCAAGAAGACACATCCACTGATTTGATGAGTTTCCTACGGCATTAGACTAAAAATATTTATTTTCGTAGACAATTCATTTACATCTCGTGATTGCAGACAAACTAACATTTTAATGTAGAAGTTAATGCTATTACTTCCATTTTATTTTTACTATTAAATAGTTAAGTAATAAAAAGCAATGAAGACCTGTCATAAAACTACTTTGAGGAAATTATATCTCCTGTTATGTAATGTTTTATTGTTAAACGTGTAATGCTAAAACCACTGTGGGAAATATTGTAGTAATTATGGCTTTCGAAACTTCATCATATGTTAATTGCTCTTTTGCGGCATTAACGTAATGAAGAATTTTTGCGCAATAAGTAAATAGTAAAAAGTTGTTGTCCTGTTTTATGACACAACCCTCTTTAGTTTTAAAGAGTCCAGTGTTTTGTGTCACAAGTTGACAAGCGAACCTAAAACATTGTACATCCTGAGACACAGTTAAATACAGGGTATGGTTTTTATCTCCTGAGTCATCAGAAAGTAGATTAGAAATAGGAACCACTTTATCGATTTTCAAGGGCAGTTACTCAATATAAAAGTATCATTTTAGAATAAAAATAGTTTCCTGGGAAAAATCGGGAAACTCCCATCATGCATCAATATTAACAAACAAGGTAGGGAAAGCGATTAGTAAACCAATCACAATGCTGCGCAACGTCTTCTGATAAAAAAATATAATTGATATTGCTTTAATTTCCTTGTGTTTATTTCCAATAAACGCATTAATTGCTGCTCTATAATGCAGCTCTACAACAATCACTATAAATGTGATTGTTGCGAATGCAAAAGGCGCAATTGTTGCGATTGTTGGGATTGTTGTGCTTAATTGATAATTTAATGAGATTTTAATGAGATTTTAATGATACTTGCCTTTGTGACAGACAAAACTGGAATATAAGTCTGATGATAAGACTAAAACCTATTCATTCTCTAGTTTTGTCATTGATGGGAATCTGGAACAGTTGTTTCACCTTTTTTAAGGATCTTCAGTCAGATTTATCCCTCAATGTCAAAATTAGAAGCATGAAAGATTATGGAATCCATAACCGCTCCCGGCAGTGGATTCCAACAAAAAACAAACAAGAAAAGGAATTACTTGTAACTCATAGCCTTTCTAACAAGTTTACTTATCCAAAAAGAAAGTTTGTAAGTAAATTAGGGCTGCGCCCTGTTCGACTGCGGAGCCAGTCTCGGTGGTCAGTGGACACTTCGCAGATCTATGCTTACGAATCGCAGGTATCCATGTATAGGGGTACTACAGTAAGTAGAAATGGGAGAAGGGTGACTCGAGATCAGAATAGCAGTGTTTATATTTTTAGTTGATTCGTAAATAACCATCGTATCTAATTTTAAGGAAATCATTGGAATCGTTTTAGCGCGGGATTTCGGACGTCATTTTTTGAGGGATTGCGAGGGAGTAGGGGATAGCAGAGATCAAAATAATTGACTTCTTTTTTTTTAAGTTATGATAAACAATGTATTAAATATTAAGGAAATCCGACCAGCCATTTTAGCATGATGCCCGTACAAACAGAGAAACACATAAACAAAGAACAAAAACATTCAAGTTGAATAATAGGACCTCATATGCTCAGTCAAAGAAAGTTTGTAATTAAATAGATATGACTGAGCGTTTTCTGCCCGTTGTTGTGACGCATCGCTGTGCTTTTGTCAGCTGACCAGATTTTGATATGGCTTTTTACAACTCCAAATTCAGATTTCATTACACTTTCAACAGTCGAATTTAATTATTCTTGACCATTGTTGATGCAACGAGTAATGATGTTGCCTGAAGAGGCTGCAGGATATCCGCAGCGAAACTAGTTGTTTTTTAATTGTAAATACATTACATGTTTATCTTGTCATGTGTGTTATCGTTCATCAGAATAAAATTAAGTCTACACACGTTAAACTCCTGCCCTACCAAGATGAATTTTTATTGGTTTAAGTTTAGTAGTGGTATTTATGTAAGATTAATATGTTCACGACAATGAGATATTAAGTCATTAATTGCATATTCATCTGTGGCTCATATAGGAATAGTTTTAAGGGCGATCCAAACATGCTCAGTTTGGGGCTTTATAGGAAGCTTAGTGATAATAGTATCTCATGGGCTATGTAATATTTTGTCTTTCAAATATTATTTATTATCGTCGCGGTGAGAGTTGAACCCGCAAACACATTATCATTGACTAATTTCTCCAGTATCAATGCCTTAAGCTCCGCAGAAAATATCAATCTCAATTATCAAAAATAGGAAATATCAAAAATCTCACATACCGTTCATCTTCTTGAAATCGACGAGCAACGTTAAGAATAATTTCCCTACTTGTTTTTTGAGACCTTTTCCTCGTCGAAATGTTGAATGGGAATCCAACGACCGCCATTTTGTTTTACATTTGAATGTGACCGACAGGCCAGGAAAGATAAATCTATCATCTGCGTTGCATTCTGGGAGGATCATTTCTCGCCGCGAGGACTGTATGAACGTTTAGAAAGACGAAGAATAATTATAAGTAAGGGTTTAATAACTATTTTCCCTAACCTATCTTTATGGTTTTTCTTATTATGTGTGAGAGTGCTGCTTCTCCAAGAATAAATCTATTCTGGCGATTATCGTGTGCCGCAACGAAACTTACATGCGAATCGAACTCCGGCACTCAGAAGTGCTAAGAAGAATGATTTGTTTGGTCAAAAATGACTTTTGGATTTATTTATTTATTTTTATCTTTTTTTAGTGCTGCTTATAGATTATATCTTTTCTGATTAACTCAACATGGGAACGTTATGATGTTTTATGGGTTTAAGGGGATTAAAATTCGTGAATACCTACTATTATTTCTTCATTGCTGCCCTTAGAAATATTTTAAATATTTAAGTTTAAAAAATTGATTTTATCCTACGATGCTTAAGTCTACATATTACTAAAATCTTTTCCGTCTGTCCGGCGCAGTTCAACAATGGACAAGGGTGTGCCTGTGTAATTGTTTTGTGAATGCAAAAGGCGCAATTGTTGTGATTGTTGCGAGGAAGTCGACAAATGCAAAATGAGCATTGTTGAACTTCAAAATGTTGCGTTCTCTCCGTCAACAATGTCATGCGCTATCAAATAATGAGTTCATTCAAAAAGGAATAACATCTTATCACTAATTGATATAATTGATTGATCTATATTTGTTTTCGTATTTCTTGTTGTTCCGTAAAGACAATTTTTGAAACCATTATTGCACATAAGTTTTAGGTATTTCTGTATTGCATTGTTTTTATTCATTTTGAAAAGATCTATATTTACGTCGCCAATTAGCATAGTTTTTCAGTTGTTTAATATATTTTCATTTTTTATGAATAGATTCTCTAGTTCTTCAGTAAATTAACCTTTCTTTGTGTTTGGTGGCTTATATATGGTTAAAATATTAATATTTTTGTATTTTATTTGAAATAGAAATTGCCCTCGCTTCGCTGCGCTCCGCTCGATTTCTAACGATTAGTTTGCTGTTCTAAACTTGATATATGAACAAAACTACTATAATTTAAAATTTAATCATTTTACAATTTTCATTCTTTAAGGGAGGATAATTTCTAGTTGTTTCATTTTTACGTGCCTTCACAAACTTCTCACAATAGCCAACATAAAATTTTTCACATTTTTTGCATGTATCTTGCAAAAGCAGAAACGTTTGGTGAATGACTGATATATCGTTCGATAAAATTCAAATACCAACATTTTCTCAATATAATGTTTTCTCTTCCAACTTTTATACTTTTCGTTTAAATTGAGAAAAAGTCAAAATTTGACCCTTTAAAAGGCGACATCTTGGAAACCAAAAACTTTTTTCGAAAGATTTTTTGTAGCATTTTGTTTGTATAGTTTGGTGACAAAATTGGAAAAACTTAGTCTTATTACAGAATGACAGACAGAATAATGGTTTTATATACAGTATATAAATATTGTATATATATTATATACAACATATATATTATAAATATATAATATACATACGTTATAAAAGATTAATATTAATTTCTAAATTTATTATCTAAATTAGTAAATTTTGATTGTTGTAGTTCAATAGACATATCCACAGGATCGGTTTGACAATTAGGCCTATTCAGTTCTTAAATTCATAATAAATATATATTTGTTTCTTAACATCTTCTAGAAACTTGACTGGCCTATTTATGAACAAAACGTTTCTAACTTTTTTTTTGTGGAGATCCTTGTCGAGAAGAGAAAAATTATATTAAAAAGAAAGCATTAAAAGTATAAAAATAATATCTAACAATAGGTGCTAATCCTTTTAGTTGAAGCACTAATTCCACATGTAATCAATGATTAATATGCAATTTATAATAAAAATTAATCGGGTTTGAACAATTTTAGAAAATAATTAATTTTTTTTTTTTCACAAAATGTAATTTTTTTTTTTACTTTCTACTTTTTTTGTATTTAGATGAAATAATTGAAAAGCATTTTTGTTTGTGTGTGTGTGGTTTCGCTATTTTTTTAAAAAAAAATCCCAGAAATTTTAATAATTTAATGATTTTTTTTTTTTTAACAAAATGATAAATGTTCAAAAGTTTTTGATGTAAATAAAAATGATGATGATGAGGTCAAAAGCGCCGTTAAATAATAACGACATTAAAAAAAGAGCAGGAAAATGTATTTCACCAAATTAAAGGGAGCGCCATAAGGATTTCTGTCGATGCAGTTGGTTTGACCGTAAAGACGAAGAACAGGATTTTAAAGGTGCGGTTGCGTTACGTGACAAATCGTGACATTTTCTTGAAATTTTGTCATTAATGAATTTAAGGAATTGTAGTAAAATTGGAACAGTCAATAAAGGGGTGGGGGCGTAAAGACGCTTCCACAACAGCTTCGTTTGAGGTTCGTTTAAAAGGAAAGAGAGGGTGAAGATTGAAAAGAAGGGGGAGAAATAGAACCCCTTGTAACGGTAACCATAGTAACGACACGCGAATCATATTAGTGAGAAATGTGATAAAAGCCATGGTGGTAGGGATCCTGATTACAAGTAAGTGAAGGGTAAGAAGAGAGGGATCTATTGGGACAGATTAAAAACCCCTAGGGGTTCCAATGATATACAGACGTTGAGGGCGCCATTTTCTATAAAATCTTTTAGAAAAAAACTTTCCTAGAGTGAGTTGTATTTACGACAACAGAAATATATGCAGTGTATTTTATAAAACGATTATCATAATCCATAATATTAAGGTTAAAATGGATTTAGAGAATTTCCCTCTTCTGTTGATAGGAAAAGTAAATAAAACGATGAATAAATGAAAATTTCTTATCCGTTCTCTAATTCAGTGCTTCCCGTAGTTATTCCTAGTTCTTTCTCACTTACAACAGTAGATATTTTAATGTTTTCACAGTGCACTATGAAGGATTTTAGCTTTTTTTTTATCACCATTACAGTTTTACATTTTAATTATTATTAGAAAAAAATGTCTTTTAGTTGTTTCCAAAGGAAATAATAAATGCAGTAATGTTGGTAACACGTGACAATTTCGAACAGCTGTTTCGCGCTTTCAGTGCTCATCAGTCAGGACCTCTGCTTACAAGACCGCTGTGTGTATATGGGAGAGAGAGAGAGATAATTTTTTTTGTGTGTCTTTGTGTGAGTACATGTGATTGGTCGTTATAATTTTTTTTATACACAATGAACTTATATTCTTGAAATTTTATATACATATTTATGGACAAAAGTTTACTCTTCTTTGAATTATTTTTCCTTCAGACATTTTTAATCTGAGATGAAACCGTGATGTTAGCGTATTTGTGGGTGTGTGTGCGTATCTGAGTTTTTTCTGACCCCATTTTTAAACCAGTAACCCCATCTTACTGTACATACAGATTTTATAAGCGGCTGAATCATATCCAGAATAAAATTTTCCTTCTAAGAAATTCAGCTTGGCGACGAGATAAAATTACAAAATTCTGGATTTAACCGTAAACTGCAGATGTAGACCTGAAATTAGATATGCTGGTAGACCTTTTACAATTATTAAACTGTTGTCAGCAATATTTATTCAAAACTTAAAATAAATGAAACGTAACATCACGTCAAGTGCAGCAAAGATGACGAAGAGTGGGTCGCCATTTTGAAGTTTTACAGAAAGTATACTCGAAGTTCTTTCTTGGAACTTCTTGTATAATAACATTTTATAATAAATTGTTCATTTCTTACTCATTCTTCTTGACGCAACAAAGTTTTATGAAAATGCGGAATGGCAAATATCTGATCCACGCATTCTCTATCATTAATAAATCACACTTGACAAAATTCATAAACATTTACGACATTTATAGGCGATATGTAAACCACAATTAATGAAAATGTTATTAATGATAGTAGACATTAATTATAGAGTGTGCATAGAGAATCATATCTATCTAGATCATTTTAACTTTAAAAAAAATGAAACATTTTAGAAACCTAAAATTTTAAAATATGACCGAAGTGTAAACTAAAGCATCTAACCAAAAAAAAAAAAAGCTCTACTAACATCTTTCAACCAAAAAAAAAACCGCCTATAGCGTAGTATTTGCACAGAAGTCTACCGGACAGCATATACTGAATTATAAGGATTCTCATAATTTTTTATCTTCATTCTTTTTTTCTGAATATTTGAAGCACATTCTGTTTTGTATGATCTTTAATATTTTCCCTTGAAGGCGGGAAATTGATATTTTTTAGTCTAATTATTTATTTACAAGGAAAAGAATTAAAATGAAAGCTAATGTGGAGTTTTTTTCATCTACTTTTGTTAATTAAATGGGACTCTTTTAACTCAGCTGTTTCGTTGTAACAACTATGGTTACTCATTGTCCAAAGGTCCAGGTGTAGAGACTCAATGTTCAAATACATAATTGATTACCAAATGGCATCATAAAATTAGATATAATTAATAAATAAATAAATAAATAAATAAAAAGTGAAGATAATTTTGTGGTAAAGCATAAATTTAAGAGCGACCCATAATAATAAAAAAATAAAAATAATAATAAAAAAAGGAAATACATTAATGTAAGGAAAATTTAAAAAACAAAACAAAAAACCGTTAGGAAAATAAGAAAGAAAAAAAAAGCCACGCCAACATTGAGAAAAAAAAAAGATTAAGAGAAAATAAAAAATAAAAATTATACGGATTCGAACCAACAACCTTCAAGATATGAGTCTGAGACCTTCTCCATCAATCTATAGCTGACAACTGAAATGAGATGAAATAATAAGAAATAACATTTAAGCTAATAGAGGAAATCCAATGAAAATAATGCCAAATATCTCGAATATAGGGTGGCGTTGATCCATGTAAATATCCTATTCCTACGTTGTTTGGGCCTCTGAACACGATGGTGAAGTCCGTTTGTCGATCCGATTTCCGTTCGGAAGTTGTTAGGGATGGACAGACACGGACGGACGGACAGGACTAACTCACTAGCTACCGATTTAGGTCGCTATCACAATAGCTCTCAGATGGATTGCTAATAAGTCTCAGAATTAATATCAGCTACCATCAAAACACACAGTTGTTGCGTTATGAGTAAGTGGATTATAGCCTGCAGTGTTTCTTTTCAAACCAAATGTTAGGTTTTAAAATTGGTCTTTAGAGGGAAGTAGTATTCTTTATTTTGTGTTATTATTTTTCAGCAAAGTCCCTTTAAAGAGTATGTAAAATCTTCATTAACAGATTACTATATAAATGGATTATATAACAAAATTACGCTAATTATAAATAATCTATAAAACACAATGGAAATTTGTGATGCGTGTGTTTGTTCGAAATCTTAAGCATACTTCCCAACATGCTACAAACTTGAAATTTGGCATGCGGATAGATTCCATAGTGTAGACAATGTAGAAAGTATTAGAATAAACTTTTTTAACAAAGCAATTCCCCCCCGATAATTGATTCAGAATGGCAATTTGTTTATTCTGGTGCTGTTTTTGTTTTCGTTTTTATTGCTTTGTTATTACTTGCACAGCACGTTAAATTTATTAATTATTATAAACTTTTTTTAGCTTGTTTTTTTTGTTGGGGGGCGGGGATGACTACGACGTGGGGGCGGCAACCCCACACCTGGGCAATGTACACCTGAGCAAAGCTTTCTCCTGCCATTCGCTTAGCGTGGCGGAATGTATTTGGAAACCAGTGGCTTCTCGGAGTTTATACGAATTTAACATTAATTTGTAATTAACAGATTTGAATGAGTTTAACTTGCAAATAAGCATTTGTATAAGTTTACTTTTGCAAGTTCTATTATTATCATTCCCTCATTTTAGGGAGTCGTCAGCTGGTCACAAAATAATTAAGGTTGCAAATCTTAAGCTCGGGTGCAATATAAAACAAAAATTTCCTGAAAGAATTTAAAAATTTCCTTTCCTTTTTATTATTATTAAATATTATTATGTTTTGGATGTGTTTTCAAATGGTGCAATTATGCCAACCCAATATAAATATTAAAATATTTCCTAAAATAACTTCAGTACTAATAAGTAATCGTATATTTGTATATTTAAATTATCTACATTCAATTATTTCTTTTTCTTCTTTTTACGTTTTTTCTTGTAAACTTATAAGTTACTATTTAATAATAAAGAATTATTTTCAAGTAATTTACATGAATGATACAATTTCGAATAATAATTATAATCATAGAAATATACATAACTTTATATTAAAATATCCAAAAAAGTTTTAATAGTTATGAAGAATGCCACCGAAATCAATTATCACAAGATGTGATAAATAAAATAAATCTAAAAAATTTGCTATTTTCTAAAATTTCAAAATTTAAAAAAAAATTAGAAATTGGTTAATAATAAATTTCAATCCTTTGGTTGACTAGAATTAAAATTCTAGATATTTTATTCTCACTCAGGATAAAGATAATATTTTGACTTTCTGATATTTATATGTATT
Organism: Thereuonema tuberculata; assembly: GCA_023159025.1. Taxonomy (NCBI): domain Eukaryota; kingdom Metazoa; phylum Arthropoda; class Chilopoda; order Scutigeromorpha; family Scutigeridae; genus Thereuonema; species Thereuonema tuberculata. The sequence continues at coordinate 36,759,943 of JAFIDM010000007.1, read as the reverse complement.
TTATACTTATTATGTATTATTTAAATGATGTTTTGTATTTTAATTCCTAACACCTGTTGATGGGATTTATTTGTAACAGGGTTTTGTAATAATACATTAAAATAAATAATTAATATATATATATATATTTGTTTATCTAAGAACATAATTGACACGCACAATTTACGCAAAGGATTCGCACACCGAACTGTCATTGTGAAGAGACTGGGACGGACCGTTTCGCACTTGTTATGTGCTCATCA
>JAFIDM010000007.1:36690245-36749871 GCA_023159025.1 Thereuonema tuberculata | reverse complement strand
TTAACTAACAGCTTTTTTTACTTAGACCTATAAAAATACCGTACATAAAGAAAAAAATAATAAACTTTGAATCGTAAAATATTCAAAAAATATCATCAAAAATAAATAACTTCAACAAACGTCCGTCGCAGGTGCCCATTGGAAGAAGAAAAAATGTCGTCTTATCCCTTTTCCGAGGAGATATCGAGATGATTTATACCTTTAAAGCAGCACAATGGTTAAATCCTGCTAACTATAAAACTCAGAAAACCTCATCAAAATTTATTGAATGGCCAAAAGTTGTAAGTGATACTAATTTATGTTTATTGTAAAGTGCAATAATGAAAAGATGATCCGAAATTATGTTTTGTTCTCAGTTTTCAAGAGCGCTTTTATCTAATTCCCGTGAGGATTTCAATTTTCCTTCAATCCTTGAGTATCTAACCTAGTAAAGTGAAATAAGCGAAATTATAACAGAAAACGTAAGGAATTTGCCCCAACCACAATACACGTTTCCATTAGGATTGATCCACATAAAAAGAGATTAAATAAATTTGAATATGTAAATATTTATATAGATGTAATATTCCTGAATGTACTGTTATTAGATAAAAACTCTGGCATAATCGAGATCCTCAGTTAGATATAGTTTGCAAAATTCAAGAAGAGAAGGACAGGCTGATGATAGAATTCTAAATGATTAATTCTAAACCGTGAATGAATAAAGAAAATTTTTTAAAAATTAGTTAAGTAGCTTTTGCATATATATAAGAAGCACATGGAAAACAAAAGAAAATAATTGTGGCATCTGAATTTGAACAAAGTTTGTGTAGTTTTAAATAAAGGAAATTATTGTGACCTCATAGATTGAACTAAGATTGTGTGATTTGAGCTACATTTGTGTCATTGGAACAAACATTAAGAGAGGAATGTCTGTTGCTTTTTATTATTGAACAAAACTTTATGTTAATTAAGCGTTATATTATTAAAGATTAAGTTTGAACAAAGTTTTGTATTAGTTAAGCACGAGGTCAGTTATTATATTATTATTGTAAATTCGTTTCAAATTTGTCTTCATAACGAAGTATGGATTCTTAGAGGCAGGAGAAAGCTTTTCTTTTCCTTATATATAATCTGAAGAAGTTTCTTATTAAAAGAAATGAAATATTGTTAAGCAAAATAAAGATGTTTTTCAAGGAAAATAACGTTCTGATATAAGCAGCTCGTTTTTAACCATGAGATTAAATACTTTACAAAACAAAATATTACGTTGATTGTAATTAACTTAGATTAGAACTAAATTTAAATTACTGAGAATGGATCTTACAGAAATACAAATGAGGTGGCAAATGTTAGGTGTGGTACTGAAGATGCTCACATTTTCATTTTTATCTACGTGGGTGAACAGGACGTCCTGAGACATTCCAGATCTCCGAGACAGTCTCCGAATTGCTCACATTTTCATTGTTATCTGCGTGGGTCAACCGGAAGTCACTTATGATCAAACAAGAGATCTCCGAGACGCGTTCGCGGTTTAGAATTATATTAATGTGGAATTATCATTATTACAGGCTGTTTCGACCTATATCCTCATGTTTCCACGATATCCTCATCTTCCACTCGCTTCTGCGCCGCATCATTCAAATATATAGTCTACGTCCAGGTAAAAAATCAAAATATTTGAAACTTACTTTTGTTCATTTTATTGTTCAGGGTGGCCGGGAAGTTCCCATATCCCCTATTATGTTATTATGTTATTATTATATTAAGGGGTACAGGAACTTCCCGGCCACCTTATATATTTAGATGATTGTGCTTCTCTTTATGTAGTAAATGCCCTGTATATCACTTAAATATATTTGTATGGGAAAGTTTGACTCTTGGTAAGGTGTATACATACACGAACCACTTTTTCTTCCAAGAAATCGCTTCCCATAGTTTCTTTCTTCAAATCTTAAAAGTTTTTAAATTACTTAAAGATTTGTCTTTAAAGATCAAAAGCTAACAGAAAACAAGCTATCATTGTCGCATTCTTAAAGCATTTGTAACAGAGGCTATCATCATCAAAAAGAGACTCAACAAGAGATAAATTCATCTGTTTACATCTGGATTCTGTTTTAGTCTCAATCTAAATGTCGTTCGTGATAAGAATAAAGGAGTTTTAGATTCACTATCAACAGCTATTTACTGATAGTATCTGTAATATAGGGTGGCAGGGAAGTTCCCGTACCCCTTAATACATTAATAACATAATAGGGGAATTTTCCGGCCACCTTGTACTTTTGAATATATAAAATGTTATTTATCTTTTGCACGTACGTTTAAACCGATACGTGCGCTTTTAACTGATATAATTGAATTTATCTTTTCTTTTTTTTTTGCCTCTCCGAAATTCTTATTTGGCTGGAAATCCGAGAAGAATTCTTTAAACTTCGTCGCCAAGGAAGCTTCAAATCTCATTTCTAAATTTAAAACCCTTACGACTCGTCTTTGTTTGTGTGTGTTTTAAGAGATAAGAAACAAAGACGAGTTTCTGTGTTTTAAGAAATAAAATTTTGAAGAAAGTGAGCTTTAAGTTCATTCGAAATTTCTTTTTTATTTCATTCTGTCTAATATAGATTTTTTTTTTTTTTCGATAAATGTAATTAATTTCGAGCTGTTGTTTCTCTCATTTAAGATCGAATATCTATGAAAAACATCGTAAATTAACATAAATTTACTTAATAAATAAATTAATTAACATAAAATAAATGGAAAATCAACATAAATAAATTAACATAATATTTACATAAAATAACTATGATAAATATTTTCATTCACATCATTTAGGTTTTTATTAGTGGCGCGTTTAGTTCATTCCATTAATACTTTTAAGTTTTTCGTTTTTGGTTTTCCATATTTCAGTTTTCAGTTCTAGTTGGAATATCCAATTTTTCTTTTGATTTGCGCCATTTGTTCGTATTTTGTTTTAAAAATACATTATTTTTATTTTCACTTTAGGTTAATATTTTTCTTTGTTTTCCTGCAATTAATAATGTTCATACATTTTGTTCATTTTTACCTACTGAAATTCAAAATGGCGGATCCGGCTCTGACAGAGTGTACATCGTCCCACTCTTTGCCATTGTTATTTGTAAGTACTGTTCCTTATTACTTTATTATACACAGTAGGGTTATATGTAGGAGGAGTGACTATAATAAACTTAGTTATCAAAGTGAAGTAAATTAAGGAAATCAAGAGGAATTCCGTGCTACGTCTGTGGACAGGAATTTCATTTCCAGAGAATTAAATTAGACGTTGATCTCAGTAAAGAAATCCTCGATACTGTCGAAATGTTTCTTTTAGAACAATATTACAACTAAAAATAAACATCTACAAGATAAGTAATTCAATAACATCTGAATCGGCGAAAAATATACAACCCTTGAATAAAATGCAAGACTTCGAACCCCTTTTCACACACAATGGACGAGTGTATTTTAGTAGAATTAAAAAGAGAAAGGGCAGTTTTATTTAAGGCAAACGAAAAATATCAGTTTGAGAAGCTGTGGATAAGAATTTTTATGATTTTTTTAAATTATAATTCAATAACAATCTATCTATATATATAAAAGAAAAGTTGATTGTTTTCTGGCCTTATATCCTCCGAAACCATAAGACACAGAAATACAAATGAGGTGGCAAATGGTTAGATGTAGTATTGAAGATGCTCACATTTTCTTTTTATATCTATGTGGGTCAACCGGACGTCCTGAGACATCCCAGATCTCCGAGACGGTCTCCGAATTGCTCACATTTTCATTGTTATCTGCGTGGGTCAACCGGAATTCACTTATGATCAAACATGAGGTCTCCGAGATGCGTTCGCGGTTTGTGAGAAAGCGGTCACGGGTGGTGAGAAAATTACCTCAGAATCCAAGATCATATGATCGCTAGTTTTAAATAAATAAATTTCGACTCCAACTCCATTTTAACATAATTTCACAGGTTCATTTATTGGTCAATGGAAGGTTTTACCGTGGAGCGTCCTAATGTTTCACTTTTAAATGTTGAAGCGCTTTAGTTTTTCAATGTCAGTTATTCTTCAATTTTTATCTATCTAACTACATTGAAAATATATCTAAAATTATATAATTAAAGAATTCAGGATACCCATTTCAATAAAATTATTTAATAAATAGTAAACAAATCTGACAGGACAGTTTCGGCCCGCTTAAGTGCACGTCGCCATCATGAGTTGAATGTCCCATCAGGTTTGTTTACTTTTCATTAGATAATTTTATTGAAATGTGATATTTGCTTTGTCACACGCTAAATAAGTAATTGCTAAAATTATATAACAAATTATTTAAATTATAATATACCGTACTTACAGTTAATAAATATATAAAACAAAGTATATGTATTGTTTGAAAAATCAACAAAGTACCAACCAAAAGAATCGTTGTGAATACAGTAGACTCCCTCTTAACCGGACTTCGTTTAACCGGATATCCGCTTTAACCGACCGAATTTTTTTTTAATCTTTAAAATGTAAAAACAGCTAAAAATAGCCAAAAATTAAAAACACATGTTTCGTGCAGCTTTAGAAGCGGCATTATGTGGAGCAGCAGTTATCAGCTTCCCCTATTGATGTGATGCTGATAAAAAAATGGCGAAACTATGCGGCAAGTTGGCGAACTTCTAGGCTTTAACAAAAAAAGTTACTCGTTTTTTTAATGGTATGTAACTTTAATACTTTAATACATTGAATAAAATGACGCAATATTTTAATTGTGTATTTATTTATAAGACAAATACATCCGAACTTTAATTTAGTCACTTCTCCGGTTTAACCGGATTTTCGCTTAACCGACTTTTACCCTCGGTCCCATTTAAGCCGGTTAAGAGGGAGTCTACTATATACAGTCCAAAAGTTTTATAAACTATAACAAAATTGATTTTTATGCGGGAAAGGTAGCTCACCAGAACGAGATATATAATAAGTTTGGTTTATCATTTGGCCAAATATCCCTTACTATGCACCAGAGAAACACAGAAAAAAATAGAATTATATAAATCCGTCCATCCGTCTCTTCTGTGATCAAACTAGCTCAAAACCTAATTGTCCTACAGAGCTAAAAATTTTAGAAATTCATATAAAGAAAATGCCTAACGTGTTTTTGATGTAAATCCGATCAATAGGTAAGAAACTATGGATCAAATACTGTTATACTGTTTGGTCACACTGTTAACTCCAGACGATTACTGCTTATTTATACGTTCGTAATATCTTTTAGGCTTCTATACAGAGCGTAGCTCATAGCAGGAGAAGCCTTATATCCCCGCTCTGTCTGTCCGTCTGTCAATTCTCAGGAAATAAATTCATTTCTCAGGAACGATATAGGCTAGAGATATGATCGTTGAAAGGGTCTTGCCAAGATTAGCTCATAGCCATTGAGAACCAGTTTCTCGTACCTTGTGTGATTCTCAAGTTTTAGGTCTCCTCTAGTATTTGATCTTATTTATAAGTTTTATTAAAATCTGGTAGATTACAAAAAATTATTTATTCATTTTCTTTATATTGACTTATTGTATGAATTAGTTATAGGAGCCAATTTTTCTGTTCTTTTCAAAGAAATCTTACATTGATTTGTCTATTTTTATTATAATGGGATCTTCCAAATCTATGGAGAGCTTCTATTTTTTCTGGTTTTGAAGTTGTAATTTTCTGTTAAATTTTCATTTACTTTTATTCTTTGGTTGCTATAATTATTAAAGATATCCTTTTTGATTAAATATTTTCTTTGTTTGAAAGCTAAAAGCCTTTTCTCTTCTTGAAATAAATCTTACAATGATTGGTCTATTATTATTATAATATCAATAATAATAGTTCTCCCAAATCTTTTTCTGTGAGGTTTTGAAGTTGTATAGTTTCCGAGATTTTAACATTCGCTCTGTGTAGAAGCCGTGGAGCATTATGCGATCGCTACTGGGATTGCTACTCCTATCTTTTTTTTATTATTTATTTATTGAATATTTTTAAGAACTATTAAACGATTTTTTTTACGGGTATTTAAAAGTTGGCAGGCCAACAGTATCGTCCAGGATCTGGAAATTTAAATTTTTTTATTATCATTCCATTATTACTGTAAATAGAACAGCTAGTTATTGTTTCTGAAATTAAACAAAAATTATTTTCATTGGAAAATTTTATTTTGTGGATTTCTATTATTATCACGTCATTACTTATAGTAATATACTTATGTTACTTATATTTATAATTATATATTATTTTGTTTCGAAATGGGAACAAGATTGGTTCGATACCAACATATATGGGATTACCAGTTAATAAACACAAAATGTAATTAGATCTGTAATTAAATATATATTGAACGTTTTTTTCTTGTGTATTTTAAATATGAAGTATTACAAAAAAATAATCGTGATTTCAAATAATAATTATATTTACAATAAAATAGAACACAACCAGTTTCGAATTACAATTTGCACTCTTCTTCAGGCAATGATCAACATCACCCAGCTCCTCTTTTAAGAGACATCCAACAAATGCTGGTTTTCTCCATTGGTTCGTCCCCTAAAGCATCTGTTGGATATCTCTTAAATGTAGAAGCGGTAGGATATTGTCCATTGTCTGAAGAAGAATGTAAATTGTACATTCGAAACCGGTTGTGTTCTATTCTAAAAGTACTTATTTTTTAAAATTATATGTGTGGGCTTAGTTTATTATCGAAAGTTCTGCACATGTTAAACTGCACTGCAAAAAAAATATTCGATATAGGAAATGATTCAGACTATTTCTACTGCCCATATCTATGGTGTAGTTCGGATAATCGACGTTCTACTGTAATTCCACTTAATATCATATTTTTCTAAAATTAATCCTCGAGTAGTTTTTTTTTAATAATTGTGAGATATTTGATGTTAATCGATTTGTTAATATGTTATCATGTATGCAAACTAACTGAATAAATTATATAATCACTAGTAATTGATATTAATGAAATATTTAATGAAAAGGAATAAATATAAAGCATTCTCTTTAGCTATTGATTATCATTGGAAGGACGTAGATCACTGCTTGATTAAACCCCTATCAATTAATGCAACACACAAACTTTGTAATCAATGTTAATTGTTGTAGGCTTATTTTCCCTAGCTTAATGAAGCTGTAGGAGGTTGTGTGTTAATTTAATTTTAATTTAAAACAAGATATCGTTGACCTGTCCTTCGAATACCCGGCAAGAACGCTTAAAAATAGGAGTTAAAAATAAAACCCTAAAATTGTTCATTGGCCCATAGCTGCTTACCTACTTGATCTTGATGAAACTCAATAGGAATCTGCCGTATAACATTATGAACATATTTTTAAAATTTCAGCGTAGTGGGATAAGTAGTTTTAAGTTACCTCAATTATTGCATCTTGTGTATAACGTATTTTGGTGACTTTTTGATCTGTAGCCCCATAGCTATTGGCGCTTCTTGCACAGAAATCATTCTTGTAATAACTTAACACTATTTCTAAAATTTCAACTTTCTAAAATATGTATTTTTTGAGTTATCTTGAACACGGACGCAAAAATGACTGTACTATTCGATTTGACTTAATTTTTTTCCTTCCTTCTTTTATCGAATTTGGCCAACTAGGGACCACGGAACTAGCTCAACCTGACAACGTCAGTGCGAGGCTAGTGAAATTCAAGAAAGGGGGGACGAGAATTATATCCCGTCCAGGATAACCCTGAGATAGTAAGTCCCAGGTGGGAAACGGACGAAACACAGAAGAAGAAAGAAACAGCCATGCCACCACCGGGATTCGAACCCGGGTACTGGCGCATCAGCCACAACGGCAGCCCGCCGGCTAAACCGCACGGCCACGCCAGCACGGCCTTAATTTTTTTATTTATATATTTTTTTTTTTTTTGCAAATTTAATTTGATAAACTTTTTTTCCAATCACACGGATTTTATGCCACCACTATTATTACTGCAGATAAACGTAACCGTTACCGTTAGACGCATTTGAAAGCTAGACGGAAAACTAGAAAACATTGTCATAGGTAGTTACCGTGGGGTTATCAAAAAATGTCACCACTTTCAAATGATTTCTGTTACATCATAGAAATAGGAAGTATACAAATTAAGGTAACCTTCTAATGTTTTCAATTTTGTAATTTTTAAGTTTGTTGTCGTCTTTATTTTATGTTTAACTATTCCACATCCGTTAATACACAGCATTAATTATAAACACTCAAACAGTAAATATTTTCCAGTTTCCGAACAAAAAAAAAATTAAATCTGCATTGCTTAAGTTGCGTAAATTATATTATTTTAATCATGAAGTCTGGTTTAATACATGTCATACAAGTCATGAAGATGGTTTAATATATTAAAAAAAAATGAAAAACGGAAAAATGATAAAAGAAATGCACAAATTCGTTTGCTTTCACCATCATCTACTGTAATCTGGGACAGCTGTTTCGTCCTTATTAGGACTCATAAGGTAGATGTAGCTTCGATGACCAAACTCAGAGCGCGTGAAAGCCTATGGATTCTTCTCCCGCTCTCGAAGTGGAACCCCGCAAAAGCAAACAACAATAGAAAAATCGCTGTGACCAGTATAGCGTAATTACTTAGCCCGCTAAGCAGTGTGCCCAAAAGGCATAATAAAAGGGTGAGCCAAAAGGCTAAATCTGGCTGATGAGTGCTAATAAGGACGAAACAGCTGTCCCACATTGCCGGCGATGATGGCTCAAGGCGTGAATTCAAGCGAATTTGTACATTGTTATCATTTTTCCTGCTTTCGTATTATATTTAATGTACGTTAAACCCCTTCTTATATATAAAAAAAAAATTTGTGTTCTAAATTTCCCAGAAGATTATCCATTTTTTTATTGTTTATAATTTTCGTTGTTCTGCGAATTTTGAATGTGCGGTGAGAACAAAAGAGGCAAATTGAAATCCTTCACTATTAAAAAAAAAAAATACATTTCCGAAAAAGAGATATGTTGAAAGAAAATAGTAATCATGGCTCAAGTTTTCATCAAATGCGTGGGCGACTTAAACAGTGAATGAAGCCTCAAAAAAATGAGTGTCTACTTATAAGCTGGGTATATACAGTTAAACACAACCAACCTACTAATTGTCTTAAGAAACGGACCCCCTATTGTAATTGGAGAATAAGGTAATTGGTTGTTTTTCAAGTAATCTTCAGTATCATTAGGTATCTTGTAGGCATTGTTTGATTCGTGATACTCTCTCATTAGAGTATCTCTACTTCTTTCGGAGATTTTATTTATTTTCCTAATCCACCGTTTCCATACAGACGAGCAAATGATGTTAAGACCTTTTGTCATTCAACAGCCAGTCCTCTTTCAATTTCAAATGAAAGAATTTTTTTTTCTTTTGGCAGGGGTTTTTTCTGTTTTGGTAGTTATCCGAGGATCATATCATGTACTATGCTTCACAAAGATAAAATTTTATTATTTACCTCTAATCTATCCATCTACTTATGTATTTATATCTATACGGATTTATCTGTAAGTATTTCTATATCATCTTCTGTTTATTTATTTAATTTTTACTTCTACAAATCTACTTATCTACATCTAATTTATTTATCTACCTAACTATTTATTCATTTTTTAATCACATCTATCTATCTATATTTTTGTTATTTAACTGCCTAACACTTAGTACTTATTATTTATTTATTTTATTAATAATAAGTAAATTTACTATTTACTATTATTTTTATTTATTTATTTACCATTATAATCTGTTATTTATTTATTTATTTATTTATTTATTTATTTATCTATCTGTAAAACCGATCTATCTCCACATCTCTTTTTAGTTATTTATCGTTCTTAACTATTTCTTTATTTTATCTCTACTGATTGATTAAGAAATATAACGTTGAATATTAATTCTTTCACTAATGGGTTCATGACGAGGGTCTCAAGCCAAAAGGTTTTATGTGCGTTTTGCCGTTTTCTTGCCCGTATAACTTTCCGGCACAGAGAAAGCTGAAAGAAGTAAAAGAAGTGAAAATAGAACCTTTTGGAACAATCAGCTGACAGGCTAGAACTAGTTTTTCAAACAAAAACCTTCTGGCACATCACAGAAGTCACCAAAATATACCGTTTAGCACACAGAACTAAAATTTATCAAAAGTGCACATAGACTCTTTTGGCTTGGGACCCTCGATTAGGTTTTAACCATTTATTCACTTTTATTCTGAAGCTTGCTTTCCATCTTAAACCGAAGCAGATTCTCTAACTATAACTCGTTTTTCCAAGTGGATTGAACCGATACTTTATTATTTTTTTTTCTATCACCGTAACTTTGTATGAAAGTTCACAGGCGCATTTCGCAGATCAACCTTTCTATTAGGGACCTTCGAGATACGATTACGAAGATGAAGCTATAAAAACCCAAATGAACTGAGTCCTACAAGTGCATCTGTATGTTTGTCTCCTAATAATTTCTGATCCGAGAGGGATCTTTTGGAAATATACAGACCGACCACGGTATCTTGACGATTGGAAGGAACCCACGTGATTATGACGTATCTATTTTTCAGGCAATCACAAACAAGCGCCTCAAGGCACAGAGCTTTAAAAATAACATAGTAATATTTAAAAGAAATACATAAAACTTCAATATAACAATTAAATCTTATATTGAAAGCCGTCAACCAATAACTAATAGTACAGCATTTCCTTTAAACATCATTTTTGTTTCATAGCTGTAATGTAATATTATTCGGAACCTCTGAGAGAGGCTAGTTGTGACGCCATGGGGCTCTGGACTTTTTCCAATCGTCAAGATATCGTGGTTGGACTGCAATATATGCCTATGTTAAGACAAAAGGAATTCTTTCTTCGTTATTTGAACAGTTTTCCGTGTGGAGAAATTTCTATCGATGCTTATATGATTGAAATTATTCGGATTTACGCAACTTGAATACGTATGTTGAGATTAAGGAACTTTCATCAAATGGAGATTTAAAGATATTGTTTGTATTCGGCAGATATTGTCATTTACAAAATACACGAAGACCTATCTTTTTCGTGAATGAAAAGGAAATTAAGAAAAATACGTTGACATTTTTACTTTTTTCATTTAATTGGTTCATGTCCGCACCCCCTCAAAAAAAATGTTCAATGTTTTCTGAGTTGTTGTTGCTTGAATGGTCATTAAATGATTGGATACATACGCACTGATCAACCACTCCGGGCAATGTCCTACAGACGTTTACCAAACGAAGTCTTCTCACCTGAGGTACTGTAGGACAAACACAGGTAAGTGAAGGGAGTGTGATAGTCTTGGCGATGTTTTCCTGGGGAACTCTTGGACCTGTCATCTCTATAGACAGATCTCTGACAGGTGTTGCTTACCTGAACATCATTCCTGACAAAGTACACCCCTTTAAGGTGTCTGTGTTCCCAGATGCCTTCTATCATCCAAGTCATACATCTCGGATTGTCAGGGAATGGTTCAGAACATGAAGAGTTCCACTATTTGCAATGGTCTGCAAATAACCCTGATCTGAATCTTATCGAGCGTGTGTGATTAGAGTCGGAGAAATGTAATCCTGATGTCTAACCTCAAGTGAATTTGCAGGAACTGAAGAATCTTCTGGTGGACCAGCTATCACAGGACACCTACAAGATCTCGTACAATCCATGCCTCACCGGATGAAAAATTTTTGACTGCGAGAGGAGGCTCAGCATCATTTTAAGTAGGTGTCCTAATGTTTGTGACTGTATATATTAATGTATGCTTATGTAGTGAATGTGGGTGGCAGGAAAGCCAAGCAAAGCGACCGGAGGCCTATTGTACTAATCCACCGAAGTAACGACGGTGGAGAGAAAGACTGAGAAAGTGTAGTGGGAGAAGTGCAGGGGAAATAAGAGAACCTCGAGAAAGCCTGCCCAACGCGATTCGTCCACCATCACGAAACCGAACTGGGGTACTCAGAAGTGAGAAGCCAATGTCATAGCAACAACGCCAACACCGCGGCATATAGACGCGGTGTTGGCATATTAATGTATATAATGATCTAATAAAGCTACTGATTTTGGAATTCGCATTAAAAACGCAAGTTTGTGGGGGTTCTTTTCCATATTTTCTCAAACCAAAGGCGAATTGGGAGGAGATTTTCGGAGTATCCCAAAACTGAAAATATTTGAGGCACTCAGAATAATAACGGCATATCCCAATCAACCACGAATATTGAGATAGAAGCATACCTGTACACTCATGCCATCTACCTTTCATGTGACAAAATATCAAACGAATTGAGATATGCCAAAGCCCTCATTTGCCGCCTTTAAAATTTGTCCGGAGTGTAAACGAACTCATTCTCAGAGTAACAACGACATATCCCAACTCAGAGTGCTTTACTTAAAGTCCGCTAAAAATAGCGGACAAAAACGAAAATTTTCATATTGTTGCTCTTTGGATTTACTTGGTGAAAATGAAAGTTTTTAACCCTATAACACACAGATTTTCATACCAGGACACTCGTACATGGCTTCAGATAGGGACTTTGCAGTTATTGATAAGAAGAAAAGGAAGATACAGTGTATGCATAGCCCTGACCAATAGTGTGATGTTATTGCAGCAGCAAGAGTAAAAAACCCATTCACTATTAATAAAATGAACAAGGAGGACTTTGCTGATATACAGAATGATATTACTTCAAACTTTGTAATTAGAAAAAAAGATGTTGATGGTGCTTTTTTGCATTTACGTAAGGTTACATCCATTATTGTGGATCATGATAATCCTGAGATTATTAAATTTGGTTTATGTTATTCTGACCCTGATGTGCATCAAACAGTTAACTTTAGGAAAAGGGGTAAAAGTTCACATGTTTCATTATTTAAGTTACAGCAGAAATACAGCGAACAGAGAAAGATAAAGAAAGCTAAATACAATGACTTGATGAAAGTACTGAAATATATACCACCCATCTACCATGATTTTTATACAAATCTTCTTCATGATGGTGTCGATGATGAATAAAAATGTGAAGATTTGGAAATAGAGCTGGATTAGTTATTTCAAGATGTTAAATGAAGGATGTGTCAATTTCACACGATGTTTCTTTTTCTGTATATTTTTTGGTCTAATAAAGAACACAAATTCATAAAAATTAATAATCTCAATGGTTCAAGAATTTGCGTATAGACTTGAAATTCCTTATTTTAAAGACCTAGAAAATATAAAGTCATAATGTTAATAACTTTCCAAGTTTTGGAAAGAAACAAAAAATGTCATTTTTCTCAGAATGAACTTTGGTTGGGATCTGCCGTTATTATTCTAAGCGCCTCATTTTTCTTTTCACCTCATGAATTTCAGATATTGAAAGATAGTTCAGTATATTTATAAATGGGTTACATATTGAATTCAGTAAATTTTTACTCAATTCAGTAAAATAGATGGACGGGTTATTAAACGTGCAAATATGTTTTTTTTTACTGAATCGTGTATACTAAATGAAAACCTAACTTGTTATTTAGTTAAGGCTTCATCTCCCCCCCCCCCCAGAAAAAAAGAAAAAAAAGACAAGCTGCCAAATTGACAGAAGGGCTTGTAACTATTATTCACATCAATTTTGTAACAAACATAATGATCGGTTGGTACATGCCGAAGTGAGGCGAGGGAGGGAAAGAGGGGGGCCTCGAATCATCCGATACTGAACCATTAAAATTGATCAGCGTGTGGATTTCAAATGTCCAATTCGTGACAACTCTGCATTCTGAATATTTCTGAATTGACATTTTAAATGAATTTTAAAGACTGATAGATTACATAAAAATATCATTTCCTTTTGTTTAATGAAAGAGCATCAATACACAAAAATGAGAAATAATATAAGTGATGAAATTATTGGAACTAAATTGCCGTTCATGCCTTTCCAGAGCAAATACTGTACTTACCATGTACACACCATACATTAGCTGTAGATATAATGTGCCTCAGCTCACAAGGTAAGTACCAAACAACTATCTCACAATTCGTTTTTAATTTTCAAAATTAGTTTAGACCAATGTCTTGAAACATAACCCGGCTTTTGATTCGCAATTGCACGCATGCGCAATTATTAGTATTTTCCGTTTTGTCAAAATTGACATTGTTTCCCATTATAGACGTCTAAAAGAGCACCCTTGTGTAGGTTATATTCAAAATGCACGCAATTATTCAACATCAAAGCACATAAGTTTCAAAATGTTAATCAGCTTTCTTTCAATATTGATTCGCAAGAATGCCATGGGGAAGTTTCCTTTATAAGGTGTGCGTATTGTTCTATATTCATTGTTTTGATTATTTTGTTGTACAACCTCATTAACACTTCGATGAATGGAAAAAATATTCAACAAATATAAATATAATTATATAATAATTACATAAATATTCAAATATTCAACATTCAATAACAGCTCAGTTACTTTTTTTTTTTTGTTTTCTCATTTACTTGCGCCAACATTTACATCAACTTCTTTCTCGTAATGCACGCTTACATTTTAGCGATCCATTTGGGAGCTCTTGTGATAGCGACCAAAATCAGTAGCTATTGTGTTTGTCCGTTCATCCGTCCGTCCACCCCTAATAACTCCCGAACGGAAGGTCGGTTCGACAAACTGACTTTACCATCGCGTTCAGAGACCCAAACACCGTAGGAATATGGTATTTTCAAGGGCCAACGCCGCCTCCCCCACCCCATGTTCGAGATATTCGGTATTGTTGTCAGTGGATTTCCTCTATTAGCTTAGATGTTAGAAATGCAACCATCTTATTTCAATTGTAAGCTATAACTTGATGCTTAAGTAGCTACAGCGGACTCACATACTGAAGGTTGTCGGTTCGAATCCAGATATCTACTTTTTTTTTTTTTTTTTCTTAATCTTTTTTTTTTCAATGACCATGTGGTTTTTTTTTTCTTATTTTCCTAGCTTTTTTTATTTTTCCTTACATTAATGTATTTCCTTTATTTATTAATATTATTATTTTTTTTTATTATTATTATGGGTCATCCTTAAATTTATGCTTTAGCACAAAATGATATTCATTTGTTTTTGTTTTTTGTAATAGCAACGAAATTTTTATGATTGAGCTGAAAATTAAGCACGAGTGACTGCGCATGCGTGCATTTTCGAATATAATAAACCGGATTCTGTTTTAAGCATCTATAACAGAAAAACAATGACATTTTGACGGACAGTAAAACATGGATGAACTGTGCATTTGCGAATAATAAACAGACAGGGTTATGTTTCAGACATTGGTCTAAGCTTATTTTGGAAATTGGAAACAAATCGGTGAGATCTCAAGTTGTCAGGTGTTACCTTGTCATTTAAGAAACTCATCAAAGAACTTAAAGCCTACTTTCCTTAAGAAAATAATCTTGAAATTTGTTTTCTTTTTTTTTCGTCGTGAAAAATAAATAAACACTAAAATCTTCTTTTCTACCTTAAAATTACAATATCTGATGAGTATAAACAGGGCATATTTTCTATTATTCAGCATAAAAATTAATGAAATCCTCATTATCCGCTGACTCTTGATTCCTCTACCGGTTCTATAAAAATAAACCATTTCGCCTCGTGCCTAAAGAATAGGCGAAAAAAATTCTGAAATGTTGTGTAGAGTCGACACGAGCTCCACCATGGGACGCTGTGGTTTTCTGTTGTGTTTACAAAGTCTCCGCCTCGTTCTGATAACATTCCACGTGTTCTCAGTTTCACGCTATTTGTGATTAATTCACTTAATTTCAACAAGGACAAAAAGAGAAATGCAGTGCTAATGGAAAGCGTTTTTCTGCATCGCTCTCTTCCAGGCAGGGCAGCTTTTCTAACAAATTTAAACAGGTTCTCTTAAAGAACGATTCATCGAAATAATAAATTCTTTTTCACACACACACACAATTTTGAAACGCTTCTATGTAGATTTCAGCGTACCCATAGATTCTTAATTTTTATACTTGCATGATACGATGTGTACAGTTTGGTATATATATAGACGGGGTATCAAACAATGAGAGACCCGCTTGAATAAATTTTATCATCAAGTAAATAATGAAGGGGTTTCTCATATTTTAAAATTAGTTTTATTATCTATTTAATTTGTGATTGTAACTTTAATTATTTTATTTTCATTTTTAAAAAATTAAAAATCTGAGAAAAAAAGATTCATTGACGGTATCAGAGCTGTGAAGTAAGAGAAGCCGGAGCAACTTTCTTAACTCGGCAATTCTCTCGGTCTCAATGTCTGTGAACATGTTGGTTCAATAATAAAGGATCGAATAGAGTCCCTAATGTTCAAGGAGCCAATTCGGCATCGTTATTCACTGGAAATTCACTCAACTCTTTTTCAAAACCTCTTATGATCGTACTCCCGTCGATTAATGACCATCAAATACAATGACCATCAAGTAATACTAGATATTTAAATAGGTGTTAATAATTCAAAAATAAAGGCGCTTTTATCAGCTATTATTCATTCCTTTTAGTTTCCTTTGAATGGGGGAAAGGGGTCAATCATTAATCATTGTTTGACACCCTGTAGTTTGATGTGTAACTATTGTAATGATCCTAACTATGTATTCGAAGCAAGAATGTGCTAGAATATAAAATTTTTAGAATCCTTTTGAGCCTTGAATACGGTTCTTGAGCTTGATTCGAAATATGGAATAATTATGTGATAATTTGAAAACTATATATCCTGTAAACTTGAAATTTTAATATTATGTTTAAATTACTAAAAGGAAGACCATATTAATTTTAATATACTGTATATCAAAAACGAGGAAACTGTTAAACTATTAAAACACGAGGTCATTAAGAGCAGTAAAGCCTTATTAAAAAAAATTTAACTTAAAAATTCGAACTATTTCAGTGTGCGGAAACATATTTATTGTCATTTATGGTTTTTCTTATTATCAAATTTATTTACGGACATTAAATTTTGCTTTTTATTAAAATTTGAAATTTTAATAATCAAATTTGACCTTTCTGTTAATAGAAATTGGACCCATAAGATCAAAAACACGAATCTTTACTAATACTGGTATTATGTTAGATCAATTCTAATTCTACCCCGAAACCTGAAATTTGCCATTTAGTCTTCCCTTTGTTATCTTACACCATGCGCGTATTCGAAAGTGGGTACGCGAACTATATCTTGAAGCCTTTAAAGTCGCGACTGGGCAAAAGAAGAAGCACTCGTGTCTTTAATGATGACGCTGCGATTTCCACAGTAATTTTTCACCGGGCTTCTCCTCCAATAAATGCAAGTTTTGAAGCACGTGTCGTTGCTGTGGCCGAGTGCTTCTCAATTAGCTCATTATTATTCACGCTTAGGTAGAGTGAAGTAAAGGTACACGAGATCATCCATCATTAATTTTCCCGCACCGAAATCTGTGCTTGACTTTTCCCATTTATTATTTTACCTTCAAAACAGCGCGTAAAATAATTAAATCTGCATGTAATTGTAGTCAGCTCAGGGCCTAGTTAGGCCGTGCTGTTGCCCGCGGCGTTTAACAAATGCACGGCCCTATCTGATATCTAATGGTAGCCGCTAATAGAACATGGATGACTCTCGTCCGCCATTAGGAGCGCAGAAGAGTGCTGAATCAACCCACAGCTCCTTTCCCAATCCTCTCTCCCCCATCCTAGGCAAATTAGTGTGCGAGGGTGGAGGGCCTTTCTCTCCGAAACATTGAGCTTTGAGAAGATGCTTTTGTTACCGAGAAAGGAATCCGTGGCGATCGATGCCAAAACGTTTGAAAGACTGATTAACAGCGACTCCCGAAACGCTTAAAGTCTCGCTAAGAGAATTAAGAGCATAAATTAAGGGGAATTGACACGTAGGGAAAGTGAAAAGGACGCAGAATGAATGGAAGAAACATGAAAGAGTGAAATGGGAACATTGATGGATGATGTAAGCTCCGACAGTTGAAAGTCTATCTCTCTACGAGTCCATCTTCTTCTAATTCTTTTTCTCACAATTTCCATTTGAATTGACTTAACGAATTACTCATACAGTTGTTGTCTTTTTATAAGATACTGATGATTACTGGTGCTCCAAAGAATAACAAAAGACAGTATGGCTTAATTTAAGTCTCGCTAAACTTTTTGCAATGAAGATCAATTTTTTTTTTTTTCCAAAATTTCAGCACAGTCCAAAGTTTAGAGATATGTACAATTCAGTAGGTATCTTCTTTTTAAGTATACCTCCAAAATTTCTGCTTCCTGAGACTTGTAAGTTTTGAGTTATCGGACGGATATTCGTATCGACTTTAATCGGAATCTAAATTTTGTACCTTTTTATTCTCCGATGAATAATACGCGACGTTAAATGTTAGAGTAGATCTGTAATATCCTGTGATAGCTAGCACTGGTATAAAAACGACAGGCTTCCATTATCCAAACAAAACAAAAAAATCCCATTGTGTAAAGAACCGCAACTCATGCTCCCAAGATTGATACCTCAAGGAATCCTGAGCGTCTGCTTTGCATTTTTTATTTATTTATTTCATGTAATTATTATAGTTAATGTTAAGTATTGCTTTAAAATTCTTATTCCAAATTCTTATTTGGTGCCCAAGTGCACCAAACTTCAGTTAACTTTGATGACTGCATTGTAGACGGAGCTAAAATTAGTGGGGGGTGTGCTGCTCCAGAAAAAATTTAGCCTTTGTTTTAAAATTGTGTGAAAGGAAACAAACATGTATAAAAAGAAATTATCAAGTTTCTGAATAAATTTTCTTTTTATACATGTTTCCTTTCACACAATTTTAAAACAAAGGCTAAAACTTTTCTGGAGCAGCACTCCCCCCCCCCCACTAATTTTAGCTCCGGCCAAAACTGCAGTCATCAAAGTTAACTGAAGTTTGGTGCACTCGGGCATTAAAATAGCAGGTTAAAATGAAAACTATTTGTACAATTAAAAAAGTTCAAACTAGTTTCTTCCCGTTCATGAGTTTATTTTTATATTCGATGATTTGTGTTCCTCTCAGAGATTTCATTACTTTGTGATATAAAGATCATAATACCACAAATTAAGAGAAAAATTGCATTTTTAAAAAAAAACTCGTTAGGGTGAAACCGGAGTTTACGGTACCAGGTTGTTTTGGACTACGGACGAGTTTTGACAAGATGGCCACCTTGGCACTACTTTTAAGATATGAATTAAATAGTGAAATTAACGAGAGAAAAGTAGAATGAGTTTGCAGGTAAGCTTATTTACAAATGGTTTTGCACGATCTAGAAACACTAACCCTCATCTGGCTAACTGCGATCTTGAGATAACATTATTCACCATCATGTATCCCTGCGCAGATGTATCCTTACGATGACTGTCATTGGCAGTACCGTATTCTCTGGTTTAGCCGATTTCACATTACTATACGATAAGATTAAATTTAACAATTGATAAGTTGCAATAATAACTTATGGGAAAGATCTGTTGATTTTTAAAAATAAATAGACTGAATAAGACTGAAAATTACTGTATTTAGGCAATTTCCCTAATTCCGCCCAACAATGTTCTAATTCCTGCAATAGGATTATACTTCATTTGTGATCCTATATACTTTAAAAAAGTAATAGTAATAAATTCGCTATAAAATTAAGCCTTTAAACCTAATCAAATATTTTTATTTTGTTTGACAAACTTGGACGTCTGACATAATTACAAAATCTTATATTTTTTACCTTCATGAAAGCTTTTGAAGCGGAAAGTCACCGTTACTCACCTAAAGAAAGAGAGACAAAAATATACATAAGTCATATATAACAAGAAATGAATCATTTTAAGTAGTTATTGAAATCATACTTCAAATAGTTTCAGGCTTAATGTATCAAAATCATTGATAATCAAAAATTTTGAAATGGGTTAGAATAACCTTTAGGTGAAAATTTTTTTATTGTTTTTTTTTTAGAAATTTGTTTAAAGATTCAGTATACGGTAACAATTATTGATTAGCTGTTGTCATTTTCAAAAGGAGGTTTGATTCATTTTGCTTTTAATATTCTGTTTTAAAAAAATGAAGCCGGAGAATTTCCGGTGCTTCTGATACAAAAATTTCAGCAACTACAATACCGATGTCCATGATATTTGACACGTAAAAAAATGGAAGCTTTGAGTCGATGTATTAAAAAATAACAAAGAAAGAAAGAAATCGAGATCTGGCTTGGCCTCGAGTTGTATACTCCAAAAATCGTCTCTTAGCTTCCGTATCTACAATCTTACCGATAGGCTGGTATTAATCTGTTATCGTGGTTCATCTTTTAAGAAATCGTTTGAGAATTAATCTCAAACGTTAATCCGGGGATTAATCGCCAAAAGAGCTCCTTTCAGCTCTCAAATTCAATAAAGGAAAACACGTACATAAAGGCCTTTTTGATAAGAAATTTTATGTACGTGTTTTCCGTTATTGAATTTGATAGCTGAAAAGCAGCGGTTTTAGCGATTATTCCCTTTCTTATCAGAACTGCAAAGACAAATTTACAAAACTTTTTTTTTTTTTTTTTATTTTTGTTTATAGGGAAGAAGAGTAACATCTCTTTTTTTTTCTTTTTCAAATTTAAATTTGGAATTTTTAGGCTTCATATTTTTATCAATTCAATAATAAATCATAATAGCTTTTTTTTAATTGATTGACTGAGTATGTAGCGTTACTATTCAATTTCAACAGTAACATTTGTCTGTTTATCATTACGTTAAAAACAGGTGGATGGATTTCCTTAGTTAAGTACGCTTCTTACGTAAGATTCACTTAAATAGGAGCAAGATCAGCTTGATTCCTCAAAAATTGACCCCAGATTCCACGCTAAAACGACTGGACTGATTTTCCTTAAAATTTGATATTAAAACATTAACTAGGGTTAATACCTAGTATATCTAGTTAAGGATTATAAATTATTTGTTGATTTCCAGTGAAATTTAAGCCTAATTATTCGTGGACTACTTCTACTGGCGCAGAACAGAATGTCTCCCAGACATAACTATTTAATAAGTTCCATCCAAAAGTGCGTGGTTAAGTCCCATTATCTTTTGTTACTCTGGAAAGCGAGAAGTGGTCATAAATTATTTGAGTTATTCATCAGCTGAAATCTATTATCTCATAATACGAAACTGTCCTAATTTGTTGCCTTGGTTATCTGCAGCCGTAATGGGGGGGAATTACCCTTCGATATATAGCGGAAGAAGAGAAGCCTACTCCCCCTCACTGATTAGACGGTGAAAGCGGCAATCTCCATTCTGATGGGATACAAGGGTTGGTGCAGATCCGCCAGCAAAAGTTTCCTCCCAAAGTACCATCTGTGCTCAGTATTTAGCGAATTGTGTGCTCGGTATTAGGTGCAGTTAAATCCACCTGGCGGGAGTTGGGGATTGGGGGAAAGGTCTGAGATGTGTTGCGTTGGAAGGGGAATTGCCGCGGGAAGTGGGGGTAGATTAAAGAGAGTAGAGCCCCACTCACAAATTACAAGAATTTGGGAGGGGAAAAAGATTAAAAAAAAAAAGTAAATTAATACGTATAGTTTGCGAACATCATTCTACGTCAAACACTAACGGCGCGACAGTTTATAAATGATGTAATCTAAACGACCAACGAAATTCTAAATTATTTTACCATGCTTGCCTTTAGTCTTCCAGTCCTATTAAGATTTCCCAATATGTAAATTTAGTATACCAATGCACAATTAAAAAATGAACATATAAAAGAATAATGGATGGGTTGTAATTATCATAAATAATTTTTGTTGAAAAGAAACTTTTGAAAGGCAAAAATCAGAAGTTCATGTGAATTAATTCGTTGTATTTTTTTTTTTTTCATATTTACCTTAAGGACACATTTCTAATTTTCTTACTTCAATCGGGCTGAGATCAATAATTCAATAATAAAAGAGACCGATTCAATAATAAAATTCCTGTTATTTCGAATGTTCTCAACAGTTCGTCGATAAGAAAAACATGCACTTTGATACAAAGGACTCGTTAATCAGAATTCGTCATCAATTTCACAATAATAATTCTATGAAATGCTAATTGTTGAGAATGCTGATTTATTTGTTAATCAATTTATAATTAAATTATTTGACAATTTTAATAATAAATCTTCATACTTATGATTTCGTGTAGTGATTTCTTTGAGTGCCACAGCCTCGATTCCAGACTGACTGCAACTATAATCTCGTTCTCTTCAGCTAATGATCGCAGAAGTCTTACCTCCTGCCCTGAATACCCTCAGTGGCGGACAAATGTGTGATGGTTTAACCTTAACGAAATCTCGACGGCTATTAAGCGATCTGCACAAGTGTGCTTATATGGAGGGCGAAACAGGCGATTTGAGGCAAAGACAATTTAGACAAATAAGAAAGCGCGAGCGTATGTAATTTTTTTTTGGTTGGATGATAATGGCTGAATAAACAAACAAATAAATAGGGTCGGCATTTTTGTGTAAACCATATATATCGCTAGATGAGTCCCCAGACTTCGAGCCAACAGAGCTAATGATAGAAGCACCATTCGCTTATTTGAGATTTTGAACCCAGAACTGATGCGCTTCGTAGAGCTGTATAAATGATATTATGATTGCGTATTTTTAAAATATATAAACTAGCAAAATATTAAAAGTAATACTTAATAAAGAAAGTACTTCAATAATTTTTTTAAAAGTAAAAATTATTTTAAATGAGAATTTTTATTTATTTTTGTAAATAAGCTTATATCAAGAATAATGTAAAATAGAATGAAGATATATTTGCTTAAATCTTGTATATTACATCAAAATCGTTACACACATATTCTTTTCCACTAACTTCTTTTATATTCGTTTTCTTTTGCAAAAAACTTCATCCATGTTTTTATTTTGAGGACAAGAAAATTTCTTTTAAGAATTCGTTAACCGATCCAATGAAGTAATCTTTTCAAAGTAACATTCTACAACAATTGAATTCTTTTCCATTCAATCAACCAACCCTCCGTGTCAATGCAACAATATATAATAATTAAATCTAACAACATTTAAGTTAAAAACTCGTGTCCAAATGATGTATAATAATCTCTTCTAATGAATAATTATTCAAACATTTTATAAATCTTTCTTTCTCCTTATTTTTAGCATTTCTCTTAAAACATTCTTAAGCCATTTCAGTGACTTTTTTAAAAAAAATTCTTTATTGATGCACACTTCGCATCAATTCACATGATTCAGGTAAAAATAATAGAGCAAAAATATCAGATTGGAAGCATCACTATAGGAAATTAGAACATAATGGAGAGACTATAACGGACATTTTATTACAGAAGAAGAGAAAATAAGGTTAATGGTAGAATCATGTGTAGTACATTGGCTGCCATGCATGAATAGACACATTTTTAAAAGTTAGTGAAATAGTAGGCCTATATGAATGTTTTAAGAAAAATATCAAAAATTAGGAGAAAGAAAGATTTTTATAAAATTTTTGAGTAATTATTCATTAATACAGATTGTAATATATTATTTGGACGTAAGTTTCTATCTGAAATATAGTTAGATTTAATTATTGTGTATTGTTGTATTGACACGGATGGTACATTGAATGTAAAAGGATTCCATTTTTGTATATTGTTATTTTGAAGAGATTATTGCAAATGATCGGTTAACGAATTCATAGAGGAAAAAGAAAAGAAATTTTCAAAATAAAAACCTGATGAAGTTTTCTGCGAAAGAAAACGAAATATCGTTAGTAAAAGAAGTTAGTGAAAAAGAATATGTGTACAACGATTTAGAATGAAATTACATAAAAATTGAATGTAAATGGATATAAATGATTGATATACTCATTCAAAAACTTAAATATTTACATTAAAAGTAATAATGATCACTAAGTTTTTTTCTATGTGAAATGAACTATCACAAACAACTGATAATTTTATCATCAAAAATTGTTAGTTGCATTTTATCATCTTTCAGTTTCTAATTTCAAGCTTTGTTTTCTTTTTATTAACTTTTTAATTATTTCTATCCTCATGTCAACTATTACAGGATATTAGAAGAGAATTGGTCTAATGTTCGTTGACACTCCTTAATATGGATCGGAGAATGAAACAAAAATAATGAGAAAGAAATTTTTAGCTCAAGTACACATGTCCGCAATAAAGATACCTTAAAAACTATTTGTCCTGTAAAGCTTACATTCTTATTGAATATCCAATACGAAAGGAACTACGAATTAACAGCTTTCAAAATAAGTGGCATTTCATGTATGGAAATATATGAAAAAAGTTATTAAATCTCATCCCTGTAATATATGTTTCTTTTCTCTGTTCATCATTGATCTTTTTCCTTTTTCTCTCTTCTCAGTTTTCATTAGTTCCAAACGATCTTCTTATTTACATATAAAGCGCAAACTGCAAAACTGTTTGTTTTCTTAAAACGACTAAACCGCTACTAAAATGCGGTTTTCACCATTTGATAGGAGATGCAGCAACGCCACATACCATCACTTTTACTACCTTCGGTACTCAGTGAAGAAAAAAGAAATTCAAAAACCTCACGGGGAATTGCACGAAAAAGCGCTTGGTTAACCGAAAATAAAACATAATTTCACTATATCTTTTCATTATTGCGGTTTATAATTAAAACAAATTATCATTTTTAACTTTTGAACCATTCAATTAATTCTGATGCGGTTTCTGTGTTTTGTAGAGAATTAAATTGTGTTTCTTTAAAGATATAAATAATCTTATATCCCTTAGGGAACAGAGATAACAAGATATTTTTTTCTTCCTCCAACGGGCACTTACGACGAACGTTTTTTGAAGTTGTATGTTTTTTGATGACATTTATTGGAATATGTTGCTATTCCAAGTTCATTATTTTTTGCTTTATGAAATTTCATACATTCTAAGTAAATATTTGTCAGTTAATTAGTTAAGTATAAATAATAATAGTAATATTTATTTATCGACACATATAGAAAATGCAAAAATGATGTATCTATGATTGGTGTTAGCTTGTTTGTTTTGTTTTTTGTCTTCTACGCATCGGGCAACGCCGGGTCCTTTCATTAGTAACATTTACATATTATTGTACTACTTTTTGATCAACTTTCTGGCGTGCGGTTCCATCGTGTTATTAGGATTATTCAATGACATCATTTATATTTAAATGTTTTCTTCATCGTTAGACAAAGAAAGGAAGAAAGAAGATTTCAAAATAAGAGAATTCAGTGTTAATGAAGCCAATAACAAAAGCACTATTTTTCATTTGGGTAACAAGCGGCTCCTTCTCCATTAGCTCTTTTTCTTTGCTTGAATCCTCGAAAACTGCTTCTCTTAAAGCGCCACCGTTCCGTGAAAACACGTGCCTTTGCTCCCATTCTGCTCCTCCCTCGTTGGTACGGGACATTAATTCGACCCTTTATGGCGGGCGCAGCAGCTCACCTCTTCCAAGAGTGCTTGTAACCCGTAATTGAGCGTCAGCCAGCAAGCCCAAGATTTATAGCACTCAGCTACAAATTCAAGTGAGCCTTTTATGCCTTTTTATATATTTGCCTTCGAAATTTCATTGTGTTATTGTGGCGCACCTGATTAAGAAACGAAAAAAGCGGCTTTATGTCAACACTTCAGCAGTTGTTATTTCGTCATTCCTAGATGCATCCTTCAAAAAACAATAAACTGGTAATTTTGCTTATAAACAAGAAATTAAGGACCAGCCACATGGTGAAAGTATTCTAACAATGCGTTGATTGCTTCCATCGTTGATTTTCAGCGTTTATTTTTAAGTAGAATAAGTGGGAAGATAATAGGACGGTCTTATCCCAACATTTCTAGCACATATTTACTCTTAAATAGCAACGAATTCCAATAAATGAATATATATTACTCATTACAACTGCCATTGCATTATTTTAGCATGTTCTGACAGTCTACTTGTGAAATACGCATTTAATTTTGAAATAAAATTTACCGTGTGTATAATCATTAAAAATAATAAAAAAAACAGCCAACACATAATAAAAAACATAAAAACACTTTAAACACGACATATTCCGTTCGGTCCTGGCCGAATTTTTACAAATGACTTGTAAATTATTTGTGAATGTGCGACCGAACGAAACATGTCGTGTTTTAAATTGTTTTTGTTTTTTATTACGTGGGGGGGGGGCTGTTTATTTTATTCTTGCGCATTTAATTGTTAATTGAAAACATGCACAACGTTGAGAAGGTGTCAAGCTCAACGTTGAGAAGGTGTCAGAAAATGAAAAAAAATCAAGTTCTTTGGAATTTTAGAATTCGAGCATAATATACCAGATATAAAAGTGATAGGAAACAGAAACGTTTCAATCATTGATTTTGCAATTCCTGGATACGCCAGAGTGGAAGAAAAAGAACTAGAGAAAAGATGACAAAATGACCTAGTCTTAGAAATTATTCGATTATGGGCCAAACATACCACAGTAATCACCATCGTGTCGCGGCACTTGGCACCTTTTCAAAAAATTTCACAAATTTTTAAAAAAAACTTCAACTTTCAGATATAACACCTACAGAACTGCCAAAAACGGGTAATGGCTGAACTACAAATAAGTATAAAAAAAATTCGAAATTTTGTTCACGGCTTTTTAGGAGATGGGCCTTAAAAGAGGGGCATGACCTTGCAAATTTTGAGATTTTGAACTAAACCCTTTATGGGTACTACATACCCTTAAGGACTCGGCTGGTAATTGTATTTCAGCCACATCGGTTGATCCCTCGTGGATCTAGTGTGAAACGTTAATCGTCATGTTAAATCTTGTCTGACTTCATGTTTGCTATTGTTACTTAAAAATAGCCACAAAAAATCTTAAAAATAAGATTTGCAATTGTTACAAAAACAATCAAAAACCTATTGATCTTCCGAACGAAATGAGCTCAGCAGAATTGGAAAGTGGGATGGGGTCAAAATTACTTGTCTCTCCCGTGAATGTAATTAGTAAATTTTGAATGAGAGCGTGCTGTTGTCGTAACCTAGTCATCAATAAACAATCTTCCCTGCAGGCGTGTTTCGATTATTTCTGAGGATTAAATAAAAATTGACTTTAAAGTCTTTCATCGTCTTATGTGCATTTTCCAGCTTTAGTCTTAAGTAACTTGTTATCTTCAATTAAAACAGCTAATTACTAATTGTTAAATGACAATAAAATTCCTAGGTATTACAGATAAAAATAAATATTTATTACAAACATTTTCTTTCAACTATTATTAGAATTCCTTCGTAAAGTGTTATTGGATTTCAATTGTCTCAGTTGGTTATTGCAGTGCGTTTAGTCTTTTTTGCTGCACGGTGCATTTACATATTTAATACAATTCCAAGGCGCACCAAACTTTTTTATTGAGTACAGCTGAATCCTTTGAAAAACCTCAGAATGATTTGCACATGAATAACAGTCTATTGTAAGCTTGGCATTAAGTTGAAAGATCGAATGAAAAACATGGAAATTAGGCGTAAAGCACAAATAAAGGATGTTGGTAAAGAAGTTTTGAAGAAAAAGGGGACTTGGGCAGAAGGTCAGCACAGAAATGGACTAAGCTGATTCAAGAGTGGTATGGTAAAAGAAGTCGTGGTCGGCAAGCTACAAGATGGCAGGATTTTATGAAGAAGGCATAGGGGGTATTTTGGACTCATGCTGCCCAAGATAGGCAACGATGGAAGAAACTAGGAGAGGCCCTTGCTCCGGATGGGGATTGTACGGGCTGATGATGATGATGATTGTAAGCTTTTAAAAATACACTAAAATGGTTAAACAATCCCATTTTAAGCCGATTTTCATGTGAATTTTAATACTTTATTCACCTTCATTGTTAGAACGACAAAATACAGTTTAAATTTCTGTTTGCTTAGATTATTTGATGTTTAAAATCTAGACTAACAAGAAGAGAACAAACAAGCCTGTATATTACAAATGTTTGTGCCCCATTTGTGAGATGAAAATATACATGAAGTACTTCAAATATATATACACATATATATAGCAGCAAGACTCTTCATCAATATTCTTCTTCGTTCTACTCAAATAACCAAGCATTACTAAAATTTCAAATAACTCCTACTTTAATATTTCATCTCCCTTAGCGAGAGACTTCTTCAGGTGACGATAGAGGAAAAGAAATTAAATCTTCTTCCTCATATTTCTTTCGGTTATATGAAAAAGTTCATGAAGAAATAAATTTGTTTGATTTGTTTATTGGTGTGTATTGTTGTTAGATGATTGAAATTGTTATTTGGAAATGATTCGGACTTATTGTTATTAGTATTAGATAAGTTATGAAATGTCTGAACTGTTGTTTTTTTAAGTTTTAGTTCTTTTTGTATCCAAATGTACTTATGAGGAAGAAGAGTTCATTTCTTGTCCTCTATCGTCACCTGAAGTAGTCTCTCGCGGAGGGAGATGAAATATCGTGGTATTTAAATTCAACAAAAAGCTTAATAATGCTGGGATTATTAATCCTGGTAACTGAAGATTACAATAAATCATTGAGAAATACTCTGGACTATTTATTTTCCTTCTACCTCCCAATATTACATCAACAACAAAGTGTTTTCGTCATGGCGTTAGCGATCGACCGGCGAAACCAATAAACAACAGACGACGGCCTTCGTGATGTTATTATTATTGTCATTCATATCAAGTTTCAAAACCCGAACAACTATTTCCCATTTACTGAAGGAAGGACAATCCCGTCCCGATCCCGTCCCGATTTTTGGGATGGAAAAAAAAATCCCGTTCCGTCCCGTCCCGACCTAAAAATCCAATCCCGTCCATCCCTAGTTAAATAACAGGAAAGTCAAATAATAGGAAACGTTAAATAATAGATAAGTTAAATATAGGAAAAGTCAAATAATAGGAAAAGTTAAATAATAGATAAGTTATATAACAGGAAAGTCAAATAATAGGAAACGTTAAATAATAGGAGGAATGAGAAATTAATTCATCAAGTGTGAATGACCATATTGATAAAATGTTGTATACGTTTATATTGAAGGCAGATAAAAATAAGAGGGAAATAAGTAATGTGCATCTAAGTTATCTTTGAGAATATTCGACAATTCCAATTTAATTCTGAAAAAACAAATGAGTTATAAGTATAGAAGAATTAACTTTGAATAATAGATTAACGATTTTAAAGTTAAGTCAACGTTTTGCTACAAGTAATATATCCGCTGCCAATACGTTCGAGAATAACTTTTAGGCTTAGGATTAATTTAAAGAAAGGATTCAAGTTCAAATAAAGAAGAAATTGGAGGCTAGTCTTAAATAAGCAGATGAACTTTTATTGAAAGAACTGAAGCTGAAGATAATGTAAATAGTAAGAACATTTGAAGATATTTTAAAGAAGTTCAAATGTAATAAGGAAGTTTAATTAATTGTAATTATATCGCGATAAAAACGCATAACAATTAAAAGATCCACTGAGCTAATATTGGAATGTTCATACCTCGAATCAAATACGAACTGTTTCTAGGTTCTTACTTATCATCAGTTTGATTCGCCCAGTACAGTTTATTTTCATAAATTAATCCTTTATAAACGGTCGCTAGCGGGGATTGAATTTACTGCCCTTTTTATTCTTAATTTGTATTTTGATGTTTTTTTTATTTGAAGGGCTATTATTTTGTTTATGCTTATCTTACGAATTTACTTATGTTATTTTAGTATTATGTATATTTCATCAATTCAAGTATTTTAAATTACTATTTTGAATTTACTCAAGTCTGGAGTCAATTTATTAATTTATTTAAAGCACTTGACATAAGTTTAATTTTTATCAAAAGTACTCCTAATTTGAAAGTTCTATATTATCCTTGTAGAAATCTGCTCTTAGAATTGACATTAGTTTTTTAAACAATTTTGGCATTTCTATCCGGCTTTAAATATCCTATCAGAGGAATATGTACACTTATGTTCCTATCATAAGTATGTTAAATATAAATAAGTATCTTGTATATGATCTGATAGCTACATATGTCTCGCGGATCTCGTTTTAACACCTACATCATCAAAATTCATCCGCCGAAACTCAATAATGTTGTCAGGTATTTTTCATTTTTTTTATTCGTAAAAATAGCCCATTGGTCGTAGCGGTTCTGTTTACTCTCTCACTGATTTGGTATTGATTATCGAATGTGTGAGGGGAAAAGTGAAGCTGGAGTAATGTGGCAGTGGGTCAACACGTGACATTATTAGAACCAACATCCCAAATAGTGTTAAGCAGCCAACTTGGGGCCAAATAAAAGAGTGGGTCTGAGCTTCCACAGTAGTTCCGTACCACTCACCAGAACAAATAAAACGAACATAAAAATACAGGGCGGAATGGGAGTGGCAGCCCCATTGCCAAAAAAAAAGCAAAAAAAAAAAAAAAAGCCCTCCCTCGATGTATAACGGGCCACTGGGTAACTATGGTTGGGGGTGGAGATACTTTATCGACTTTCTTATCTTCCCTCTATAAAAGAAGACGACTCAGACTCGAGGAAAAAAAAGCTGGGAAAACCGTTTTACCCTCTCTCCATCTTTTGATGGAGTGTGTAAAACATGACGAAAGACCGGAAATGGTTGGACTTACCACCCACGATTCGTTGGAAAGAAACAGAAGTCGTCCACCAATTTTGGAGGGTGTCCTTTTTTTTTTTTTTTTGTTAACCGTTTCGTGAAATCCTCCTTTGAGCGGTCAATAGCATTACAGGGAAGCCGAACAGAGGGCGGAGTTTTATTGTGGACGTTTTAGAAACCATTGATTTACTCTTAAAAGAGATTGACTTGATTTAAATATGTAAGTGTTAACTGCATTTAATTATTACGACAATAGAAAATTCCTATAAAATATTAGAAACTATAAAAATCTAATGAAATAACACAATGCATAAAACGCAATTTGTATCTTTGATTTAAACATATTTTTTGGCTTTTTACAAAGCCGTTATAAAGTCAGTACTTGTGTGTTTCTGTCTGTCTTTAGAACCAGTGAATTGATATTCTTGAAACGTGGCTTGCATATTTATGGTCAATGACATAATGATGTTATTTAACGTTGTTATTTATATTTATTTATATTATTTAATGTTGTTATTTAAAATTTATTTCGTGCGTTTCCCTTAAAGAAATTCGCGCCTGAAAATGATAAAAATTTCGATTTTTTGCTCAAAGCGAAACAATGAACTACTTTACATATAACGGTTCCATACCTCCTTTGTAGATCTTTTCTCCTCAATGTTTATTCTGATAAAAGATTTTCAACATCTCTAAATAAATGTAATAATTTACATTTATTATTAATTAAGCAAATTTTCGAGGGAATGTCGTTCCCTCTTTCTCAAGCCTATTTACAATGAGGTAGCGAAATTATTTTTGAACAATTAAAATATTACATGCTGTTATATGTCTTACACTATTGATATTTAACAATGAACGTTTATAGGAATGGAATTCATTATATAACTTTTTCTATATATCCCATTCTATACACAAGACTAATATTAAAATATTATTGTGTTTTTGAATATGTTTCAACTTTTTAGTATTAGTCTTGTGTGTAGTCTACTTATATTGGGATTTCAATATTCAGTCATGTAAAAGATCCTAAGTTTTTATATACTAACGGTAGTTTTGAGTACAAACCCAAATGTAGTCTTCGATTTTATATACGTTCCTGTAACTCAATAGGATTTTTTTTTTTGCTTTAACTTTTTTTGCCATGCCTAGATCCTTGCTTGAAGATGGGAGGTAGAGACTATGGCGATCACCAGTCTAATCCGTGAAAGACAAAAGAAAAATAACATTGCAGTAAATAATTAAATAAATAAAATCGTGAACTATCCGCACGCGATCAAACCTACTCGCAGAGTAAATCGCTTAGCATGTGTATAATGGAACCCGGTTTTATTGTCTTTATTTTTTTTCGTTATTATTTCCTAAAACTTTTACTTCGAAAACAGATGAGATATTATCTACTTCCTTTTAATAGACAAAATTCAGAAATTGTTTTTAGAATGATTTGGACTTAACAGTAGCACTTAATTATCGATTGATATAAATTAAACTTTTAAAAAATAAGGTTTTTTAAACGTCGCAAATTATATAAATAATTGTAGTATTCATGTATTTTATAGGGATCTTGCCAATTCTTTGGATTTTAGAAAATAATTCTGCTTATTCTTATATTTCACAGTAAAGACGTTTCCTGGAACAATTTGGTAATGGGTTAAGACTGTTAGTTCATCTTCGATTACATCGTAAAAAGCTATCCGTTGAGACTTGGTCGGAATAAATGTTGACGATTGAATTTGATTCTCCTTTTTGCTGATCTATTACTTAGCGCGGGATTTGATAGAATTAAAATGAATCAGATTTCGAAAACTTACGAGGATTTCATTATTTACTTATTTTTTTTCCCAGTACGGAAAATTTTCTGAAAAAAATAATTACTTTTTATATGGACAGGGTGTCCGATAAGTCCCGCATCATAGGAGATATCATTTGTTTGTCAACAACAATTAAAACAAAATTATGATATCGCCTATGATGTGGGACTTGTCGGACATAATTTTGTTTTAATTGTTGTTGACAAACAAATGATATCTCCTACGATGCTGGACTTGTCGGACACCCTGTAGTAATAGAATATTCATTTCCTTTAAAGGGCAGAAAGTCACTAATTTATTAATGTTAGTAATCTAGAATGGTAGATAAACATTACCAAATGGAATTACTCTCTTGATTTTCTTAGAAATTGGACCCATTAAGACAGCAAACTAATAATTATATCTTAATAAAAACCCTGTTACACAATAAGCCAACATAAATGCTGAAAATATAATATCCAGTGTCGCAGATCTATTAGCATATTTGAAAGTTGGCAATTATCCCTTGTTTAAAATAGAATTTGAGGAGGAATATTCTTATTAAAAATATAATAACAAATATGGTGAACAGATGTTATCTTAAACAAAAAAAACATCAAGTTAAACATCATCTTTATCATCGAAAAAAAAAAAGTTCATTTCAATTTTGTAGTCAACACACAAACAACCCGTGCAATCTGTCAAACGCCCGTGTCTTTAAAAGGACACTACTATTGATTGGCGCGCAAAACTTATTTATTCAATGATCAAGTACAATTTCAAGCGATGCCCGCATTGAGTTCACCTTTAGTATGTCTAGATCTGTTCATTTTGCACTATTCGGGCAACTCTTGAGTAAGTCGTTGGGTCGAGAGTATCATATTCGCTCTCAGCATAGTCTACCACAGATTAGATCCCAATTTTGTTTCTAATTACTACTGACCAGGTAAAATTACTACTAACCAGTGGCGAGCTGGAACCCCATGTGACCTGGATCGGAAGTCGGATTTTCCCCAAACCTCCAGGCTAACGGGGATCTAACTCATGGGGCTCCGACTCCTGGTCTGAGCTGTGGAAGGCGTTACACACTACAAACAAACAAACAAACAAACACTAACCCTAATAACTCCTCCCTATGAAATAATGAACAGTCTTAAATACTTAATTTCTAATTATTTTCTTGCTCTTGAACAGAGATATTTTAGCGTGTTCTATTTATTTTTTCCCATGCAGGAAGATTATTATCTTTTCCGAAACTATAAAAATTATTATTTCTTTAAAAACAAAAATACTTTAAAGTGACGTTGGGCTGTTCGTTAGCCCTGTGATTCTGAAATTCAATCATGTTTTTAAAATTAAGATATTTTGTCTTATTTAAGCTTAAGTGCAACAAATAAAAGTAACCGAAGAATTAAGGACGATTACCACTTATTTCTGTCGTTGTTCTGTGCAGGGTTTGTATTAGAATTTGTTTTAATTTCCTTTTATCTGCTAATCTTCTATTAGCTGAGCAAATAGTCATTAATCGGACGAAGAGAATTTGTAGAACAAGTGTCGTATCAAAGGCTCCATCAAACAAACCGAACACGGGCAATCCGAAGCCTTGGCTATGCACTCGTGCGGCTGTGTATTGATTGCGGGAGGGCCGGAATGGGCTATGTTTATTGCATCTTGCATACTGCTTGCAAGACACCCCCGAAGGCGATTCACCTGAACGAGCACGCGACCACGCATGCTTGGAAACAAGAGAGCAATTCCTCTCCACCGAAGGCCGGCAGGAATCTCTGTCCGAAAGGTTAGTACTTTTAGTCGGAAGAAAAAGGGCAGTCGTGAGGAAATGGTTCTCTGCGGTTGCATTTGGCCCCTCTGCGGTTGGCCTCAACGAAGTGCCGAAGCTAAGTGAACCACAGCCAATGGAAATAAAAATACGAAGCTTTACAAACATAACGATAGTAATTCTCATATCTTGAACATCAAAATTTTAAACCTTTTGAAATGCATTTCTGAAATTAAAACTCAAAAACAGTCAATTTCGGGGGGTTTGTTTTCGAGGTAGTACTTATTTAACATATTGATTATTAATATTAAATAATTATCTTTTTTAAAAAATAATTTAATCTCTCACAATTTAAAAAATAAGCACCATTTTTATCTTTTTTAAAAATTAACTGTTGCACTAATAATAAATATTTTAAATACCTAAAACATTATTTTACAAATTTTTATCATTTCGTCAAACTTTTTTTAGGTTGAAAATACCGAGTAATACCTCGAAAACACCCAAAAAATTGACTGTTTTTAGGTTTAAATTTAACTAATTACAGAATATTTTGAAAATTAAAAGTAAGAAAATAGATATCCCAGATGCTTCACAAGTTCATATTTAAATTTTGAGAATTTTAGGTGCATTGGGAAAAGAAATCTATAAAAGAAATAAAAGGTTTACAGTCGCCTACATTTGCTTGAGTCAGTACCTTAACAATAATGTAGATAAAGTAAAATTTAATCAATCCATATAATATAAAAATGCTGTATAATCAGAAGTTATGTGGAAATATTAAGTAAAAAACTTACTATAAAGCGACATTATCCTCTTCAAATAAATATTATGAAAATTTAAATAGAAATTATTACAACAAAAAAAACTACCAACTGAGATACAACACAAGTGAAACTGTTATGTTATTGCTTTATTGAAAAAAAAAAAAAAAACCTTTAAGTGTGAATTATAAGTGAAGACATCGTATTAAATAACAAAAAATGTAAATGTAACGAGAAAAAGTGGTTATTTGAATGTGAAAAGAAAAAGGCACCAAAAAATAACAAAGGCGGAATACAATCACTGCATCCAATTAATGTTCGATGGGAAAATTCCTGAAGTAGATTCATCGAAAATATGCTATTGGATTAAATGAATACTTGAGGAGGAATAGATATCACAAAGGATAAGTGATTCTAAGCTACGACATGTTTATTACCCTAATGGCTGCTTTACACGCTCTCGAAAAATTGACGTTTGTCAGTTACAACTTGACTGAAAGCCGATCGCTTTACACATGGGAGCGGCAAATCACGTTTTGCTCTCGTTTAGATCGTGATTAACAATACTTGTTGGCGAAGCGACAAAAAAGTTGCTTTTGCAGCTTTGTTTTGCTAATTTTCATCTCATTTCACAGAGATAAAGAAAATGGAAAGAAAAATCTCAGAGGAAGAGAATGTAGTGAATAAAGCCATGGATTGAAACCACGAGCAAAGAATATCCAGATTTCAGCGTGAAGTTAACACTGTCGCAGTTTTGAAATAAATGATCTCGTCGCCAAGAGCTGCTGGTGTCGACTTGCTTCTAAGTATTTGCCTGAATTTAGAACTTGTTTTATTTAGAACAATAGGCCTGATTTCGTTCAAGTGGTAGATTTTCGAACCACTGCTGGTTTCAGACAAGTTTTCAGGAGCGTGTAAAGCAGCCATTAAGACTAAAAAAGGATTCGTAAGTGAATGCTTCTGTGATTTAACTGAATTCTACTGAGAATAAAAGGCATTTATATTATATATTCAGATTAATAGAAAGAAAGAAAACTAAGAAGGGATTATTAAAGGGAGACATTAATCTTAGTGAAGATGAAATTAGAAAGAAACGGATTTTTCTAAAGCTTGATCCCACCCAAAACACTTCGTGTAAAATAAGTTGCCAAGACTCACACGCTCATAATGCTTTCACTGTTAAAAAGATATGAGATCTCATGTAGAGCCAAGCCCCTAACTCTACGAGGCCTAACTCTACAAGCCCTAACTCTAAAAACTATATATCTGGTCAAAAAGTATGCGTTGGCCGTTTCGTGGCTGTCACACAGACAATCCCATGGAGTTATGTAAAGGATATGGAGTATGCTAAGGCACACTTTTTGACCAAGATAGTAGGGTTTTTAGAGTTAGGCATGTATAGTGAGGGGATTGGCACTATATGAAATCTAATAACTTTTTAACAGTGAAAGCGTTATGAGCTTGCAGGCAAAGTATTTTACATGAAATGTTTTGGGTGAGATGAAATAGTTCCATGAAACGGCCAAGCCATACTTTTTGACCAAGATATATGGTTTTTAGAGTTAGGGCTTGTAGAGTTAGGCCTCGTAGAGTTAGGGGCTTGGCTCTACATGAGATCTCATATCTTTTTAAGTGAAAGCATTATGAGCATGTGAGTCTTGGCAACCCCTTATTTTACATGAAATATTTTGGGTGGGATTTCATTTCTTTTTGTAAGATGAGATCTGATAACTTTTTAACAGTGAAAGCGTTATGAGCATGTGAATCTTGGTAACTTATTTTACATGAAATGTTTTGGGTGGGCTTATCTATTACAACTAAATTTAGTTTTAAGATTATTTAGAAAATGGATTTTTTTTCAATACCCTACTTTTTTGTTTTTCTATTGGTCAACTTGTATATATAAGCTGTTTGCACTTTGGAAGAAATCACATTATTACACAGTATTATTTACGCCGAAGCATTGAGGGTACGACGTATTTCAGATCTTAATAAAATCCAAAGTATAAAAGCTAGATAAATGAAACTTAGCATATTTCATTACTATGGTAACTGCATCTTATCCTGAAAATTTGAGCTCTCTAGTATTATCCAGGCCGAAGCTATGAGGGTTCGATAATACATAACCAGACCCCCCCTTTATGAGGGGTTGGAATGTGAAAGTTACGGATTTCTTAATTTTTTTGTTGGTTGTGTGCTAATCCTAACCTGCATACCAAATTTCAGCTTTCTAGGACTTCAGGAAGTACCCTAGAGGTTTTGATGATCATGAGTCAGTCAGTGAGTGAGTGACGGAATCGACGTATTTTAGGTATTAATAAAATCCAAAGTATAAAAGCTAAATAAATGAAACTTAGCATATTAGTATATATTATATTAGTTATTAGCATAACTTAGTCTGGTAACTGCATCATATCCTGAAAATTTGAGCTCTCTAGTATTATCTAGGCCAAAGCTATGAGGGTTCGAAAATACGACGAAACATTTCCAGAAAAGGTACGTAGTGCCCTTCCTGCCTTCGGCTCGTCTTGGCGGGGGCACTGCCGTGCCCCCAGATTAAGACTGAGATGTAGAAGATGTTGTTTATAAAGTATATGAATATTTTTTTGGAATGTAGTAATGATTTCCTGAATATTAATCTGAAGATATGTATATATTTTATTACCAGAATATATCTTGATTTATCTAATTTGTCTTATTCCTTATTAAGTATATCTGTTTATTTAATTCATTGAGAAGGAAAATTCCAGAGTCAATTGCAACTTCAAATGTAATTTTCCGATTTAAGTTAAAAATAGAATTAATTAATTACTCAAGTTACAATATATGTAAATCTTGATACAAACTTCCTTCGATCCTCTACTAATGTTTATTCTGTTTTAATACATAATATTTTGACTGTATTATCATTTCCCAGTCTTCCTCAGGTTTATGGTAATTTAACTCTTATCCATTACTGAGAAGACAAATAAACAAATTCAAATAAACAATTTTAAATAAACAAAGTAAAAGATATTTAAAATATAAAATAAACTAAAAGATATTTAAGAAAACAGCATATGACAAAATAAGAATTAGTTTAAACAAATTAACGGACAAGGGCTAAAGTACCATAATCCTGAGGAAGATCTTAATTGATAGAACTAAACTCTTTATATGGAATTTGGTGTCAATTATTTTTTCGAGTTATCGCGTCCATTTTTCCTACGGAGCAAATAATAATAGACGTTAAAATCGGGACACGGATTAATGTCCTGCTTTAAAACTATAGTACATGTAACTACTGTATAATGTAAGTTTGAAAAAATTAAAATGATTAGATGCATTAAAAAAAGCCCAAATATTTTGTATTTGTAAATCGCTTGCATGGATATAAATTTACAATCATATGGAGAAATTCCCAACAGAAGATGTAGCTGGCGGGCTAACTTTCGAATATCCACGTGCAAAGAATGCTTAGAAAATTGTTGGGAAAAAAAAAAAAGGTCTTTATCCAGTTACGTTGACTGGTTTGATCAACAGCTCCTTATCTTTTGATCCGATTTTTACCAAAATCAATGGAATCTTTCAAGTAGAAACATTTACCTTTCTTTAATATTTCAGTTGGATGTATAGTGTTTAAGTGGCCGAAATTATTTCGTTTTAGGAAAAGTGTATTTTTGACAGTTTTTTTGCCTCCTAGCTACTTTGTTAACTGCTAGAAAGATATGTAAGATCTATAGGAATCTTCGTTGTAACAGTCTACAGCCACCTGAAAAATTTCAGCTCTTCAGGATATGTAGTTGCAGAGTTTATTCGGAATTAATCGATGGACGAACGGACATTAAAACTTACATTTACAAAATATCCTAGAAAGCTGATATTTTACAGGGAGGTGTAAGTTCTTTCAAAAAAGATCTCTGTTGATTTTAGTAGAAAAAGGACCAGTAGTTAAAGACCTACGGACAAAACAAATACAACAAAAATAAAAAAAAAACATTGAATTCTTTTTTTTTTCCCATTTGTATTTGTATGTTTGTGTGCTATTTTTTTAAGCAGGTATTCGAAAGTTCGCATGCCAATTATATATTGTTTATGCTGTATAACACGTTTTGTGCCACTTAAGTAGCTGGCATGTTTCACCCTTGCGGGGTTTCACTTGCAGAAGCTCGGGCGAGATTGGCAACCATCGACGCAATTCTGAAGTTACTTTAGCGACTATGCACCTGTTTTATCAGTTTGTCGTGAGCAGGCCTTTAATGAAAGACTGAGGCCCCTGTGCCCTTGATTACCTTTTACTGTCAATCCGTTCACCTCACTTACGTTTTCTTGTGGTTTCCAAAATGATTGGAGCAAGCGGATTCTCAGTATCACCAAACAGACCCCATTGACCAACTTCTCCCTCCCCCACTCCCTTGGTGCAATCACGGGTGGGTTGCTCGCAGTGCAGCCACCCGCAACAACGAACGTTAGTGGCGTGGCCTGAATTCTACGGAAGTGAAGCGACTACGTTTTCCACGGTTTCATTTCAGTCCATCGTTTCTTTCTTTCATTTTTTTTTTCACGGAGTTTGGAATTTACGGTTTTTCCGATTCATCTCAAGCGGAAACCGATGTTTGGAAAAGCGTCTTCAATTCGGAAAAAAGATATACTTATAAATAAATAAAATACGTAATTCCCCGAAAACACAATCAGGCAGTGTTTTGATAATAATAATAATTGTGAAGAATTTGTTCTTCAATCCAATTGAAATAGATGAAACACTCTCTCCTATGTTTCCCGGCACTGAGGACGTACAAGAGTTTATTAATTTGTCTAATAGCGCAAACAAAAATAGTTCCAATTCAGAGTTTATAAGAGTTGTTATTCACGGATTTATAGCTTCTGGGATGATTTCTTTGCATTTTCATCAATGAATGAATGATAATTTATTTTTTAGCTTCATTTAATAGACTCTCTGCAAATGAACCATGTTTGTGTCTCCTAATACCTTTGAATGAATCTTTGTATGCCTATTCGAGGTAGGATCTAATTTTTATATTTATATTTGAAATATTATATAAAAATTATTTTTTCCAAATGGGTCAGTGTCGTGGAATTAGCGCGAGAAGGCGACGAAAATTCTCATAGAAAAGTATTTCTATTGATACTTTACTGTCTTAAACAGTGAATATTAAATCATTGTGCGCAGTTTGATACAATTAAAATTAATCCGATTTATATAATTCAAGCAAAAAAAAGCGAATTTAGTTTTTTTTGTTTTGTTTTTTTTTTTTTTTACAAAATTTTAGTTGCTAATTTGTCAGCAAGGACCCACAGGTAAAAGAATTTCAAATATAAAAATTAACAGCATCTTAAATATCCAAGTCAAGTTTCAATAAGATTCCTTCAATAGTTTTAAAGTTATAAGCGGAGGGACGTGGTGAATTGCTTCCTGCGTAGGACACAAAGAAATAAACATGTAAATATAAACATAGCTTTTGGGCTATAAATACATATAATTAATTATGTGTAAATAATGAAAATAATAATAAGTATTTATACCTTTAAAGAAGTACATTTTAACTCCACAGAAAACCGCTTCAAAATTTATTCAATAGTCTAAAATTTAATTTTATGTTAATTGTAAAATGAGATATTGAAAAGATGCATCGAAATTATGTTTTGTTTTCGGTTTTCAGAAGCGCTTTTTGTCTAATTCTTACAGTCCCCCTCGAAAACCTAAGTATTAGTATTAAGTGATAGTAAATGGCCATAAACCGTCCGTGGTACACCACCTTCCGAAAGGTGAAACCGTTTTCAAATTGATTTAGTAATTAATAAGTTTAAGCGTAACACTCCTGCTCTTTATACGTAGAGGGAAATTATGGAAAACATATACATACATACAGAGTTGAGTAATTTGATGATTCTGTAATATTCTAGATAAAGTATACTTTAAATTTTTTGAGGCATTTCTGTTTTTACTAAAACTATGGCCGTATTCTTCCAACAATAGTTATTCATAGAAAATATTGACATCTAAGATAGTTCAAAATTCCAAACTCTTGTGTATATCGATTTTGTCTGCTGAAATCTTCGAGGCATGTAATTTACTAATGGTCTTCCTAACGAAAATCTGATATCACTTTGATATTCCGAGTGTCTTGTAAGGAAGGATTTCAATCTATTGCTTAAGGGAAACTACGCAGTTTCTAATCAAGTACAAAGGATTTAGTTACAGACGAAATACAAGTCTCTTAATGAATTGAAACCATATCGATTCACTTCAAGCAGATTAGTTTCTGATTGGAATTAATTTCTAACTGTACGAAATAGTAACTTCGTTGTTGACTTAAAAAAAAAACGTCTGAGGAATATAAAAGTTTGCGCATTTGTTTTTGAAATGGTTTTGCTTATTTATTTATTTATTTATTTTTTGATATTACAATTTTTTTTAAAAAAAACACCGATCAGAGCAACAAGAGTTTTCTAAAGACGATTTTGAGGATGCTAATCCACTTGAGTATTTTCTTTCTGTGTCTGTTTGCATCCGCATCACGTTAAAGCAACTTGGACGGATTTACTCCTAATTGATAGGTAGCTAAGCTAACTTAAAACATGGGTTCCCATACTTCAAAACTGATCCCCGCGAAATTTCTCACTGAAACAGGTACCGTAAACCGGGGTGACTTTGTGACAGAATTTGAGGTTTCCAAGCTGTAACATTAAAATTTTTCGTTACCACCACTTTATAGCCGGTGATTTGGGTTACCCCATTCTTCCTCTACAAAACTGTATATATATAAATCTCGTTGCCTTAATCGTTTTTTAATACTTAATGTAAAAAGTTGTCACAAACTCACCCCCTAGCTGGGGGTGACTTTGTGACAAGCTCTTTTTGAGTTAGAAATGCATGGGAGAAAGAAATATCACAAACTCAAACCATTTTTACTGTTTTCAATGAAAGGGTTAAAAGATTTAAACAGAGTAAATTATACATTTAGGTTGGGAAAAGGAATCTGGATATAACATGAAACATGAACACTTTTTCCTACTTCTTAAGCAAATCAGTCTGAATTTTTACATCTTAAATTAGTGCAATTGAACAACTTTAAAAGGTCCTCTATTATTAATTTTTTTGGGAGGATCAATACGAAACAAAACTTCTTTTTGATACAAAATTGAGCCGGGTTTCAGTTCTTTGTATTTTCACACTGAACTTCGTTCTTGAGAAGAACTAACTTATGTAGTTATTCTGTAGATTCCTTCCAATTGTTTCCACTCTTTTCCATTGCGCTGACAATTACACCGTCCAGTCTATCTCTTCTATATCACCTTTCCTCAGAAAAGCTCTCCTTCAAATTTGGCAACTATGTGATCTCCTTGATCATATTCTGTTTCCGTGGGCGGAGTGGGTGAAGCTCGGATAGGAATCTCATCATCTGAAAACTCTTCGTACAAGTCTAAACTTGAGTCCTCGGCATTTTAAAATATCGTTATGTACACTGCAAGACAAAATATCTAGGTTAAAACACAGTAAAACAATCGCGGGGTGAATGTGACGCTGTCACAAAGTCACCCCGTCAATCTTTGATTTTTTACATAATGGTTAATAACTCATACAAAACTCGTCCAATTAACATCATTTTACAATATATTGTACATAATATATTAATGTTCAATAATAAATAGCTATTAAACGATATCCTCATCTGTATTTCGCTGTGCAAATCAAAGTTTACGGTAAACACAACAATGCTTCAAAAGTGTTCCTTTGCAACAATGCTTCTGGCTCACCGGATCGAGGCGCAAAGAGTTTGACAGTCGACTGTTAGGCGCCAGCACACATGACACCAACTCATGGCAGTGTCCATTGCCTTGTTCTCTCTAGGTTCCGGGCGCGAGATTATAAATAAGAAAAATTGACCACGCGTCACAAAGTCACCCCACTAGTCACAAAGTCACCCCGGTTTACGGTAAATGGATTTCTTTAAAATGTGGCACAATGCTTACCTATGGTCCAAACTTGAAATAGGAACACG
This sequence comes from Thereuonema tuberculata, assembly GCA_023159025.1. Classification (NCBI taxonomy): domain Eukaryota; kingdom Metazoa; phylum Arthropoda; class Chilopoda; order Scutigeromorpha; family Scutigeridae; genus Thereuonema; species Thereuonema tuberculata. The sequence continues at coordinate 36,706,965 of JAFIDM010000007.1, read as the reverse complement.
ATTATTTTAGTATCCATTCTCACCCTAGTCCTAAAAATAGACCCCCACTAAGCGATATAAAGCTAGGCGTACACCTAGTATATAATACCTATAAAAACTTATATCTGTTATTCTGTTATCATACACGCCATAAGCGGAGTTTCTATACCATTTTAGTCTCTTTCTCAAAAATAACACCCCAGCCTCGCATGCTTGTGCACACTATGCGATGGGTAATTCAGCATGTATCTAGCATACTGCATACAGGAGCAGGTATATATACCATGTGTACACTGAGCATGTATAGTCATTGGAGTTCGAAAATCGCCTTCTTTAAGTTGTCGCAAAGCTTTAAATCGAAGTATTTTCTGGGTAGCTAAAGTATCCTATTTACATGGTGGGTATTGGACATAAAAAACATATTTTCTGTACTCAGACATCTCTCAATTGGAAGTTCAACTGTCCAAGTTTGATAAACATCAATTTGCTCACTTTTCGTCACCCAGCACACATTCATATCTAATTGCTGTCAGACTCGACGAAGCATGTCCGGTGTGATGGCCTCCACAGCATGGGTGATCCATTCCTTGGTATCACTGATGGATTTGGGATTGGGGTATGTAGAAATTGTCTTTCCAGCATAAGAAGAAGTTACATGGTATCACCCATGGTATCATCAGATAAAAAAAACCTCTGTAATTTGATCCCGGCATTGTTGATGGTTATATACTAGTGCAGTCGGTCTCCAATTTCTACAGACAATTCTGCGGATGCTAGCAATGTGTCTTCTGTCTGTGAGGTTATCAGTATTTACTAGTTCTAATTAAAATCCATTGTTACTATTCTTTCTATAAGGGTAGCAGTGAGCTTTAATTAGACTACTTATTGTTACGACCGATCCATACAGAGTGCAATGTGTGCACCGCACACGAGCGCCGGCTGTGATCCGCAAGTCCTTTTTTTTTTTTTATCCTTGATACATATTTCCAATTTTTTTTTAAATAAGATTATTAACGTATTTTTTTAAAACAGTAAATTTTACTGCATACGTACAAATTTGTATTTTTTAAAATATTTAAAGAACACTTTTTAATATACAGTGAATATTCCGATTATTTGGGACACATCGGGACTTTGGCCCGACTAAGCGGCTGCCCCAATCATGCGAATTGTCACACAGGTATAAACACATATGTAGTTAAAAGGATACAAAGAAGACAATAACGGGAATCCACTGTATTTTATGTGGATGGCTCTGGTTGCGTCGTCATTTTTAGATACGTTCTACGAAATTGATGCTCATCAAATCAGTACATGTCTGTACATGTGTCTCGAACACTTTTGAACTACTGGATAGATCTTCTTGAAACGCTGTATGCCTATTTACGTACAAGAGACGATCTAAAGCTATGCGAACACCATGCAATTTTTCAGCAACTTTAGTCGTCCGACTGCGAGTTGGCCAACTTTTGTCAAACCCCGAACACCATGCAACACGCAAATGAGTCGGACGTGATAGAAGAAATCCCGTAATGCAATGCGTTTCCCACAGCCGATTTGGAAAATCCGAAAAACTCGAGGTTTTGAAACCTCCCTGATAAATTCTGCCGCATACAATTTCTGCATTTCAGTATAAACTTTATTTATGCATGAAAGAAACTCGTAATACTCTGATATTATTTGTTTATGCGCTTGTCTTCGAATCGAATCGGCGATTATCATTTTGGACGCCATATCTTCCGTGGGTGTGATGTCACGACTGACGTGTTCCAACGCTGCCCTGTGATTGGGTAATTCCCAGCGACTTCGATGCAACTTTTCGAGTTGCAGGTGTACGAACAACTCGAGTCGGATGACAAAAGTTGCAGCCAAGTTGCATAAAAACGGGCTCAAAACTGTCTGTATCAACTCGTGACGTCAAAATCGGACTACTAAGTTGCTGAAAAGTTGCATGATGTTCGCGGGGCTTAAGTTTTTTATTTGAGATCTTTTCCGAGTGAATCCTTATCGAGAAATTAACAGGAGACAACGATAAAAATTGCCATTGAGAAACTTTGGAAGTTAAACAGTAGATTTGTTAAACTATGGATAGTAATCCTCTTAACTAATCCGTTGATTAGCTCTGAGTTTGATACAAGTAATCGACTTTAAGACAATTCAAATAATAACGAAGTGTTAATTGAAAAAAAAATTCAGAAAATGGATAAAGTATGCTATTTGAATGAGATATTATAATTTTAATATAAATGATAGTCTAATTAAAATTGTAATTTCTTTTCTTTATGTTGTTTTCACGACTTTAAAATATATATAAATATATACACAGAGGGGGCCAAAAAATGTATACCCATTTTTAGAGCCCATAACTCACTAATTTTCTTTCGTTTTCAATTGTAACTGATTTGAAATAATGGCTGAAATAATACAAAGCTTTGACAAAAGGAAATTTGTCCTAAAATTCTACTGGATAAGAGAATCTGCCAACAGGTTGAAAAGTTAGCATTGAACATCCCATGCGTTCGCTCGCCCTCGTAACACTGGACATTTTTTTTTTTTTTTTTATGTAAAAAAAGTACACGTCAAAGATAAAATGTATGGCTCACAACCGACGACAATTAATGAATTACAAGCAAGGAATTACTGAAGGAGAATTAACTGAAATGAGTCCTGTTGTTCACAATTTCATTAATGTCCGTTCTCAGCAGTGCCCGGAGCAGAATGACCATCAGTCCAATACTTGTGATAACTCAAAGTTTCTCTCCTTTAATTTGAATTAAATAAATTAAATTTATTTTAATAAACGCAGAATTTATAATCACTTAAAGTATGTATATATTTTTAGCGACCCATTTGGGAGCTATTGCGATAGCAACTCAAATCAGTAGCTATTGCGTTTGTCCTGTCCGTCCACCCCTAACAACTCTCAAATGGAAGGTCGATCGACAAACGGACTTCACCGTTATGTTCACCTAACACTGTATATTGGTTTAATTCAGATTTAATATTTACTGATTCAATTGCAATTAATATGAAGCTATGGTAGTTCCCGAAATTTCTGAACATTGACCAAAAGGGTATTCCTGGAAAACTGAATAAAAAGGAAGTTTGATTTAATCGTCCAGGGACTGCATCTACTTTTACTCCCAAAGAAGGGACTGTTCATGAATGAAGAACATGAAGATGAAGAGTGATTAATCAACTGAAAATGTTGGCAGTAATTATTGTGGCAGCTGTAAAATAAGCTCGGGTATCATCGTCTGTACGTACTGTAAATATATGATGAGCTCAAACGGTAAATCCTAGAAGTCCAATAGCAGGTATAGCGTAAATTATTCCTAGGGCTCCGAATGGTTTCTTTTTTTCCGTAAAATGGGGTCTTTTGAAGGACCAATGCCCCTTCATGTTTGAGATTTTTGGCATTGTTGTCATTTTACCCTCCCCCCCCCTAGCCACTACCGAAGGGAAGGTCGAACCGACAAACGGACTTCAACATCGTGTTCAAAGGCCCGTAGGAATAGGGTATTTTCAGAGGCTAACGCCCCGTGTGCGACCCTTGTAAGTTCGAGGTATTTGTCATTGTTTTCATTGGATTTTCTCTATTAGCTTAAATGTTAAAAAAATGCAACCATTTCATTTCAGTTATCAGTTATAGCTTGATGGGTAAGATCTCGGACTCATATGCTGGATGTTATCGGTTCGAATCCACACATCTGCTGTTTTGTTTGTATTTTTATCTTTTTTTTTATTTTTCTCAATGTCCATGTGTTTTGGTTTTTTTTTCTGATTTTCCTAACTTATTTTTATTTTTCCTTACATTAATGTGTTTTCTTATTGTATTAAATTTTTTTTTCTTATTATTTTTAAATATCTTTATTACTATGGGTCGCCCATAAAGTTTTACATAAAATTCTATTCACTTGTTTTGATTCCCTCTGTATATACTTTAGGGAAAGTAGGTTTTAAGTTCTTCAATGAATTTCTTGTTAGTGCTCTTCAGATATTCGAGCATAGACTCTAGTAGGTATTATAAAAATTTAAAAAAAATAATTAAACGTATTTATCATTTATATATTATTATATTATTTATCATTTATGATATCATATCTTAAAAGTTTAAAAATACAAACAAAAATTCAAACAGGAAATAAATTCTTTAAAATGTTCATCTTCCGGAAGCAGGTAAAATAAATTGTAAAAACATTTTGCTTCTCGTATTTCCTTTTAATTCTGAAATAAAAAAAAAAGAATATTTAAATTTTAATCTTGGTTTGTAAACCTTTCAAATATTGGCGTCAGTCGTACACGGGACTTTAAACCTTTTTACGTAATGCAGTCTTCGACGTTAATATCTGAAAGCTTTCTGCTGTAGCCCAAAAAAAAAAAGGGAGCAAGGGTCTTGAAAAATGTAGGTTTGGGTCTGGTAACGTAAGCGGCTTCCGGTGGAGGAATTAAATAAATGTCATGTTCCCGGAAGAATTTCGGCAAAATGATAAATATTAGAGGAAAATCGTCCCTTAGCGAATGATAAGCACTGCTCCTTTACATCTCCATCAGTCAATAGCGTGCTTTTTGGGTTTAAGCCGATTTGTCGACAGATCAGTGCTACAGAGAGATCACATTGAACATCCCAGGAGATGCAGCTGGAAAAATGGAGAAGTTGGCGGTGATGGACTGACGGAGGCCGCGAAGCTACACAAATTTTATTTCGCCTTTAGCAGCTAAAATAAAAACTGCTACAGGAAATTTCGTTCAAGATTTTTCAGGACATCACGCTTTTGTATTCTGTCGCTAAAGAAAATAGGCCCAACTTGCCGGCTTAGCAAAGAATGATCAAACGCGAATTAAAACGTTCTAAATATGAAATTTCATTTTTCTCAAGGGACTTAATAACAATCTGCTTTTCGTTATGTAATAATATTTGTATTTAATCTTCCTCAAAATGCATTAAAATCAAAACAAACAAGATGGCAACTAACGGTAGTTATAAGCTTTCTACACCGGACTTTTGTCGGATCTGCCCCCGAGGGAAACATCTTTCAGAACACACAAAGTGTGTTAATGAATATTTACGGAAGACTTTGTAAAGCAAATAAAGAGGAAACAAAATGTAGAAATGGTTTGTGCGTTAACTGGAGTCAGTGAGAGAACGGTGTATTCAGTGAAATCCTAATTGAAGAGAAGGGGAAACTCCGGTAAAGAAAAAGATTTGTCGTTTGCTGAGCTTCAGCAAATCAATTAAAATTTCTTCTACTCCACTTACGACGATTTCCTAAAGACAGCTGATCGACGGATTACACATTCCTTTTTCATTCAAAATGAAGTTGAAATTACGATGGAAGTAAATAACGATCCAGAGTTGCCAGAAATTCCCAAAACAATACTGTATCAAATGATGGACGATCTTTGGATTCAGGTAATAGAGAAAAAGTGACTCAGCTTTCCGAGAACGATGAGATATCTCATTGCTTATGTTATCTTCGCCAGATAAAAATGTACAAGGAATCTGGAAGAAATATCGTTTATTTAGATGAAACACGGATTAATTTCGGCCACATAACATCAAAAATCTGGCGATACAAAACAAGATCTCAGTGATCTAGATGTCACTCTGAAAGATTTATCAGCAGGGTTGAAAAATCCCAATGGGAAAGAAGGAGAACGCCTGAATATTGTCAGAACGGATTTATACACGGAGCAGAACTCCTAGATGAAGGAGATTATCATATCGAAATGAATGCTCATAATTTCGAAAAATGGATTAAAGAAAAGCTGTTTCCCAAAGTTGATGAGAACAGCTTATTGTGATTGATGTTCTTGCAGAAAAATTACCAACATCTAACACCAAAAAGTCCGAAATCGCAAATTGGTTAATAGGGAAATCCCTGTTACCAGAAAATTACCACCTTAAATCAGTTGTGAAAGCAGAATTGTTGGAAATGGTGGAGAGAGAGAAGCATGAATACTCAGCTTACAAAGTTGACATGAAATTGGAGTAGGACGGTGTAGCAGCTTTCCGACTCCCACCATATCATTGTGAATAAAATTCCAATAGAGCTAGCGGAGTCAAAAAGGTCAAGTTGCTCGAAATATTAAAAGATTGAAGAGGAATGAGGTTCAATGTTTGATTGTTGGGAGAATTAGCGCAATCAATAAAGAAATGTGGCAAAAAAATTGATCTTCCGTTTCTACTGAGCATTTTCATATCACCAGTCATGGGAACTTCCAAAAATTAAAATAAAATAATCTTAAACATCAAAAAGAGAATGGCACCTCCACAATTAAAATAAGAAACAAATACGTACTAAAAAAATTGAAATTAAGATCCCTTTTGAGTCAAGCTTAGACCCTGGAACGGCCGTGTAGAGCAGGTTGAGCTCTCCTGAGCCAGGGTTTTTTATTTTCTTGGTTTTAGTTTTTGACAGGTCACTGTTTCTATCTCGAATGACATAATAAAAAATTGTTATTTTTATTATGTATTTGTTGTTTCTTATTTTGGAGGTATCATTCTCTTTTTGATCTATTAGTCCTATTGACCTCCGTACTGAGACCTTGTTGTTTACTGGTGACTATTCCCAGCTGATGAGTGCTATTGAGCGAGAAACAGCTGTCCTGGGATGTCACCTACTGAAACACTTGGTTTCGATTGTTATTATTGTTTTAAACCTTTTTCACTTAAAATCAACAGCTCTTTTAATATCCCCACTTACTAAACAAAAATTAAAACAATAGTTCATTTCAGAACTATAAAATCGAGAAGTGAACTTAAAAAAAGAAATTATATCCATTTATACAAGAAAAAATTAGGATATTTTCATTCCAATGAAGATTGTTGTAGACCTTATGTATAGTTATCTATGAGATACATTTTTTATATATCTAATACAGAATATACATGGCACAAATCATTTTTCATAGATCATAAAAGTTATTGAGTGAATGATTTAGATTAAATTTTATAGAAAAAAAATCGATCGGAATTCCAAATATATATATAAAAAATTGTAAAGATATTGATGAAGCGAATCAAGTGACATCAAATTGAAGCAATTTGTGAAAGGAATAGAACATGAGAAAAACATTTTGCGAACATGAGAAAATTCCCACATCTATTGGATGATTTAAGATTTGTGGCAACAATTCAGCTTGGATCTCGATACATTCAAGATTCTCAAATCGCGTTCTCCAATAAAACTTTACTAAATGTAAATATAATAAGCGGAATTTTTTTTTTTAATTTATCAAAAAAAAAAAAAACGATAAAAATTTGGAACTTTTATTTATGTATAAATAAATGTATCTAATTGTATGTAATTTCCAGATTATAACATACATATTAACTTATAAAATTTTCTCAAAAAAAACTGATATTTTTGAATGCTGTCCTATGGCAACTTTGCACCCCAAGAAAGCTAAGTTCCCCAGATAGAAAAAAAATTATTTAAATTTAAAAAACTCGAAGATTCTCTCTTGTATTCGGCAAATATTACAATTATAAATATACGGGAAGCTTTGTATTTGTGTATATCATGGCATTAAAATACAAAGAGAAAAAAAAACGTTTAAGAAAAGAACGATTTAAGTTCTTTGAGAAACTTCTTTTTTTTTTTTGTTAGCCATTGTCCACAATATTTCAGGATTTACTTTAATTGTAATTTAGAATATTTTTTCCGATTTAGATATTAATTAAAATGCGTAATTGGCTACCATAGTTTTTGCTGCCGTAATTTACCCTACGGAATAATCGTCTTCCTAACATTGTAAGTAATCCCACCCCCACGCCAATCCCTACATAGAAAAAAAAAAAAACCAAACAAACCATCATTTCCAGGATTTAAAAAAAAAATCTTCTCAATGTATTCTTAGTGAATCCCCTATAACAAGGAATGACCAACCTATGGCAAAAAGGCAAAAAGTGGCGCATTGGATGATTAGAAGTGGCCATTGCACTCCAGGCAATAATAATAAAAAAGTAAACTTACTCATGCACAAAATAATTGCCAATAACTCGATTTATGTTAGTTCTCAGGGAAAAAAATAACATAAACCTACAAATTTCTATCTATCATAAAAATGCTAAATATGTGTACATTAACGTAGGCTATTTCATAGAAGAATTGAGTAGTCGTACAAAATTTGTATGGAGCTTAATCATGAGTGAAAAAAAATGGCGGATGGAATAATACAAGCTTTATCATCCCTGACCTAGAATATACAAGGACAAATCATTTTGTGTTTAATAGTTATTAATTGCTATTCATATACCTTTTAAATGATTGTTGAATTTAGAATCATATTTTAATATTAATTCTTTAAACTAATACTTGAATGAGAATTCTGCTATTCGTTTGTCGATGTTCCAACACCAACAGCCAGTTTTTCTTCTACGCATTTTGTAGATCATTATTAGCTTTGACACTGTTTCTCTGTTTGAGAATCGGAAGAAACACTTTGGATTATCAGTATTCATTACTTAGCAACGTAATACAAAGAAAACATTTGTCATTGTTAGTCAACTGTCACCGAAATCAGGTACATTATATAACAATGTTGAATAATAAAATAAATACCAATATAAAAAAATGATTGGAAAATGATTGTAAGGCCCAACACAAGAATAAACAAAACAATTGCCTTTTCTGATTCATTTTTATGAGGGGAACTAGGGAACAGCTGTTTCACCATGCAACTGGATCTTCAGCCCTAGCCCGTCCCCTCGATAAAAACGAATCAGAAAGGCAGACCTAAGGTAGAATCATAAGCCAACCTGGCTATGACTTCCCAAAGGCAAAAGGCAATAAAAAAATGATTTCTAACAATTAATACATAACATTGAATCACAGAACTTGGAAAATACTTTATTTATCATTTAATTACATATAAACATCTAATATTGCAAAATATTAATGTGCCTTGATTTGAAATATATTTTTAAGCAACCGTGTAGGCACCAATTGAAAAAAAGATAAATACAATAATAAAATTAACACACACACGATGTTTCAGGACTCCATAATACGAGGCCTTTTTTCAAAGTGTTCGAAATTTCTGTTATTACATGTTATAGGGTCGTGAAATGCATATTTCATTGTTTTAGTTGTTTTTTTAGCTACTCCTTATGGCGGGGATTGGTGCTGTTAGGACTTCAGTGTCTGTGTGATTGTATTAGGACTTCAGTGTCTGTGTGTGTTTTTGTGTCCTTTCCAAAACCGATTGATTATTTCATTGTTCAATCCTTCCACAGGATTCAAATTTGGAATGTATTTCTCTTCCATTTGTTACTGTAATTCGTTACTGTTTTCTTCTTTTCTTTCTTACTTACGAACAGACTTGTGAAATAAACTTCAAGATGTTAATTCTTATTATACTAAATGAATTTTGAATTTTACAAATGCGTAAGCCATTAATCTTTACACATTTCACTGCACAGACGTCTAATACTTATAAGGTACCAACAAGACTCTTGGAAAAGGTTATTAAGACAAGCGAGCAACAAATTACTGCTGGAAGAATACGTCCTTGTAGCTAAGCTTAAACAAAATGGCAACGGACATGTTAGGCTTAACTTTGTATGCAGGGATTCTTATTCACTGAGCCAATTCGGGTCAACCGCTCTGGGGATGGAAAGGGATAAGTTTAACGAAGTTGCTGCTTGCTATTCTCGTATCGTATCACGCAATGTCATTTAGGCTTAGGTCTTGGCGGCAAAATAGTGAGCCACGAGAGGCAAGTTCATGTGCAGTGATTTCATTAGGCCTAACTTTTCTTGTGCCTTCCTCCGGGCAGCCTCACTTCAAAGGCGGAATGCCGCCGGGTCTTCACCTCCCCCCCCTTAATCGGAGTAACGCCTCTTTTATCTGCTCTTAATGCAGTTTTCGTTTTCTCTAGGAACTAGATTGTGTTGCACGAACGAATCCTTAATACATCCGGTCGCACGACAAATGCAATCTGGTGTCTAACACGTAAATTAAAAGACGGGGAGAGGGGGGTTTCAAAGTGAGGGTCTATAGATACAAGGAGGGGGAAAGGGAGAAATCAAATAACCGTACCCCCACTCTTAATTAAAGTCCCAGCGATTGTATTCCTCAATCTTTGAAAGTTTGGAAACGCGGTCTGGGCTACTTTCGATTTTTTTTTTTTTGGTTGGGGAGCGGAGGAAGAGTGAGAAAGAAGGGAGGAGGGTTCAGAATTTAATTAAAAACAAAGAGTCTTTAATCTTACAAATCATTCTCTAATATTAAAAATTGTTTCAAATTTATCATACAGGATTTTTAGCGATCCATTTGGGAGCTATTGTGATAGCGACCAAACTCGGTAGCTATTGCGTTTGTCCATCCACTAACAACTCTCGAACGGAAGGTCGGATCGACAAACCGATTTCACCATCGTGTTCAGAGGCCCAAACATTGAGGTATTTTTGGAGGTCAACGCCCCCCCCCCCCATGTTCGATATATTTGGCATTGTTGTCGTTGTACCTCTCTAAAAACTCCCGAACGAAAGATCGGACCGACAATCGGACTTCCCCATTGTGTGCAGAGGGCCAAACAACCTTAGGAATAGGGTAATTTTTGGGGCCAACGCACTGATTCTCATTTACCTCACTTTCGTGGGGGGCTCGGGGCGATGTCCGTCTGCCCTCAACCGTGGCCGGCCACTCGCGTCTCGGCTTCTGAGTTTCCTTTCCAAACCTTTTCTGACACAAGCACTCCCTATATATTATTCCGACAGCCCCCCCCCCCCCTAGTTTTTTCTAAAAATAAAAAAATCCAGGGAAATTCATTGGAAACGAAAGCCCTATCTGTTTCCTGAAAAAAGATTTCCCCCCCCCCCCCCTTTTTTTCTTATAGGAAGCTTCGTGATTTGATTATTGTTGATCTTAAGAAATTACATTAAAACCTAAAAATATCCAGTGAAAGGTAATTATTGTGTGGGATCAAAAACAAAAAAGGATTAAATGCAATTATTTAACACTTTTTTTTTTAATATTTAACGCAGAATAAGCACCGATTACAGGACATTATAGGTTTAATCTAATATCTCTTAATTCCCATCAATATCCATGGTAGTTTTAAAATGCAACTTGAAGTCGAAGTACATTATCCGTTCCCGATCAAGATAACTGAAACAAGTGAATAGAATTTTGGGTTGAAGAATAAATTTAAGGGCGATCATAATAATAAAAAAAATTAAAAATAATAAAAAAAAAGTTAGTACAATAACGTAAGGAAAAAAAAAAAAAAATAGTTAGGAAAATAAGAAAAAACAAAAAATACCCCCGCCGACTTTGAGAAAAAGAAGATTAAGATACTTTTTTTTTAAAGTAAAATATACGGTTTTGAACCGACAACTTTCAGCATTTGAGTCCGAGACCTTTAGCATCAAGCTAAAGCTGACAACTGAAATGAGATGATTGCATTTCTAACATTTAAGTTAATAGCGGAAATCCAATGAAAGCAATGACAAAAATCTCAAATAATCTTCACTATGCCTTTGAGGTACAACGTCAACGTTTCAAATGCCGATGGCTGGCAACTGCTCAATTAATGTCCTGCCAAACTCCGCCCTCTACCAAATTCGGTTGGTGTTTCTGAAAATACGTTCCACTATGAATACTGTTTCTGTATTTTCCTACCTTTAAACTTTATACAGGGAATTTTGAATCACCCTGTATATCGAGAGAGAGGGAGAGCAAGAATAGGCGAACCCTCAAATTTTTGCATGTTCAATATAAATGATTGTAAAATATTTTAAAGTTGTATAAATGTATTTTGTTAAATTTTAATATTTTTTTCTTTTTTTATTCATAATATTATCTACTTTTTTATTAGAAATATTAGAAACTGCCCATCAGCAGGTTTTGAAAATCTTTGTTCTATACGTAATGTTAATCAACATAGAATAAGTGAATAAAATAACATTCCAACCACACTACATTAAGATATTTAATAAGGTAAAAAAATACATAAGATATTATCAAGTGGCGATATCTTCTTTTTTTGAAATCTCGATTTTGAAATGTTTTATTACATGGTGTCTTCTGTAAAATGCAAAAAGACAGAATAACCTAAAATTAAAAGTCGGGCATCTAGTAACACGAGCTGACTTAACAGTTGTCAAAGGAAACCTCGGTTGCCCAGGAAACATCGCTGCTAGGGAAACCAAGCATGTTGTCATGCATTCTTTGTGCCTGTATCATGTTATTTCCTTTTTCTTTTATTTCTTTAATGACTTCCTTTTTTGTGTGTGTGTGTAGCGCTTTAGTTCAATGTCTTTTGTGACAAGCGCTTAGCCAAGATTTTTCATTTGCAGCCATTACAGAAAGTTTTCTTAATTTTTGTCTATTTGTTTGCGATCACACTGGCAGGAGCCAAAGTGAAATCTTTAACTTGTTTACAACAACTGGATAGATTTGACTAACCTACAGTATCTTAATAATGAGGAAATAGCTGTCCAAGATTCCTATTACGAACATATTATGGTAGTGTAGTAAAACTATATTTTTATCGATCTTGCAGCGAATGCTATTAGGATTCCTTTGTCTTCAACAGCCCAAATCGGGAGTCGGAGCTCCATGAGTCGTGTTTCGTTGGATTCCCCATGGCTTGAGTGTTTAGGAAAACTTCCGGTCCAGGCCACTTCCGGGTTTTAGGTTGCCGTTGACTGAGTCAGGATAATACTGGTAAGTGACCAAAGCTAGAGGTCTATCCAGAATATGATAAACCCATCACCTTAATGGGACCACTTTCGGTTCAACAGGGCCACTTACTCGGAGACGCCCGACTCGTGTAAAAACAAATGGGGATCTAAATGAACTTAGTGCGGGCATCGCTTGAAATTCTACTTGAATAAATGAGTTTTGCGCAGCAATCAATAGTACGATCACTTCTTAACACAACCATTTGAAAGACTGCGAATTATACGCGATAGCTTAGTTTTGTGTTTGCTTCGAATTGACATGTTTATTTATTATCTTCGTAGGTCATAAATACGCCTTAAAACGGCTTTTATTTTCATTAAGTTTCTTTGAAGGTTGGTTCCTCATCTACGATTTTTTTCTTTAAATTAAATATTGAAGTCCACAATAAAAAAAAAAAAAAGACACTATTACTTTGCTTCCATTAAAACCAAGTAAATCCCATTTACAAACCAAGGGTTAATTTATTTTTAGATTGATTGAATTACCTGGTAAATGAAATTTGGGAGTTACAAAAAAAATAGAATTTATTAGAAAGCGAAAAGTTGTTGGTTTTTTTTTCTTCTTTTTCTCTTTTTTTTTCTCTCCGACAAAAGTCTAGTTAATCTAATTGAGACTACGAGAGAACGCTGGCCTATGGAAAGCAATTTCCCTAATGACAGAACAAATAACAATGAGATTACTTGTTCATTTTTGTTGGAAAGTTTATATACTCGACCTCCTGGGTTCATTAAGAGTGAATTAAATTAGCCAAAGAAAAGCAGCAATGATTGTAAAAACCACACTACCAACAAGAAATGTCAATGGTATTAAAAGTGGTTTCAAGTCAGCGGAAAAACAAGACACGGTTGGCGTGCCAGCTTTCGGAAATCCGCGTGGTAAGTCTGCGTGGGTGTTCTGAAAGGGATATTAAATTTTTAGCGTTTTTGTATATTTTGGGTTTAATCGTGACTACGATACTTTTTAGAGATTCGAATATTGGTAATTTTCGATCCCCAATGGTTCGAGTTTGTAAGAAACTCAATAGAAAGATCGCGTATCATTTAAGTTATCCACAATTTAGCTTTCAAAATTAAATAATCCATAGTGTTATAATGACAACGCATTTTTGCAGTTTTTTTGTTGTGTGTTTGTTTGTTTTTTTTTGTCCAAACTCTTTGCTATCGGTTGTAATGTGTGTATGAATGTATGTATGTATGAAATCTGTTGCTTAGGCTATTGTGGCCACGGTAACTCAAACATAAAGACTAGTGCGTTATTAACTTCATATTTAAAGGATTAGGCTTAAGAGTGTAAATCTATTAGACTATTTGTAGACCCGTTTTATATTATTCCATGGCTGCTTTATTCCGTGGTCAAATCTTTGAATCACGTAATTAATACAGTTTTGTTATATAGACCAAAATACTTCGTGGCTTTAAAAATGCAAAGAATAATTCACTGAGCTACATCAAATTTCACTATTAAAAGAGTTTTATTTGATTAACAAGATTTATGTACTGATTGACTACACAAGTGTGCTAAAACCACTGTGCTTTCAAACAAAACAAAATGCACTGATGAATATCAAATTTAAGATGTAGTTCTAGTATACATATATAGCTGCATTGTCTTAGCTCCTTTTTTGTATTGGACAGAGTACCCTAAGTCACTCATTTATATCAACACTGAAATTGCTTAGAAGTAAACCGGATCAAATTTTGGCCTTTAAAAGTCAACCTTGTAGGTCCCATTTAAATGTAGGCCAATATACTATTTCATTAAATGACATAAGAAATATCAATGACCCGCATAATACCAGAATTTTAATTTTAGCCATCTCGTAGTTGTTAGGATTTCAAGTATGTGTATATGTGTGTAAAACGCCCTCCACAACCCAAACCGAGAATGGGAACCTCATGAGTCGTACCTCGTTCGGGAAAGGCCAATTACATCTACGGAAACCACTAGAAAAAGGTACAAGAGAGAGGCCGAAACAAAAATCATGGTTTGAGGAAATGAAGAAATGTGTGGAGATCAGAGGATTAAAAATGAAGGAAGTTCAGGACAGACAACTTTGGAAGATGGCGATCTGCTGTAAACCAGAGATGATGATGCTAATGTACCCCTTTTTTTCTATTAAACTACCATAAAAATAAATTTTAATTAACACTATTCATTATTGTCATGACCTAATGCATAGTTTAATGTAATTGTTAGATACATCAGTGGTATATAGAATATGAAATCTGATTGTCATTTTTAGACAAACTCAAGTTGTTTAATAAAATGCTCGAGCGTCAGTGAATTATTCTTTTCTTATGTCAAATTGCATGATAGTATGTTAATGTTATAACAGCAATACAACTTTAGAGTCCTTCACAAAATGCAGCACGTGTTTTGAAATCGACTACTACTATTAAACATTTGTAGACATGTATCCAAATAAATAACACTAGCAACACTTAATTAATATTTACGTAAGTTTTGGCAATTTTGTTTTAAATGTCAGTAGTATTTCAAGCCCCACATGTGAAAAACATGATTCAAAAGTATTTTGAAGGATCTTTTTTTTTATTTCAATTTTCAAGTAATTTTGTGCAATTTTGTGCTTTACTAAAACCACCATGAAAAGCAAAATGCCGATATGCAGAGGAGAAAACTACAAATAAACATATTATATTAATGCTCGTTTAGTCCTATTTCTAACTATTTAATAACGGAAAGAAGTTTTTGAAGGAATTCCGCAAGGGTCGAAACTTGGACCATTTTTTTTTTTTTTGCTGGTATCATTAAACTGAAAAATGGCACCACAGAGTTAAGTTATTTGAAAAACGCTAATTGGTTCTGCGCACGAATGAGCATTCTCTAAATCTTTGAGAATAGACTTGAGATATCTTTTTTTGAATTCCAAATATAATTCATTCCCTATCAACGCACTTTGTGGCAGTACGAAGTCATATTTGCAGCTGCGGTCATTACTGTTCAAGGGATTCCAGCCCAGGGGTTCCTTTTGTGACTTGGGTTTTTTTTTTTTCCTCTTGCCATTACGAAATGCAACGTATTTTGGTTGTGGTGATCGTGTCTGTTATCTCTTATAAAAGACGACACCATTTCCCACTCATTGACAGGTTTCTAAAAGTTGATGAGAAGTAGAATGGCCTTTTTTTTTTCTTTTCCCCTAAAAAGGGAATAAATAAAAAGAAAATCAATATTCTATCCCGTCCAGAATGGAAAGTGGGGGTGTGGACTACCTTGATGAGATGTCCGGTGAATTGTAATATATTTTTCTTGAGGTGGCGCATTAATATTTGTGGAACCTCGAGCGTGTATGGATTTTTCTCTGTGTGTCTTCTCACTGTGCGGTTTTGAATTTAAAATTGACCTGACAGCTGTCAAAAAACTGTCCAATCTTAGACGAATATTCATCTGAGTACATAGAATAGGATAGAAGGGACAAAATCAATCAGGCTTTTAAAAAAGCATGTTCAAAACATAGCTCTTTATTAAAATTTCCATTAAAAAAAAAAGAAGAAATTCACTCTTACATTATCCATATTTCTCATAGAAGTCTTTGCGTTATATGGAATTTCGTCCTAACCGATTTTACTCGTAATATTTAATGTTCAGTTATTCCTCATCCGCCTACTTTTACACAAATATTTATTGATTATTTTATTATTTAATTCATGGCTCATATTAACTTAAGCATTATTAATATTGATTCCAATAAAAAATGATTAACATTATTCTAATTTTAAAAAAAAAAAAATTATAAATAAATTAAGCTCGGTCATAAGTTACATACCAAAAAAAAATATAGAAATCCCTCCAGCCATTGTATTCATAAATAAAGTTTAATATACTTACAAAAAAAAAATTGATAATAATAAAAAAGATCTCTAATAAAACTGTTAAGTAAAAACATACATAAGTTGGCTGTATGTCGTAATTTTTTTTATAATGAATTTATGTAATGAAAAAATGTATTAGCTAAGCTTTTAGGCTACATTTACTATTTAACAGCATTTTTTGACTATAAAAAAAAAAAAAAAAAAAAAAAAAAAAAA
>JAFIDM010000007.1:36641379-36659851 GCA_023159025.1 Thereuonema tuberculata | reverse complement strand
TATACACAGACTGATTGATTCTGTCTTTACATCGTCCCTTAGACTATTCTCAGATGAATACGAACGCCATATGTTGATGGCAAAATTAAGCGAAGTGACATTTACTTATAGAAGCGGCTTTTCTGGAGAGTAATCCTCAAGCTAAAGCTCGATCACCTTTAAATACCTCTAGAACTAGACCTTTATGACCACGCTATATATGCTAAACATCATGGACATCGGTCGTGTGATTGCTGAGTTCGCGAATGTTAAACTGTTTTTATTACGACATTAAAAAATATATATATATTTTTCAACGATTCTTTCTCAAGTACATCTTACATTTCGTTTTCTAGACTCCAGCGACTCCTAAATACCTGCTAAATAGTAAACATAACTGTCGGCTACTTGCACCATTCTGTCTCCCGGGTATCCGTTTTTATATATGAGAGGAAAACTGCAGTTCTAAGGCGATTACGAGGCAAAACCTGAATGATCTGTAATTCCATGCCAAATATCATGGACATCGGTATTGTACTTGTTAATCTTCACATTCTTTTAACTCTCCTCTTTTGCTTCTCTTTAACAATGTTTTACTTCTTTCGTATTAACGCATTACCGAAATTACGAACAGCGATAAGTTATAAGGTGTTTATGATTTAATACTTCAGATATGAATAAAAATACCTATTAAACAAGGAAGCAATAAAACCTGTCGTAATGACGACAATCACATAACAAGAAGCGACAAAAACGAAAAGCCTAGAACATTCCAATTATAGTATTATTGAATATAAACACTCCACAGTTCTTATTTACTGAAAAAAAAATGAGTCTAATTTCTATTCTTTCTTTGTGTGTAAATCGGATTCATTTTGTGTCAAACCACGCGCAATGTATTAAGGACTTAATTTTCCATTATTAAAACAATGAAACAGAAACAGGATGGAAATCCACTATTGAGATTCCAATGCTTTTCTATGGAAGTTTTTGTCTGATTTCTCGACCAAGATCCACTTGGAAGAGATTTCAAATAGGAAAGTGAGTTCATTCTCAGTCCTCAAAGAGGAGAGCTTCAAGATCTGTCCTGAAAATACACACACATAATGACTGACTGAGGAGTGTCATTTCTTATTGAAAATCTAAATGTAAGGATGTAAACAATATTTTCACGTAAATTTATACAAAAAAAACCCCACTTCAGTCGACGTAAACAAAGGAGAATGGCTTGACTGTGGAGTCGGTTTCAATTCCCGACCCCGAAGGGGTTTGAAGATTTTCTACAAACATTTTATTATTAATAATAATTATATAGACCATTCTAAGTTGAAAAAAAAAATGTTTTTATAAACAATATACACGTTCGAATATCTTGACTTGTGAAAAAGTTCTTCCAGAATATAGGGTATCAAAACGTATGCAATTAAAAACTAAAGTAAAAAGAATCTCTCTCTATTCTATTCTATGTTCAATTATCTGACAAATATAACGATGATAAACTATTCACACATATTCGTGTATGTACACAGGCTGTTAGAGAACACGTATCCCCTGTTTTTCTCGAAAACCACAGGATACAGTGGTTTTCATACCCAAATAGTACCCAAAGAATCAAATGGTAGCATTGTGGATGTCCAGTAGAAACCGGAAGTGGGGTTAATCGGGGTCAGCTTTGAAATTTCAAATTAGAACTTAGGTCATGTATGGTTTCGTTGGATAGATATTTTGAAACGAAATAACTTTTACTAAAACTTTTTTTTCTCTAATTTACCTTGTTTAATCACAATTTAGGAAGGAAGATGAGAGAGCTTTCTCTTAACTCATCATTGCAGCTAGTAATAACAATGACATTGACAATGGTTGTTTCTCCTTTCAACAATTACTTTATATTGCACTTTCAGTATATAGGCTGTCAATTTCATTGTTATCAAATGCTGCAATTGTGACTAAACAAGGAACTTGATAGAAAATTTTTTTAGTAAAAGTTGTTTCGTTTCAAAAGATCTATCCAACGATACCCACACGACCTATGTTCTAATTTCAAATTTCAAAGTGACCCCAATTACCCTCACTTTCAATTTCTACCGGACATCAACAATGTCATCGTTCTATTCTTTGAGTACTATTTGGGAATGAAAATTTTCACGCGAACAACTTGAACCTTGAGGTTTTCCAAAAAAAAAAGGGGGGATGTGGATGCTCTTGAACACCACATATATTAATGATGCTTCATCATTGTTATCCTGCATTGTTATGTTCATTATTTCTTTATCTACATTTATTTAGCATTTAATGCTTCCTTTTACTTTCAACCTTATTTCGATTACATTTCCTTACTTTGTACTACACAAAGACTGGAATCAGTCTAAAATAACACTAGTATTTGTATAAAGATAAAAATTTAGAAAAATCAGCCATTTTCAGCATCAAGCGAAAGCGGGCACAGCCCTTGTTTAATGCGTTTTATTTTATTTTTTTTATTATTACCAATCTTTTAATAATTGACAACCGTTAAAAGACAATTTTTAAAAGTTAAAGTAGTTAAACAGATTCACTAAAAGGACGTTTTGAGACTCAGCTAATTGACGAGACTCAAATTAAAAGGTTAAACAGAGCTTAATGCATTGTCCTTCCCGGAGTCGTCTTTTCATACACTCTGAGCCTATTGTCAAGGGTAAATCTAGCTGAAGAAGCCTAATAAGACTAAAACAGCTGTCCCAGATTGCCGAGATGATGCCTTAGTGTGCGGGAACGTATTTTTTTTTCTTTCATTTGTGCGTCTTTTTGTTTTTTGTAATTATTTTTAATTTCTTTTATACGTAGTATTTGAATTAAATACTTTATATTTCTCAGTATTTTAAGCCTAAAATTACCTGAGCGCCAACATCGACGTTCTCATTGTTCGAACCAGACAGCGGTAATCCTTTGCACACAGAGAAAACAAAAGCAACTGATAACACTATTGATCTCGGTGCTATTCATCGATCCTCAATATATGCGTATTCGTCGTTGGGTTTCGAGATTAATGAAAAATTATTGTTCCTTGGTATCGAGTTATGAATGTTCCACTGTGTCCCTGAGGGACCAATAACTGTCATCATAGAATCATTTCACTCATTTTCCTATCATCGAATATCCCCCATTTCCGAATGAATATCCAGTTGTATCCTTTAAAACGGATAGGGTTGCTACATCATTCAATCCGACATCAAAATAAAAAAGGTGAAACTAAACAAGCTTTGGTAATTTAAAATATTGATTTCTTCAGAAGTTTAGTGAAGTACAGGAAATAGTGACCTACCCGGGGGTGGAGGTTGTTGGCATTTATGATCCCCACGTCTCCTATTTCTTACCGAAAAAGAAGAAATTCAATATTTTGCATTTTTTTTGGGTTGGAGAGCCATTATTTTAATTCCTTCCTTTTTGCATTCGTAAGAAAGACACAACTTTATTTTATTTAAGGAAATAAAAAACTAAACCAAGGGTTGCACAGCTCATCATCAGAGGGTTGTGAGTCGAAGGTTTTTTAACTGTACATGATGTACCCAAAATTTTTTATTTTTTGGGATTGTTTATTTTGTTTGGGGGTCACTTTCGGTAGCGAAGATGATCTCCATATCCTTTCACGCCTTTCTGAGTTGATCATCGAGGGTGGATTTGGCTGATGAGTCCCAATGAGGAGCAAACGGCCATTTTAGATTCCTCTGATGATAAACTCAAAGCCGTCAAAGTTTATTTGTTATGTGCAGACCTTGGCTTTTTTTTCTTTTTATTTTTTACTGTTTTTGATTTCTCTGGACTTTAAATTTGTTTTCATGTTTATTTTTAAGTAATATTTAAAAACTCCTTCCTCCATCCATTTAGAATTCTTGACACACCAGTGAAAGGAAGTAGTTTATTAGTATTTGGTTTAAAAGCAGTTATTTTAAAAATATATCAAATATATATATTTTAAAAAACATATCAAAACCATTCAAATTCCCATTGGAGTTTTCAGTAAAATGGATAATGCAAAATTGTAAGCTTTTTTTTTTTTTATAGTTCCTAATAAATTGTTAACGTTTGTAGATCAATTCTTTCTACTAACAAAGGCTTACAAATTAATATCTTTTAATATTGTTCATTTTACTTTCTTTTTTAAATATTTAAGTTCAAATTGAACTTTAAACTCTTGACTTTTAACTTGTACTCTTTTTTTGTTCTAGTTCACCGGCCCTTGCGGACATCTGAACCGGTCCACAGTGGATAAGACAAAAGGTAAGCAATGTAACTAGTTTTTCATTTTCTTTCTCTTTAAGTTGAATTTTATATTTGCTTTATTATCCAGTTTAAAATAAAATAACCAATGAGGCAGTCAGTACTAGGTCGATTTTCCAAAAACTTTTCTTTGAAAACTTCCTCTCATCCGTGAAATCCCGAAATCTGAGAACCTCTGTTTTATTTCACATAAAGATATTATTTAATACATACTTATATTGAAGTTAAACTTAACTGGCAATTTTTATTGCTAGTTAGTGAACAATTAACTATAGTTAAATGGCTGATAACAATTTATAGCGAATTGATTGAAGAGGTTACGAATGATTTCTGGCCCTGCCCCAAGTCACTGTCGATGGCCTACATTTCCAGAGGGAGACATTACTCCCTCCGTTCTGCCAGTGAACAAAATTCACTGAAGCACGATGTAGGACTAATCCTCTATATTTATCTATAAATTGATCTTTTCCTATGTTTTTTTAACCTGTACATACATTTGATAATTAATAATTTACAGTTCACAATAAAACTCCACTTTCCAATAATAAGCCTATTTCGTGTAGGTTTTGCCATGGCGTAATTGTGATTCATAGTCCTTTTCACGTTTTGTATCTTTTCTTTTTCAGCTGACATTACGCTTATTCGGTAGAAAGACGAATCACCCTGGGGCGAGAAATTCGTAGCTGGAGTAGGGAGGGAGAGGTCATACCCTGTGAGTCACAGCCCCTTCAGCTATTCGCTTCGGAAATCATGGCCGCAGGAACTGTTACTCTGTGATCAGAATTCTAATAGCATCTCCTGCGTTGCAATTCCCGCGTCTTTGGAATAGAAAAGTCATGTTTTTCTTGTTATTACTATTATTACGTCTTATAGTTCATTACAACCATAAAAAAAAAATACAAGATTGGTTATTATTATTTTTAATATTTATTTTAAATTATCCCAATAAACCACAATAACACTCTTATATTATTACAGCGCTACATTATTAAACGTCTTTCATTTTTAATAATATTATTATATTATTGACTGAAAAATTTAAAAAAAGTTAAAATAAGGTATTTATTATTATTGTTATTATATACTTAAATACATATTTTGTGTAAGTTATATATTTTTGTTATTAAAACGTTGTTATAATAAAGTTTATTATTTACGTTTTGTATCAAATAATATTCAAAGCCTTACATTTTTGTACTATTAAAACATTACATTACATTACATTTTCAGTAATATATAAAGTATTTTTGTTCTTTTCTATTAAAACGCTATATTAAATTACAAAATCATACAATAAGTAAAATTCCATTATTAAACTCTATATAGTGTAGAATAAGGAAAGTGGGTCATTCTTAAATTATTAAAACGTTAAATTATGTTACACATTCATATTTTATTAAAATGTTATTGTGCACATAATATTTATAACATTTTATTCTTAAAATATTATTGAAATAGAAATTACTGTAATTATTCATTAATTATATAAGACCATCCACACAAATAAGAAAGATATCATTTATAAATCAAGACATAATAATAGTGACATGTTTCGAAAATTCATCTTTAGACTGTAAATAAATAAATATAAAACGGAAAAATATGTGTAGAAAACAAATATGTATATGTCTAAAAAATATGTAATATGTATAGAATAAAATTTAATAATCAAAACGTGATTATTAGTCTTTTATTATGAAAGTAATGCATCTTTTGAAATACAAATAAATTTCTTTATAAATAAAAATATATTAATAGTTTTCTTTTAAAGAGATTTGTAAATGTCTCAATTTATAGATGTTCTTTATCGACCTGTTTTCTATACACGTTAATTTAATGAATCTATCATAATATAAATAATGTATAATATTAATAATATTGTAACGAACTGATAATAAGTAAAAAAAATATATGCTAAAGCGTAAAATTAAGGGCGATATTGAACGTTAGCATAATCAATTTCACACAACAGACAACAAAAAATGTTAGTTTTAAAAACATTTGTTATTACAAATTCCCGAAAAGTTAAGGGAAAGTTACGTCAGATATATCATACTGTATGTTTATAAAGAGTACTCATTATAGATATCGAGCAAGACTCAATTCAAAAGGTTTAAACCTCAGAGTATATTACTTTCACACAAGAAACAAAAATACCCAATTCTACGATGTTGGCTTCTGAACACGATGGTAAAGTCCGTTTGAATAAATATTGGATATCTTTTATTTTTTTTTATATTTACTTTTTTTTTTTTTTTTGTAATTAGACCTAAATTCAATTTTAATAAAAAATTGAATTAAAATTTCAATTTTTTATTAAAAAAGATATTTAAATTAAATAAATATTTATTTAACTTAGTTTTTTCTTGTGTTTTATTGTAGATAAACCATAATAATTGCGAACTTACAACGCTATTTTCTTTTATAACGTCATTAAAAATTTAATTAAAACTTCCTCTAAAAATTCTCCTTTTGCAACCCCCAAATCTCAAGACACCATAATATCCAAAAGGGGATTCTTATGCGATCCATTACGGGATTAAATGCATCAATGTTTTTTATTTCTTTAATTTTTAAATATACTTTTATAAGGCGATAGAAATATTTTTTTTTAACTCTTACTTTTTAATATACGAGGATTCACGTATTCAAGCGGAAGGCCCCGGCGTTGCTCGGTATAAAGAAATAACAAATGAACAGTCCATCTTTAATGATATCGCCATTCATTTAATTTTCGTTGGTCTTGTGTGAACGCGTCATTGGTATTAATCGATTTGTATTTTTGCCCGTAGGTCCGGTAAATACGATCGAATCGAAACCAAACTTTACTAAAACCCTTTGGAAATTCTAATGAATGACCTTGCCAAGTTTGGTTTTCCTAGCTGAAACTGAATGCACAGCGAACAAAAGACCCAAGCAACAAGACAAGCAAATTGTGCCTCTTAGATAAGTATAGATTATTGCTTACTTGCATCGCATTAGCCTTTCTGTCTTGTTGCTGTTTAGAGTGCACTTTAGATTTCTTACGTTGCAAAATAAAGCAGAATCATTCATCAAGATTCTGTGTAAGTGTGAAATGATGATTATATATCATGATTTACTTGATATGAGAAAGATATGATGAGGAGGAATGAAAAATATTGCGTGCATAATATTGTTTACAACAGAAAAAGAATTTTAAAAAAAAATCCTTTCGGTTAGCAGTTTTATTGTTTAAATATTGCAGAGAAAAAATAGTCACGGAGAACTTTCCACAGTGGTCGTAGCGTTAGTTGTCACAGAGAAACCTTGAACTTACCACTGCCAATTATCATCTAATAATCTGGAATTACTACATTTCCTTGTTAGAATGTCCTGCTTCCGACACAACTACACAAACTTTCATACATTTCGATATAGTTATGGCATGAGAACGGAGTCCTCCCAATGAATGATGGCCGCCCTGTTTTTGTGAGATCTGCGCATGTATCATCGATTAGTCTGGTCAGGCACGTCCGTCTGATGTAATGAAAGGACGCCGCCATTGTGCTAATCGCTTGTTACTTTGCAAAAGAGCATTGTATTTATAAATAATATATATTTATTTATTTATATAAATACTTATTGTTAGCAACTGGTATTGAAATAACGCTAAATAGTCGAGAGAAGTTTTAATTTGGCGTTATCAACATGTCTTTCTCAGTGAAAACAGACGACGGGCGTCCATTGTGACAGGAAAACATAATTGATCAGCTACCGGAAGGGCTGCGCAGTTCAAACTTCCGCCGGTCATCTTTCATTTGGAGGACAGTAGATATAAAAGAGGATTTTCTTTTTTAAGTGTAACTATCTAATGGATTAAGACTAATGATTGTTCTTAGTATGTTACGTAAATATTGCAATTGTGAAGTATGACAACATATTGTGAACACTGTATTATACTATAAAAGTTGTTCAGTTCATAACAATAAAACAGTGCTTCCTATAACAACGACATCACCAATCTCACAATGGTCTGTAAATTACTGTTAAACTGCCAATAATAATACTGAGGCATTATTTCTTTCATCAATTTAACAGTGACTTCAATTCCAGTGGCGACTTAATTGGAAGAAAGCATTCGTGTATGTTATTGTTAAACTTAGAAATTGAAAACTAACTGTAAAGACACTTTTTTTCTAATTTTATTTAATGTTTATACAGCTAAAATAGTTTTCTCATTTGCATATGTGTCAAATATTTTTTCAATTGCTTTCTCAAGGGGAGGCATTTGATGCATCCCTGATGTCATAATATTTTGCTTCGATTGCCTCTGCCTGATTTCCTCTTATCCAACAACAAATGATTTATTCCATTACAAATTCAACGCTGCTGTTCCAATGAGTGAGTCTCGTAAACCTTATGAATCATCGCCCCCAACTGTCACGTGGTCCCATATGGTGTTTCCCATGATTCCGCACTACCCCTCCCTCCGAGTGGGATGAATGCCTGACAGCATGGGGGTGGGGGGCTTCGCCGCTTTGCGTTTGCAAATGACAAACATAGAACCCATCAATCTACTTCCATTCAAAGACCAAACGGATTTGGAGAAATTAATCTGTCTTAATCCGTTAATTATCTCATAATGAATTTGGTAGTCGTTAAGTCTGTAACCCATGTTGACAGAGCACGTGTTTCACACTATTAATAGTGGGGAGGGGAAGGTTTACAGGTAAAAAAACTCAATAATTTTCAGTTGTAACTTATATTGAAAATATAATATTGTTTTTAGAAAAAAAATTTGTAAAAATTTTATTTGAAATCATTTATTTATCTGTATTTTTGTTGAAATTATTTATCTGTATTTTATTCCTTTTAATCGTTAACCGTTATTTATTCCTTTCTTATTTCTTAATTATTGCTGTTCTGTTTATTTTTAAATTCATTTCCGTTAAATCAGTTCATTAATTAATTCGTTATGTTCCCTTCCAATCATTCGTATATTTTTAATTAATCTTCCAATCAAATTCTTCTATGTAGAATCTATAAAAACCCATGTTTTTCATTTAATAAATTAATTCAGTTCAGTTCCAAAAGTTGACTCGTTGTCTTTAGATCCCAAAGACTCTCCCACAAACACCATTACCCTGTCACAATAAAATTACAAAGATCGTCTCCCCGCATTAAAATTGTCCGTCCATCTTACTTGCATATTTTTACGCAATTATCTTAGGTGTATTTAAAACTACTTTGAAAATTAATTTATTTAGCCCAATGACTGCGATGTCTGAACGTAGGTTCGAATGTCAGAATTGACATTCCCTCTCTCCCCAAGTGGACCTTTTTTCCACTGTTACAGCCGTTCCATAGTCTAGTGGTCTAGACGGAGGTTTGCCATGAGCCAGAAGTGTCGGAACCTGGGTTCGAATCCCGGCGTCGGCATGGATGTAACTTTCCCCTTCTGTGTTTTTCTGCGGGTATAACGTAGCTGCCTCCTGTGGCGTACCCTCAGCAACGATTACTCACAATTCTCGCTCCTTAGCCTCTTGTCGAGGCTAATGTACCAAGAGAAAGGGCATTGAATAAAAAATAAAAAAATATTTCAGTATATAGTCTGTCGCTACACTGGGTGACGATTCATTCAGTAAAATAGTCTACTATTATCACGCGCCTTGTCAAGACAAATGATGCTCTACCGAAAAACGTCGATCATAGGAACTAAAACAAACTCTATTTTAAAAATTAACATAAATTCATTGTGGTTTATCCTGATACGGCCGATTAAATAGAAAGTAGGTCTAATAAATCGATATAAGAGAGCAGAGCATCTTACGAAATGAAGATACCCTAATGACTGAAGAGAATATTAAAAAAGACATAACTTAAAATTTATTCTGTTCTAAAAAATATAAACAGTCATAATAAATATATTTGGTCCAGCAAGATGGCGTTCTTATAATTTATGAAGAAGTTATTTTAAAATATGTTTTATGGATATAATTCATAGCCCATTCAAGTTTATACTTTTTTGTATATCCCTGTACTTTTACAACATAAAATATCATTGTCTGGACAAGTAAGTACCCCTGGGAAAAATCACAGAACCCACATTTAGGGAAGTTCATTTTGATCTTCAGAATAAATAATACGATAATCATACATTAAATTTTGGAAACTGTTAAAATTAAATCCTTTATTTAACAACAAAACTAAACATAAATAAAGAAATGATTCAAAACAGAAACCAAGGCTGCGCATGAGTAAACAATAACGTCTGAAATTTTGAATAATTTTCTGCAGGGTTAAATTTCTTTATTTAGGTTAATTTACCTAAGAATAAATTTTAACGTGCGTAAATAATTTAAATAAATAAAATTACAGCCAATGCACATACTAAGCAAAATCACAAAATATTTATACATACAATAAAACTTTACAGCTATCGATTTCATTAGCGCTTCGGCTAACATTTTCAAGCAATGAGAAATAAAACACTAAAACGCCAGTCTTATATAGGCATTGGAACAGTTCAAAGTGCTGAGAAATGTAGGTAAGGCCAACTTCAGGTTGCAAATGAGGGATGTGTTGAATCTCGAAGTCAATCATTTTTATTGTCCGAACGTAATGGGCTATTATTGGTTGAAGAATGGATAAGACTGGAAACAAAATAAAAAAAAAATTAATTTACCTTTTAGTTGTTGTTTCTTTTCAATCAACAGCCTTTTAATTCTGTCAATTATTAGAAAAAAGCTTTTTGGAGTGAACTAGAGCACTTATTTCTTATTGTTGTTTTATTGGTTTTGTGGTTCACTGTCGGGTGCGAGGGTGACTCCTACTTATGTTCATGCTTTTATGAGTTATTATCGGGGAGGGCGGATCGGGCTGATGCGTCTCAAAAGGACGAAACGGCCGTTCCAGATTCCCTTTGATAATAGACTCGAAAGGCGTTATTGTTTATTCATGTGCAGCTTGATTTTAGGCTCCTGATTAGAAGCCTTATAATCTCGCTTTGTCCGTCCGTCTGTGGACAAGTATCATTAAAATATCATTAAATTATCATTAGCAACAATATAACAATCGCAACAATTGCGCCTTTTGCATTAGCAACAATCACATTTATAATAATAAGGAAAATAAAGCAATATCAATTATATTGTCTTTTATATATCAGAAGTCCTTGTGAAGCATTGTGATTGATTTACTAATCGCTGTCACTACCTTGTTTCATTTTAACAAGTATTTTCTGCACATTAAATTTATTTATTTACTGTAAATTACATTTACATTACAAAAATGTAAACATATTACATTGTGTAAATATACCTAAGGAAATATTAAAATTTATTGACTTCGATTTTGCATATTTTGTTTTATAATTTTTTATAATTTTTATTCACTTTTTTTTTAACTCTGAAATGCAATATATTGAAAGAGGACAGGTTTTAATTCTGATTTCATTCGCACTCCCTGAAATGGTATATTAAATTCTATGAATTCAGTTTATTTAATTCTTAATTTTAAAGTCTTCTTAATAACTGTATATATATGCAGTCTTCAAATGCAGCTATGTCAAGCTAAATAGACGTACCATGAAGAACGTAGAAGATAAAGGCAAGAAAGACTGACACCTGAAGGCCGTCACGTGTATCGTCTGCAATGGAAGGAGCCCAAAACTTAACATGGGAGCCCACAACAAAGAGGTTGTCATTTGTAATTATTGTTGTAACACAATCTCTCGTTGAAATACGACAGTCAGACGGAGGAACGTGGTCGAATAAGACAGTCTGTGTAGGTGGAAGACTGAACATATCAACACTCACATCCAAGACTTGGTTTGTGGTGACAGCCACTTGAAAACGCGCCAAATGGCACAAGAATTTGCACTCTGCCAAGAGATGCACTGGTACTTCTTAACGAGGAACTCTTTGTCTATGAAGTACAGGGCGAATCAAAAGGAAACCTTCAAAGGCGGAACGATAACGCTAGACAAACATGACGTACACAGACATTGGATTCTGCAAAAATCTTCCTTAAGGACTTTGGAATAATCTTCTTGCTTCAAATCTACTGTTATTATATTGATTTGGAAATTGTTTTTACCCCTTTTAGAAACATCGACTGGTTTAATACTATTTTTAGCGACTCATTTGGGAGGTATTGGGATAATTTCTAAAATCGGTAGCTATTGCGTTTGTCCTGTCCGTTCGTCCGTGTCTGTCCATCCGTAACAACTCCCGAACGAAAGATCGGATCGACAAACGGACTTCACCATCGTGTTCAGAGGCACAAACAACATAGTAGTATGGTATTTTCAGGGGTGAACGCTCTCCACCCCTCATGTTCGAGATATTTGGCATTGTTTTTATTAGATTTCGTCTATTATCTTAAATGTTAGAAATGCAACCATCTCATTTCAGTTGTCAGATATAGATTGATTGGTAAAGTCTCGGACTCATATAATGAAGGTTGTCGGTTCGAATCCGTATAGATACTATTTGTTTGTTTTTTCTCTTAATCTTTTCTTACTGTTCGTTTTCAAAAGCGAGAACCAGGATGCGCGGACAATTCTACCCCGCAAAGGGATGATACGTTGAGATGGCACTTCCTAAGACCTGTGTTTTTTTTAGTACCTGTTATTCTTGCAATAGCATTTATTCTTTCCATAATTCTTTCCCGAAAAGCGCAAATAGAACGCAGCTACTAGTAAACTAACACTGGTAAAAAGTAAACATCCCCTCTTTATTTCTTCTCACCCCTATTTTGAAGAAATCGAAGAGACCTGACGAATGCGCAAAAGTGTTGAAGGCTCTCGTAAACAAAACCGAACAGTATCAATGCCTGGATTTTTTTTTGTTTCTTATTTTCCTGATATTTTTATTTTTTTTATTTTTTCTTACATTAATATACTTCCTTTATTTATTATTACAGCAGAGTCCCGATTATCTGAGTTAATGTGGACCAAGACTAACTCGGATAACCGAAAAACTCGGTTAAACCGAAAATTGTAAATAAAATAAAATCTTCTAGGTTTAAATGTATATTTTAACAAATACAAAAGTTATACAGATACACCATATGCAATTCATATTGAAAGAGTTCTTTTACTTAAAAAAGTCCTTAATTGTTGGTTGTTTTACGTTACTTTGGCGTTTTTCTGCAGCAATGTTTCGCCATCTTTTTTTTATCCTTATCTTTTTAAGGATAATCCAGGATTGTTTGTGTCGAAACCATTCTGCGATTCCTGATAGGGGGTCGTATGACTAGACGAACGAAGATTAATTTGCGAAAAAAAAATCCTAGAAATAGCTGTGTTAAAGCTGAAACTCGGATAATCGGGGCTCGGATAATCGAGGTTTTACTGTATTTCTAATTTTTTTTAATAATATGGGTCGCTTTGAAATGTATGCTTCAGCACAAAATTATATTATTATTTTTTTTTTTTTTTATCATTGCTTAACCTTGTCATCTGTTTTTATCACTGTGCAATAGTTGCTGAAATGTGCATGCATCGTCAATTGAGGTAGCATTACAATAAACTATTCAAAGCCTGCCGATAATGATGAGGGAGTCTATTATTTTCTTATTTCTCCCCATTAGGATTTTAATATAAATATGAATTATCGAGGTCTTCTGTATTTTCAATTCTCTATTTGAATTAATTACAATTTTATCAAAAAATATTTTTACCAATAATTACTTGTCAAAACGATATATATAGCAGTGTTAAAACAGATAATAAAAATTATTTTAATTGCTGGTTAAGATATAACTGTTGGTCCAGCAATTCCGGAGTATAGTGCATGTCGAGAGGTTTTCGTTTAATTCCCAATGGAGTGGTTATTTTTTGGTGGATATTTCTTCTCTAATCATGTCCTCCGTTTCAATTTACAGTGACAAAATAAAAAAATCATCGACATTAAAATTTATAAGTATTATTTTATGTATGTTTTTATTATCTTGTACGTAGGATTCTGTAAAAAATGATTTTAACCATTTTTAACGTTAACTCTTTACAATGTTACAATTTAGTATTGTGAGAGCAGTGATGGACTTAACGCTTTTTCTCGCGACTTACTTAAAAAAAAAAACCTTTATAATAACTGTGGCACATGCTACTGACACTTGTTGGTGCGTGCTTCGTTTTTGATGAGAATGAATTAATTGTAGATCACTTTCAGTAAGAATTTGCAGTTTTATTCAACTCTGACTTTCTATATGCAAACCGAGACGCTGGAGTAATTATAAGGAGCGTACCCTTTTTGTTGCTTCAGGGTAAAACTTCCGATAATAGTGGAACGAAACTATTTACTATTGGTGGGTGCTTCGGGATTGATTAAAATGAATTGTGTAGTCCTAACTCGTTGGGGAAATGATAAGCAGCGCACGCTTTTCGTTGCATCTGAAAAACTTTAAATAGCCTGAATTTTAAAGTTTAGTGGCGGAACTTAATCATGTTTTAAGTAGCATTACTCAAACTGTGATGTTTTGTAAGAATGTAACAGCTACTTTGTGACGTCGAAAACTTTGAGAGAATCGAATTTTTTAAAACGAAATTTTAACAAGCACCTCAATTAAAGCTTCCGTCTGAAGATTTTCTGCAAAAAAAAGGTCATGTTTTGGGTGTCCTAATTAAGAATCTCCGCTCTTCTGTTAGAGACTGGTGCGCCATGAACTACATTCAACAGTTAACCCCACTTCCGTTCAAGTGTCGTTCTCCACCCTCCCACCCCCTCTTAAATCAGGAAAGGCTTCCACCTATCTTTGTGTCAATGCCATTCGCGTCCTTTGTGCAGATGCAGTCGATCAATGGCTCTTCATAGAAGTCCATTCAGAAACATAACAATTCCCCCTGACCTGTGAAACTATGATCAATACCCATTATTGAAGGGAATATCCAGAAGGAAGCCAGATTAAGCTTTCACGTGAGAAGGTAATCTAGCGGAGAGAGAGAGAGAGTGGGCTGGAATAGTTTGTAGAGTAATGTTTTATTGATGGTTTTTGACATTGCAAGTGCGGATGCATCTAACTAATTCATAAATAGAGATTTTGAACTGAAGTGCTTGGATAAGTTATTACGCAGGCGTTGCTGACTTACCAACATTTGGATCTAGTAGAGAATTATCATTGTATTTAATATTAATTCCATTCGACTTTGATCATTTACTACGAACTGCAGCTATGTCGCTATAACACACGCCTATAAAAGAAATACAGGCATACCCCGGTTACACATCATTGTCGTGAAGCGAATATTGTCCAATTGGGAAGCACTTTACCATATACGTGCATAAACAGATTGAAACTTTGACGTAGCTAGATAGGGATATGGTCGAAGGGTCCCTGCCCTCTTTTTCTCTCTTAAATCTCAAAATTGAATATATATTTTTTTGGTTAAAAAAAAAAAAAGCAAATTGAAGGGATCTTGCCCCTCCATCACGAATAAAAGTATACACCCGTGCATTTAAATAATGCATTATAACAGAGCTTTCCAACTATTGTGCCGCGGAGCAGTTGTGCGCCGTGAGGTTGTCTTCGGTGTGTCGCGAGGAATTCTGAAAGTACTAGGTCGTTCAGTAAGTAATGCAACACATTTTTTTTTCAAAGTAGATTTATTTTATTACAGTTTTAAGTTTATCATCTTGTTCCTCATTTCTTTAGCTACAAAAAACTGTTTCAACACAATCTCCGTTCAATCTATGATCTTACATGACTGTGATGTTAGAGCTTGTATGTCTTGACGGTTACGACTCTACTGGTTTGTGCCTCAGCTAACTTCTGACTGCGTCAAGAACTTCCTGATCGTTACCATATCGCTTCCCGCGAATTGCATCCTTTAGAGGTCTGAATAGGTAGAAGTTCGAAGGTGCGAGATCAGGGCTATAGGGTGGATGAGGGAGAACAGTAATCGCGGGTATACAGACTTGAGTGTGGTCTGGCGTTGTCTTGGAGCAGAAGAAGCTTGTTCACATCTTTATGGCCACGAATACGCTGGAATCGTTTCCTCAGTTTCTTAAGAGTCTTCACATAGGCTTCTGAGTTGATTGTTGCAACATTGCAGGAGTCACAGCTGTGTGCGATCGGCCAGAGCACAGGAGATCAGACAGCTTCCCTTTTCCTTCTTCCTACGACGACAGATGATTCGCCCAATGACTCTCAGTGCTTTTATCAACTGCCCTGATCTTCGTAGACATTCTGTAAGCGCTTGTGAATATTTGTCAGGGTCTCCTGTTCCGCCAAAAGAAATTCAATAACTGTTCTTTGTTTGTTAAACATCTCATTCACAGACGCCATATTGAACATTACCTACAGTGCTGCCCGACAGCGGAGAATGATGAACAATTTGAGAAAGTGCGGGAATTTTAAAGATACTGTGCAGAAAATTCACGTTTTTTTCATCAAATATTAGCCTAGAAAAAAAAAAGTTGCATTATTTATTGAATGACTCGTATATCTGTGGCTAACATCTAACTTCAAACAATGCTCGCATCTAGAGTAATATCTAAATGTCAAATAACCGCACAAGCAGAAATTTAAACTCCATTGGAATTGTGTATCATCATAATAATAAATACTTAAAAGACACGAAGGTTTCAAATCACTATGTTATATAAATAGATCGTTACCCCCACCCCCCCAAAAAAAATAGAGACGGTTCGATTCGACATACGAATCTTTGTCAATCTGTCAGTCACTGACAGGCACTGACAAATTGTCAAAGATTCATCTGTCGAATCGAAACATTGTTTTTATGTATTTTTTATAAAACGATCTATTTATGTGAAACCTTTGTCTTTTAATTAGAAATTTAAACTACATTCTGTTTCGTTTTAACAGTTAAGATTGAAGGTTAATTAATACTTTTATTAATCTTAACTGTTAGAACGAAAGAGAATGTAGTTTAATTTCTGTTTGTGCAGTTATTTGACATTTAAATGTTAATTAATATTTTTATTAAATCGGCCTAAAAATATATGACAAGACCACCGTCTACGCCCCGTCAACAATGACAGGAGAACAATGTGACGGCTTTTAATTGAAATAGAGTGTTTTAAGTAGAAGTTTTTTTTTTATGTTTAAAAATTATTTTTAATTTCTTCATTCATGTCGAGAAATGTGTCTAACGACTCTTCAGTTCCTCGCTGAGGATGAGTTTCTGCATCTAATGCTCTCTGGCCTGCGCTTGTGGTAGACTAAAATAATGAACATTGAAATTTAAATTTTAATTTAGTAGGCTAAAATTAATGAGTGATTATTTTTTCTTATTGCGTCACAGACACAGAGGGAGTGATAAGAGATATTTAACAACAATAATATTAATGTCGTCCCCGTGGTCTAATGGATAAGACGTCTGACTTATGATCAGAAGATTGCAGGTTCGATTCTTGTCGCGGACATTTGATTGTAGAAACTAATTCTATTTTCACAAGAAATTAAAATTATTTTCCAAACACAGAGGAAGTGCGTCAGACATAGGAAAACTATATAAAGATATCTTTAAATGTTAAAAATAAACTGTTAAATTCATTGATAATTCTTAGGTGTTTTTCAAAGATTCTGTTACACAACAAAAAAAGTTCGGTGTGCTGCGGGATTTCTGCAAATACAAAAGTGCGCCACAAAGCAAAAAGAATTGAATAGCACTGATTTATAACTAAGTAAACATTGTAGTCATTCTAGTCTTAAAGTTGATATTTAACTTAATTTTACTTAAAAAAGGGTGATCACAAGTAAAAAAAATAAATTATAAACAGTTGAATATTCCTTTAATGACAGAGAGTAACATAAAAACATATAGCGGATTGTAAATTTGTAAGCAAACTAACACCTTCTGAATGACGAAA
Organism: Thereuonema tuberculata; assembly: GCA_023159025.1. Classification (NCBI taxonomy): domain Eukaryota; kingdom Metazoa; phylum Arthropoda; class Chilopoda; order Scutigeromorpha; family Scutigeridae; genus Thereuonema; species Thereuonema tuberculata. The sequence goes on along the minus strand of JAFIDM010000007.1, from coordinate 36,641,816 downwards.
TCAACGTCATGTCTCAAAAATGTCCTGTCGCATAAGTGAATTGTCGTAAAGCGAGTATCACTGTAAATTACTAATTTCGTCAGCAATTCGAATCTCATCTGTTGACCACTGTGTAGCTTCAGCTGAGGAAATACAGTATAACGAATCAAATCTCGCTCAAATTAAAATGGATTACTTGTATCGTTGGACAAAGAAGAAATTCAGAGAATACCAATTCGTTTCTCACAAATAAATAAATAAAAAAAGGTTACATCCTAGAAATTCACACCTTACATATTGATAAATATACTCTGAGCCAGTGGCGTATATAGAATATATTTTCGGGGGGGGGCCCAAGATTAATATAATTAAGTAGACACCCCATGGAAACCTATCTGTTCAACCAAAAAAAAAACCTTGGGAGGACATACCTTCATTATTTCGGGGGGGGGGGGGGG
>JAFIDM010000007.1:36599185-36629001 GCA_023159025.1 Thereuonema tuberculata | reverse complement strand
GAAACATCCATGCCGACGCTGGGATTCGAATCCAGGTTCCGACACATCTGCCTCGTGGGAGGTCGCATTCACTAAGCCCTGCCGGAACGGCAAGTAAATGTAATCTTACTATAAACTGTACAGTATATAGATCTTGCTATAAACTCTTCCAAAAACAGAAAATTAAAAAAAAAATTAATAAAATAAAAGTAAAAATAAATATATAATATTCGACTAATTTGGATCCTCTTTCCTTAGTTTTTCTAAAGTTAGTCCCTTAATTACATTCAACAACTGTTTTCGAACAAACCCGAATAATTAATGATAATTGTTTCAGAATTGAAGTTTGGGTGGATATGAATGACGCAGAGATTTTCTGTAAAATTACGAAACATAAAAATATTTTTCGGGGATTCTATCGCCTGATTGTTTTCTCCTCCAGATCAGTCCCCGGGTTCACCCAACCCTCTGTCAATTGTTGTTACCTTAGGGCTAAAGACAGGAGCGCGTACATAACGGAAATTCTACTACTTTATTCAGAAGGAATTACAATCTAAATCGTCATGTTATTATCCACGACTTTAAAAAGACACAAAGAATTAATTAAGAAAAAAGAAATTTTTAGATAACATTTCAAGAAAAATAGACCATTAGTTCTTTCAGTCCTATTTATCAATCATTTACAAAAAAAATCGTAACATAATCAAAAAGTAGGTCTAAATCCTACCAGAAACTTCGCGTCTTTAGAAAAAAAATATTAATAAGTTTGTTTTCGTATTTTTATATATTAATTACCATCATGTTGATATATAAATATATATAATATGTATAGCAAGAATGGCCAAACTTGCTAGTGTAAGAGCCATAAACTTCAGATATTTGAAAACCGCAATACATCAACACACATTACAACATATATTTTTTATTGTTAAGTGCACATTTTGTTACATTATATCCACATTTTTAGAAATACATGTACGTAGTAATATTCATTCATATATGTAGTTTCTACATTGTAATTTGTATTAGTTTCAGTAATCACAAAGTACACATTTGTATACATCAAAGGGTGCTTTCTGGACCAATTTTTCAAAAATTGATTTGTGGTATGTATTCTAAATCATTAAACCCTCCAAATGTACAATAAATAATTAATTATAAAAAATAGTTTTTTGAATATACCACGTTTTAAAACGGACTAAAAAGTATAAAATAATTTTTCCTAGCCCCATACAGATAGTCCTGAAAATTTGTGATTGTACAGTTTTAATGGGACTAGGAAAAATTATTTTATACTTTTTAGTCCGTTTTAAAAACGTGGTACATTCAAAAAACTTTTTTTGTAATTAATTATTTTTTGCTTTTTAGTCTTGTGTGTATGATATTTTTCAATCGATTTTAAACAGTTTGATGAGATTAAGTAAATACGATATCAGTTAGTTGTTTAAAAAAATATAAAATTTTCAATAAAAAGTAAATGAACTCTCTTCGCATTTTCATAAATAGTGGAATATTCATTTTTACAATAAACCTACTATCTTGAACTGATTTTATAAATTATTAAATAATAAATATTGTAATAATTATTACTTAACCATTAAAACTAAAAACCCCTATGACAGATTTGTAAATAGTATATTATTTATTTTACGATAAACCTACTACCTTGCGCGAGTGTCGAAGATTCTATAAGAAATGTAAATTCTCTTTAAAAAGTTGGCATCTGCACATTCTGACTCAAAGAATTAATTTATTTCAGTAAAAATATTGTTTATTTTCGAAAGATAATCTCCTCACTGTGATACTTACATCATAATAGCCTTCACTTTTGTCGAAGCGATAGAGAAAATGGCGCTTATGGGCAACGATACGATCGCCAATTGTTTCAATATCACTGCATCTACCGGCATAAATGTTAACTACACTATTTTTTTAAAAGTAATGGCCCTTAGGGAACATTATCACTGTAGATTTAAGAGGAAACTGTTTTTAAAAATATCCATTTAAATGAACAAGGGGAGATAAAGGCTTATTATTGCATTATCATCCAGTTCTGAGCTATGTTGAAAGTTTCAAGTCTCTAGCTCATCGGGAAGTTAGATTAAATTCAATTACAAAATTTGTACCGAAGAAACAAACAACAGACAGACAAGAAAGCGAGTTTAATAAAAACGTGATAAAATAGACATTTACCGGTACGTATTATCTGTATGGTTTTGGAAAAAAACAAAACAAAACATTTTTTTTCCTTTTAGTTAACACTAGGTTAGGTTAATTGAGGTGTGATCCTTTCCAGGATGTTTCGTTTGGGAATACGACGGAAAAAAAATATTTTCCATTTCAAAATGACCAGCGATCATAAATAACGACAACAAGTAAATAGACTAATTAAAAAAAAAATCAGAAAATAAATGAAAAGAAAACAGCTAATGGTGTTCTAAAAAATGGTTCTAAAAAAAAGGTCCCGATAATACTTAAGTACCCATCAAAGTTTCCAAAAATCCTGATTGATTACTGTTTTAACTACATTGATCATATTTAATACTGTCATGAAGTACGGAAACATCGAAGAAAAATTTACAAATTTTCCCTAACAATAAAATAATACAAACCAATAAAATTAGAGATATTTTAATCAGATGTACACCTTAAAACATTATAGTCTTATCATAATGTTTTATGACAGAAACAGACGTTGTTACGATAATAAAATGACGAATACCGCACAAAACATATAAAAAACTGTTTAATAAAATGATATGTTTCCAGATGCCCGAAGTAAATGGCACTCTTCGTTAGATACAAAAGACCAATAAAGGAACTTATAAGAATTAACAGGACAGCCAATCAGCGCTTGATAGATTCCATTGGCTCAAAGGGAAAGCGAAGTCTGAAGCAATGGGATCAGTACAATACAACGAGGGAAAGATAAAATAAATAAAAAGTAAAAATAAAAACATTTATGATGATTGTTGAAAATAGAACATCGGTTAACAACGAATAGAATAGAATATAAATAAATAAATAAAAACAATCTTACTACGTAATAAGATGTTGTTACTGTTATAAGAACATTATACTGCTAGTAGTGCTCTCACCCAAATATAAATTTAAGTCCAATTTATATCTGTAAGTAATTAAAAGATCTTAGAAATTTTTTATGTACCTTTTATTATGAACAAAAGATGTTCTGCCAAAAATCTTTCCGCGAGCCGCTCGTTAAAAGTCAAAGAGCGGCATGTGGCTCGCGAGCCGCACATTCTGTAAAAGAGCGGCATGAGACTCGCGAGCCTGGGTTTGGCCACCCACGACAATTACATAAAATCAATTCCAGATTTCAGTAATTAAAAAAAAAAAAAAGTGATTATCGCTTTCCGTGCATCATTTTTCCTTCCGTTCGTTATTATTTGGTGGATCTCCTTAAGTAATTATTGTAATTCTTTTCTTTTTTTTTAAATTTTTTGTTTTACGTAAATAATCATCGATCTGGTCTTCGTTCTTCTTACAAAACAATCTTATCTTCTTCCTTCCCTGCATCAATCTGCCATATCGAATATTAATGGCGTTGTATTGATTTGTTTTTCTTCATTTAAGCAGTGGTTTTTTTTCCTTTCCTCGTGTTCAGGTGGAATCTTTCTCGTTCTTTTCTTTGAATTCTTTGTTCTTTCCCAGAGAAGAGAAACAGAGCAACCACACAAAAAAGGAACTCTTCTAAACAAGAGGGTAGGGGTAAGGGGATAAGAGTTTCAGGAACTCATAAAATCCAACTCGAGATTGAGTCGAAGTAATTTAACGTGTTCTTTACATGGGTTCCTTTTGCTGGTGACGATCATTAAGCAGGGACGGACTTAATCGCTTTTCTCCTGCTTTGTTATTAAGCTGCGTTTGGTAATGGATCCGATTGCAATGGTGGGCTCTCCGAGCATGCGCATTGAGCTGGATTCGTTTTATTCTTTTGGCGCTTGATGCAAAGTGTGATTGAGAAACTTAACGAACTTCATATGTTAGATTTAATAGGCTAACAAGGATTTCCTTAGGTTTTATTTAATTGCTGTAGTTATTCTTCTTTTAGCGACTCCGTCGAGAGGAGCTGTTAGGATTGCAGTAACTCTGTCTGTGTGTCTGTCTGTAACGCTCTCCATAGGCAAAACCGGGAGTCGGAGCCCCGTGATTTATTTATCCATAAGTCGCATTTTCCCTTCAAACTCCAAGCCATGGGAAGTCGAACTTGGAGGTTTGGGAAAAAAAAATCCAATCCGATTCAGTCCATATTCGCTTATTTAGTGGCCATTGACCAGTACAGGAAAAATGCTGTATAAAAATGGGGTCTATTTCTATTGAATTACTGAGAGCGAATGTGATTGCCTCTATCCCATAGGACCGCTTATTGAGAGTCATCGAATGGTGCAGAATGGACTGTAGACCTACTCCATGACATCTCTTTACATTGTAGTTGGCCCTTGAATTATGATGCCTTGAATAAATGAGATTTCCCCGCCAATCAAGAGCAGTGTTATTTGTAACAACGTTTACTAGATTTGTAAATAGTACGGGTCGCTTGGGTTGTGTTTATTACAATACTGTAAATTGACTCTTTTTTTTTTTAACATTGTTTTCTAAAATACATGGACTCCTGCAAGAATAAGCACTTTACCTTCATGTTTTCCATTTGCTCATAATTGATCAAACCCCGCTTAGAACAGTCGACGAACCCGAACCAGCTTTTTGTTATTAAGTCTCATCACGTGTCATTTTTAAAAATGATTTATAATGATGTATTATATCTACTTTCTTATTCATTGTTTGTCATCAATGAAGTTAATGGTTTCGTTTTCAATGGGTTCCTTTGGGAATTTTGTCCCCTTCACTCACACATTTCCTTATAGTGATCCACACGTGCAAATTTGCAAATATACAAAAAAAAGACAAATCATCTCTTTGTAGCTAATAAGCTTCAAGGAGTTTCTTTTAATGATTCAAAAGTTACTAGAACACATGTAACATCCACTAACCCACCCACTCATACGAATAAATATATATATATATTTTTTAGTCTAAAATCCCTAATTAATAAAAATGTATTTACAGGGTGACCGGGAAGTTCTCATACCCCCTGTTATGTTATTAATATATTAAGGGGTACGGGAACTTCCCGGCCACCCTCCTTTTACAAATACTATCAGTTAGTAACTGATTTGATAGTGAATTCCTAAAATTCCTTTATTCTTACCACCAACGACATTTAGATTAAGATTAAAACAGAATCCAGATGTAAACAGATATAAACTCTTGTTGAGTCTCTTTCTGATGATAGTCTGTTACAAATGCTTTAAGAATGCGACGATGATAACTTGTTTTCTGTTAGCTTTTGAGTTTTAAAGGCAAAGTGATTCGGATATGTATTGGATGCACCATATCAAGAGTCAAACTAAACAGATTTATTCAAGTGATAAGCGAAAAGCGAGAAATGACTTCCCGGCCACCCTGTATATTTGTGAAAAGCATATTGGTGATAAGATGAAAAAAAGCCTTTAGATTTATTTTTTGAATCACTTTGAGAAAGGAATGGAAATCTTGTAAGAACATCATGTCAGTGTGTTGGTTCGTGTAAGAATTCCCCATCTAAGGACTTGTGAACAGTGAGCGACCTTCTTCCAACTTGGTGTGCATATTTAACGATAAAACCTATCAATCTGCTGTTTGGAAAAGGAGCTTCCTGCGACACCGACATGAAATGGCACCGAGATGAAATCGTGCGGTGGCTGAAATAACGACAAAGTGTTTATTTACAAATACATCCAGTACAAAAAAAATAATAACAGTAAACATTCTTGAATCTTCAGTCGGGCACACCATAAAAATACTATTTCCTTATCATAAGCATTTTATTTATTTATTTATTAATAATGGTATTTGTAATCAGTAAAGCAAATGAAGATTCATTTAGCCTATGTACAGAACATCTGATCGGCTTCAATAAAAACTCTCAGAAGCCCATTTGTGACTTTGCTTGGAAAGTAGTCTCCAGATTCTTTCAGAAATTGCTTAGTCCATTTTTCCATGAGAAATGATTGTGTTCAAAACAGATAATGGTACAGATGACTATTGATCTTTCGACGAATAAAGCTTTCCGATGCCAACATATCCTTTATCACAGTTCACTTACATTTTTGTAATTTTTAATGTGCCATCAAAAAATATTACAATGTTGAACGAAAAAATATTACAACCCATTTGGGAGCTATTTGTGATAGCTATTGCGTTGTCCTGTCTGTCCGTCCGCATCACCCTTAACAACTCCTGAACGAAAGGTCGGATTGGCAAACGAATTGATCATCGTATTCAGAGACCCAAACAACGTAGGAATAGGTTACTTTCAGAGGCCAACGCCCCACACACCCGCATATTCGAGAAATTTAATATTGTTTTCATTGGCTTTCCTCTATTAGCTTAAACATTAGAAATGCATCTGATTTCAGTCGTCAGCTATAGCTTGATCAGTCAAGTCTAGGACTCATATAGTGAAGGTTGTCCGTTCGAATCTGTATATCTACTGTTTGTTTATTTTTCTAACTTTTTTTTTTATTTTTTTTCCTTACGTTATTGTACCTCCTTTTTTCTTATTATTTTTACATTTTTTTATTATTAAGTCTAGGATTCATATGCTATATGTTCGAATCTGTATATTTACTTTTTTTTTATTGTTTTTTTTTCTCTTTAATCTTTTTTCTCAATGTCTGCATGGAATTTTTTTTTTTTCTTATTTTCCTAACTTTTTTTTTTCCCTAATGTACTTCCTTTTATTGTTATTATAATTATTATTATTATTATAATGGGTCGCCCTTAAATTTATGTTAAAAAATTATATTAACTTGTTTTATTCAAATTTATTCATTCAATCATTCCAAAAATAAGGAAGTACTATAAATTTTCTAAATGCAACCTACCTCTTTTACAAGAATTTAAACACTATAGAATGAAAATTTATCAATAGCTGGTATCGCATTCGCCTATATTACGTCCACGGGAGAAATCTAATTCATTGCTGACCCGTTTAAGTAGACAGATTTCGAAATTGAGTTTGTTTCAAAAAAGAATTACTACATCTATTCTGATCGTATCTTTTGTTATTCTTTGTATTCGACGGTGATTCACAAAGTAAAGGCAATTCTGATATTCCACGACTACTATTAAAGGTAGAAGTGAACCGGATGTGATAAGTATGATCACGTGTGAGAGAAGTCTAATCGTGCGCCGTTCTGTGGGCTAGCATTATTTTCGCTCCAGCCATTATCTTGTATCAGTGGATGCTCCACTCGTTGATTGAAGAACGGCGTTCTATAATCGGATTTTTGTGGGCGGAGGGGATTAAACCTGCTGAAATTCATCGAAGAATTTCAAAAGTAGAGGAATGCTGTCAAAGAACGTGTTTTTGCTTCATGACAATGCACGTCCACATAAACTAGCAAAACTGTGAACACCATTGCAAAGATCAAGTTTGAAATGCTTCTCCATCCATCATACAGTCCGGACCTCGCTCCCAGCGATTAGCACTCAAAAGAAGACTCAAAGTGGCCGAAGATTCGGTTGTGACGAGGAGGTCAAGGAGGCGTTACACAATTCCCTCAGCCACAAAACGTTTTCTTTGAGGGAATCCCTAAACTTCTGGACCACTACAAAAAGTGTGACGCAGTAATGGAAGACTAGATTGAAAAATAAATATGCATAAACTTATATGTTAGGTGAATAAAAGTAAAATTGCCTTTATCTTTTGAATTACCCTCGTAAATTTCAGTTTACTTTTCAAAATATTCAGAATTGTTGTGCTTTACATCGTTGCAGTCAAAACAAAAATTTCTTTAAAATATTAATTTATTAATGAATCGTTATTTTTAATTGATTTTTCATCGTGAACTTTTCTGGTAATTATTAGCAACCCATTTGGGAGCTATTGTGACAGAGACCCAAATCGGTAGCTATTGCGTTTGTCCTATCCGTCCGTCCGCGTCTGTCCACCCCTAACAACTCCCGAACGGAAGGACGGATCGGCAAACGGATTTCACCATCGTGTTCAGAGGCCCAAACACCGTAGGAATAGATATATTTTCAGGGCTAACGCCCCCCCCCTCTCCCCATGTTCGAGATATTTGGCATTGTTTTCAATGGATTTCCGCTATTAAATGTTAGTTTAAATGTTAGAAATGCAACCATCTCATTTCAGTTATCAGCTATAGATTGATCAGTAAAGTCTGGGACTCAAATGCTGAAGGTTGTCGATTCGAATCCGTATATCTACTGTTTGTTTTTCTTATTTTTCGTAACTTTTTTTTTTATTTTTGTTTTCCTTACGCTATTGCACATCCTTTTTTTCTTATTATTTTTATTTGTTATTATTACGGGTCGCCCTTAAATGTATGCTTTAGTACAAAATTATATTCTCTTGATTTTTCTTTTTCAAAGATAAGAAAGATTAAAGAATAAAATACTTAAACATAGTATTCCGCCTAACTATTTTAAACTATTTTATTTTTACAAACGTAAAACAATGAAAATTAAAATATTTTAAAGTTTTAAAGTTTATACTTAAATTTTATACTTAATTATCAGAGTTTATGATTGAAAACCAAATAAATTCTTCTTACTAATATTTAAAAACAACTACTTTAATACTGAAAAACTCCAGACATAACTCGGATATTTCGAAGGATTAATCATCCTTCAGCTTCCTTAAGCCTTTTACATCATGGGACGAGAGAACTTCTCTCTCCTTCCCAAACTAAAATGCACAAACAAAAATATTTAAAAATTCCAAATTAACAAACAAACACGTGAAGCATTCTTTTAATAATGTCCGTTGGTGCATTTTAGTTTGGGAAGGAGAGAGAAGTTCTTTCGTCCCATAATGTAAAAGGCTTAAGGAAGCTGAAGAAGGATGATGATTAATCCTTCGAAATATCTCGAGTTAGGTATGGAGTTTTTCAGTATTAAAGTAGTTGTTTTTAAATATTAGAGTTTATGATTATTTATGTTTTGTTTTGTTTTTTTGTCATTTTTTATTTAAATAAGGTTTATTAAAAACTCAACAACATTTTTACGAATAAATCCTGCAGATATGTTTATCTAAATTGGAACCATTCATTTCGTTCGCTACATACATTAGAAATCAGAAGTTTTGCTCCTAAATCTCTTTCTACAAAATAGGTCTGGCAATATTGCAATTGCAGACCTACCCATTTCACTTTAGTGTCCTCGCAGTTCACGGCCCCTTTCTCCCTCTCTCTGAGTTTTTAAATTCGACCTATAAATTACGTTTAAGTAATGGGCTGTGATGTAGCAGAAATTCTCAACATATTTATGATCATCTCACAATTTATATGGTCCCTAAAGCATTCTCAAAGCCCCGTTGACAGACATTTCCCCTTAATTCCAACGACCCTTTTCGTGTCCGTCATCTTTTTTCTCCTCTATATTTCCTTTTTATTTACTACTCATCATCAGTGGACGGAAACACATACGAACTCAAGCTTCAAATTACCTAAAACTTTGACAAAATTTTTTAGCCTATTTCTGCACGAAAATGAGGCTAACCAGATCCCTCCGTCTGTGTGTGTGTCCCTTTCTACAATTTTTGAAAAGGATCTTCTTGAAACTTAGTGTCCAAATTTATCGAAAACTTGGCTCAAACTGGCTCGAAATATCTCCCACATGCTCTAAATACAACGAGCAAATATTCAGGCAAATATTAGAAGTAAGTCGATACGAGCGCCCTTGGCGGCGAGAAAAAAATATTTAAAAACTACGCTCTGAAATCTGGAAATCAGAGCGATTAACTTTGCTCTGAAATCTGGATATTCTTTGCTCGTGGTTTGAATCCATGGCTTTATATTCTCTTCACTATATTCTCTTCCTCTGAGATCATTTATCTCTGCTGTGAAATGAGGTGAAAATTAATAATAAAACAAAGCTGAAAAATCATCTTTTTGTCGCTTCGGTTAAGGCAGTTGTTATCGCGATCTCAACGAGAACAAAACGAGATTTGCCACAAGAAGTTCTCTTTCCGTGTAAAGCGATACGACAAACGGTCAGGGGCAAGGGGTCAGTCTTTGAGCGCGCTTGAGGGCGTGTAAAGCAGTCATTAAGGAGTGGGTCATACAATCTAATTTTTGTATTTGGAATCTTTTCTACGTGGGTCCTGACGAGAAATCAACACGAGAAAACGACAAAAAATAGAAAAGAATTTGCTTCTAAACAATGAATTTCTATCCTGTTTCTATTAATTTCATTGTTTTAATCAATAAATATGAATAAATATAAGTTGGTTTGATATTGTAATGGTGTTTGCGGGCGAGTGGTTGAAATGGAAAAACAACGACTCAAGTTCTGGAACTGAACTGAATTCATTTATTAAATGAAAAACATGAAAAAACTCTTATAATTTATGCAGAGTTTGATTTGATTGGCTAAGTAATTAAAAATGTGCATAATGATTGGATAAAAACATAGCGAATTTAAAATTAACTAACTGATTCAACGGCTGCAACGGAAAAGAATTTAAAAATAAACAGAACATCAATATTTAGGAAATAGCAGAGAAATGTTTTAAAATAAATAACGGTTGACGATTAAAATACAGATAGATAAATAATTTCTACAAAAATAAAACACAAGTAAATGATTTCTAAAAATAAGTACATACAAATTGTTACAATATGATTAATTTTTTTTTTTTTTTTTTTTTTAAATTCGATTTCGTGATGAACCTTTTGAATCAAGCTGAGGTCCTGGACGGCTGTTTCGAATTTATTAGGTTCTCTTCCGAACTTAATTTCGGTTCTTTTTTGCTTTTCATGATTACTTTTCTTTTTATTATTAGAAAGGCTTTTATTTATTTATTATTTTTTTTTTCTTTGTGGTCAAATTTATAATATTTATTTATTTCTTTTCTTCTAAATGTTATTAATTTTATTATTCTAGCAAACTATCTATTCATTCTTAATTTTTTTTTTAGGTTTAATAATAATAATAAAAGATTTAAATTTCAGTTATTTTTAGATTGCCGAAAAAAAAAACCCTTATAATTTACAATAAAAAATTAACATTTTTTTTTCTTAAATTCGAAATATTAGAAATTCTCTGTAGAATTTCTGCGTAATCTAATTTTGGGTTGGTGGGTATCAGGTTTCCAAGTTAATATATGTGAATAAATAGTTTAATTTAGATACATCAGGAGCGTAATTCAATTTCCTTTCTCGTAAGGAAAGACAAGACGAGAACTAATGTATTTCAATTGGAAATGAGAACGAAATGAAGGTAATTTACAGGCAATTTTTATTCAATTAAATACGGAATTTCTTATTCGGACATCTGGGTAATCATTTAGCAAAGTTTCTTTTTTCTAATTTCCCCTTGTCTTCAAGTTATCTTTTGAAAATTTAACAATAGCCAACATTAAAAAGTTTTTTTTCATTTTAAATTTTTTAACTTTTTGTTTAATTTCTTGTGCTTTTATTTCTAAACAGTGAAAAATGCATTTCTGTGGGAAATATATAATCAATTAATTTCGATTGTTAGAAACAATGGCTTTCTACAAACATCTCATAACCCATTGTAATTCATTTTAAATTTGCGCGTGCTTTGATTTAATTTGAACTCACGTGCTTTGTATTTCTGCTTAAAAATTTCAAGGATTTTTTTTTTCCCTTTTATTTGTATGTCCAAGAAAATGCTTAAAATTATCCAAGGAATTCATTGAAAATTTGAGAATTCCTTAAAAATAAAATAAACAGTTCAAAGAATTGAAATCCTACTTTTCTTAAGACTTTATTTGACAATAATGAAAATTCTACATTTATATTCCAATTGTAATATTCTCTGAAATCATTAAATGCGCATGAATTACTTGCAATGTGTAAATAGACAATTTGTCAAACTTGAATCGCATCAAAGCACGCGCAATGGGATTGTTTAAAACAATGAGATATTAATAGAAACAGGATAGAAATCCATTGTTTAGATTCTATGGGAATTTTTGTAGATCCTCGTGATCACTAATTTTCCATTTTGGAAAAGATTTCAAATATATAAGTCCCTAGTCCTCGAATATCTACTCAAGAAGATCAAGTCAAGAAGTTGAAAAGTTATTAGAGAGAGGAGACACACACAAACTGATAAACCTGTTGAAAAAACAAGTAAAAATAAAAAGAATAAAAGAAGTCCTTTACATTACGGTTTAGTACAGGCATGGCCAAACCACGGCTCGCTAGCAACATCCGGCTCCTTGACATATAATTATTATTATTTGTTAATATGCGGCTCGTGGAAATATGTTGGCTCAGCTTCATTTTGCATCACAAATATAAACAAAAATTTTTCAATTTATTTACCGGGTCTAAACCGAGAACCACTGGATTAAAACATAAGTTGAATGTTCATGGTAAATATATACATTTCATAATTTAAATCCTAAATTTAACCCTACATTTGATTCAGGGATTAAAGAAATTTCGGATTGAAATGAATACAGAGCAATTGAACGTGTATGGAATATTTGCTCAATGTCTTGAGTAGGAAGTTTATCGTATGTGAAAGTTTGGCCACCCCTGCTTTAGTAGATTACCTTGTTACCGTCCATAACGATGATGCTTGCTTGTGTGTATAGATAGTTGTATTAAGCACGTGTTTCAGTTTTAAAAATGAAAGGTGCAATATAGTATGTTTTTTTTTTGTATTATAGTGCCTTTTAAATGTTGTTGCACATTAACGTATCTGCAGAGTAGATATCACCAAAAATGGAGTGAAATTATTAAAATCTGAAGATAGGCTACTTTGCAGTACAGAAAATCTACACTTATTAGTTAAAACTACAGGCCATGTAGAACCTTTTGGGTACGTTGGTGGTTTAGGCTCCCAACGATTCTCGACCAACGGGGACTAGTTGAGGCCGACACCCACTCGCCTTTAACCTCCGAGTAAGAATCCCGATAACCATTAGATAGAGGGTTGGGTAGACCCCTCGGGTCCGCCTGAGAAAAAAATAACCGTGGAAAAAAATCCCCAAACTAATAGACTGCAGGATCTTATTTATTAGTAGTTTAGTGAAATTAAATTGATAGAAATTATAATAAAAATGTAACTTATATATCAGAACAATACAAAATAATTGCTTTAAGAACAAGGGAGATGAAGAATTCTTTGATCAAAAGTAAAGCAATAATTTTTCAGTCAATTTGTTTTTATTAGAGTTTTTTTAATTTTATTAATGAGAATTTCTTTTTTTTGTCTTGAAGAATAATTGATAATTTGGGCGTGGGTAGCCTTTTCGTGTATTTGAATTTGCGCTTGTATTGTGTGTGTCCAATCGACCGTAGCGCTCTCTGTCTTATTCATGGTGCGACAGTGTTCATTTCCCTCCCAATGGAGTCTCATGACTATTTCACGGAACCAAACCCCAAGACCCTTCATCCCTAACTTTTCTCGACGAGGGGGTATGCGGTGGGAGGGGTAGAGGAAAATGGCCCTCAGTGCGGACTAAATGGGCCGTCTCATTTTCAGAGGGTATTGCCGAAGGGGGCAAAGCATCAGCCTGGAAAATACTGGAACGCATCTCGCCAATAGAAGCCATTTCTAAAATCAAGTCAGAAACAAAAGAGCAAAACAAAAGGCGACAAATGGAATTATCAACCGTACATCAAAAAGAACGTATCTCTTTTAATTTTATTGTCTTTCACTCTGCTTAGACAGAGACACTCTATGCATTGAACAAAGGGATGGAAGAAAGACTTAGGATTTTACAGTAAGACATTTTTATCGAAGTCATAAAAAACGAAAATATAATGAAAAAAAAACAAACAAACTGAAAAATGTCATTGATTTATATCTTGTTAAAGTCGAAACATATCGTCCTTGATCGAGATTTAACGAGACTGAATTATTTATCGAAACTGATAACAAAGAAAGACAGAACGATGAAAAAAAAAAGAATATTTCCTATTTTAATTAATTAAAACATTCTTTCATCTATTTGATGCATTGACTAAATGATATTTATAAAAATCAAAGCTATTTTTTTCGTAAATAAACCGTAGACATGATGACAATTAAGAAGTGTAAATTTTCACGTTATAGCAAAATTCTTCATGACAGAGCCCGCTATTGTGGTTACCTTATTCGTTCACGTGACATTTGCGTTTCCCGTATATAAATCACGTTTTGGCAAAAACTCTCTATTATTATTATTGGTCGCCCTTAAATTTATACTTTAGCACAAAATTGTATTCATATGTTAACCAAGTAATTTCTTTTACAACAATCATCAAATACTTCGTATATGACCGCAGAAACTAAAAAAAAAAAAATTATAAATATCGTATCGAATCGATTTTTTTCGTAATTTTTGAAATTAGGGAAACTGCACTCTGGTGGTCTTCCTTCTTCTATCAAGCTTGCTTTCTAAATAGAAATGTAACCATGTTGTTTTGTTTAAGAGAAATCGTGTGAGGGGTTGGGTACCATGGGGGGGGGGGGGGGGGGGGGGGGGGGGGGGGAACAAGATAATTTTATTTGACCTGAGGTTTGTTATCAAACTAAAAAAAAGGGACTAATCTACTTTTGAGATTGGGAATTGAGGCAGATCACCCCCCCTCCCACTTACATATACCCTTGGACGACAATGATGCTGCAGTCCTTTTATGTGTAAAACTCAGGTTTTGTAAACTATTGTAACTACTTTCAGGTACTTACGTACTATCGAGACGTACTATCATTTTTTTATACTCGATTTCTTGTGTTTTCTCTTCATTTATTTGTTTACTTTTTTTTTTGAACATGTAGTTATAAAACGACCAGACTGCACTGGATAAAGGATTTTAAAAAAGGGACAGTTTCGAAAGCCTGTCAATCGGCTTCCTTCATCAGACTACAATGCAATTAAAATTTGAAATTATCGAATAGACACGGGTAGCTGTCGATTATTTCAAATTTTAATTGTAGTCTGATGATGAAAGCGATTGACAGGTTTTCGAAACTATTACTTTTTTTTTGTATTTTTATAAAATCCTTTTATCCACAGTGCAGTTTATTACTTTGATATCTACTCGTTAAACAGTTTCAATTAATAACTTGTAGTTGTCGTTATTTATGATATCGCTAGTCATTTCGAAATGCAAAGCATTGTTTTTTCCGTCGTATTTCCAAACGAAACATCCTGAAAAGGATCACACCTCAATTGACCTAACCTATTGCTAATTCAAAAGGAAAAAAAAAATTTTCAAACTATATCAGATAATACGTAAGTATCTGTTTTTATTGTATATTTGATGGGATGAATGATTTAAAACATACACCAGAAATCGATTAAAAAAATGTATCCCGTTAGTATACATAAATACCCTATTTTTATTCTTACAAGGGAAGTGAGTGACCTTGAACGCTGAGAACCGCACTAAATGAGCTTAGAATATAAATCGCTCATGCAAAACCGCACGTCTTACCAGGAGAGACATTTAAATGATCATCTATTGAAGGTCCAAAAGAGGAACTTTGGTAACGCGAAGAAACAAAATATCGATACAATAGCACAAAAAACAGACATATTTCAATGTCGTGAAATTGTCATTTCAATGTAATGAAAGACGGCCTCCTACTACAAGTATACTATTTACACAGCTATATTAAGTATTTGTTAGTGTAGGTACAGTACGCCACCGTCGGCTTGCAGACCGTCGGCAAGCAGACAACAACTGAGTTTTGCATGGGAATAATTCATACCACTGTTTTTGGGATGAGCGATTTATATTCTACACATATTTTCGTGCGGTTCTCAGCGTTCGAGGTCACGCACCTGCTAGAAATATATTTATATTGGAAGGTTCAACTACACTCCGTCTCAGGTTTTTATGAATCATTGTTCTGACTGAGAATAAAGGTGACTTTGCGTGTTAGGTCTCAGTGAAGGGTGCTAAATTAACATTCTATTTTGACGATGATCTTCCTTATTAACAGTCCACTTTCACTGTTGTTGAATGTGGATAGGAGCAAAGCGACCTCTTTGAACATTGAATAACATTCCATTATTTTTCTAATGTTCTGAGTAACGATAAAACAATCAGTCAAATAAATAAATGAAATATAAAAATTAAAAAAAAAAAAAAATAATCTGACAATTTTAGTCTTTAAAAGAAATTAACTACAAATTATCTTAAATTTAATATGACTTGTAAAACTCATCAATTATTTCACAATTTCCATTAATCTGTAATGAATTAATGAGAATGGTAAATTATTATTGAAAATGACACATTTATCCTTTAAACTGCAATAATCAATTGAATGATTGTATTACGTTATTATGTAAATGACATTTCATTAATACAAAGATGATAGCAATTGATTTTAAATGGCCTTTATTATTGATATGACAGAAATTATTTAAAATTGTCGCTAATAGAATATCAGTAATTTATTTTTATTTGATTAGTCACAGCTAATTCAATATCACTATTCAATATCATTAAGAAAATAAATATGATTTGTAACAAAACTTTTTTAATTTAAAAAGTTAAAGAAGAATTAGCATTTTTATAAAACATAATTAGGCCACCAACATAAAATATAAAATAAGGTGTAATTATAATTGAAATACAGCACTTTCGAAATGCTCAACGGTTCTTTGATCAGTAAGGTAAGAAACGAGCACTTTCGAAACGTTGAACGTTTCTTTGACGAGTAAGAAACATTGAACTTTTCGAAAGTGCTCATATTTCAATTGTTAATATACCTTATTTTATATTTGATGTGTGGTGGCCTAATTACGCTTTATACTATGAGATACTCATGTTAAAGTTTCTTTCAATTAGCATTTTTGGTATCATTTTAAAGAAGACCTCGTAATTGAAAATTTCATTATTGTAAAACATTCTTTCTTCGGACAAAAAATTATACAGAAAAACTTTAGAAGTGAAACAGTGATGTCCAACAATGAATTTTAATTCATCTAACAATAAGAAATCACGTGGATTAAATCCGATTAATTTTAATTGTATCAAAGCGCGCGTAAATTCATTTACAAAAGGATGTAAGCGTGCTTTTATATAAATTAATTTCATTTAATCAACTTAAGCTGCATTATTTACTTCTTTTTTTTATCCAGAAAATGAAAAAAAAATCTACTTTTGCATTTGATAGACATAATTTAAAGTACGTATAGGCTAACATACAAACAATACATAAACCATCCGTGATTACAATACGGAAATCACAATTCTTATACTATTATTGAGATATAAATGAATATTTAACTTGTTTACTGACAATTCAAATTCAATTTCTAATTTACTTCAATTTCTAATTTTCAGTAAACAAGTTAAATATTCATTTAAATCGCAATAATAATAATATAAGAAATGCGGTTTCTGTTTTGTAAACACGGACGGTTTATGTATTGTTATAAGTATTATAATGATCTTTTAGATTCTGTTTTGTAAACACGGACGCTTTATGTAATGTCTGTGCATGTTGTATTGTAATCATTTTTTAAAATGCATCATAACGAATTCAGTTGAGGAAGAAGAAAGAGATTTTTTGTTCTCAGTTATTCAACCTGAAGAAGTTTTCTATTAAAGAAAATGAAATATCGTTGCAGTGAATTAAAGAAGACATTTTAGGAGTATTGTGTATCTCATGTTGAAATACAGCTTTTCCTTTAAATCTCTTTCACGATTTAAAAAAAAAAGTAATCAGGAGTAATATTTTGGAAAAGTAGGCTTTAGGTTCTCTCGGGAACTTCTTGCTACATTTCTGAATTCAATTAGACCCCATGGTTCAGTGTGCGCTATCTTTTTTTTCCTTTTTTTTTATGAGGAGGGAGTGTTTAAGTCGATATAACATTTCGGGCACAGTCTTGAGGTCAAGGCGCTGGCCTGCCATGAAACTGATGTGTCGGAACGTGGGTTCGAATCCGGGAACTGGAATGTACATTTTCTTCTTTTTCCTGTATTTGTCTTCGTTTTTCTTCTCTTTCTCTTCATGTTCGAAACCGTACCATAATGGTTTCCTAAGGAAGGCAACGGAAAACCATCTCAGTGTCGGTTCCAAGAAATGTGGCAAAAACCACAGCAAATACGTCATAGAACACATAAAAAGAAATCTTTTATACAAGGATATAGCCTGCACATCTGTTCAGCTAACACAATGAAAGTTATAAAAAAAAAACCACACACAACCTGGTTTTCACTTCAATACAGAGAAGTCATGTTCAAGTGATTTGAAAATATATTGAAGTGGAAACCAGGTTGTGTTTTTTATTTAACTTTTATTATATTAGCTAAACAGGTGTGCAGGCTGTACCCTTGTATAAACTATGATCAGCACTTATAAAAGCATACATTTAAAAAGAAATTTCTTATCTTTTAAAAATACTATATTTCACAATCTTTATTTACAAATTCTAAGGTATTTTGGAGAGCTTTTAAAATTATTTAATTAAAACTTTCCTTTCTTAGCAAAGTTTTAATCTAGGAAGATACTCTTATGAAATAATAATTGACGCAGAGAGATTTCCCAGGGGGTAAATCCCCTTTCATTAAGACCAGGTTAGAATCAGAAGACAAAGATTAGACCTGAAGATGACTCCCGGAGTTGGACGAAAGGCCTCAAACTTAGCCTTCAGCTTTCTCGCCTTTTTACGAGATTTTACGAGAGTTTCACATGGATTTGGTTTAAATAACATTGGGATTTATCTTGTTTATTTTCTATCAATCCCCTTCTGGCCAGTTTTTCTGGAAGTTCCTCAAACAAAGCAATTTAGAAGTTAGTTAATGTTAACCTCAAAAAGTTTGCCTTCTGCACGGCAATCCGCAGACGTAGATTTTGGAAGCCGCAGGGATTGTCCAACGATAACTAGTGGGTGGAGGTTTCTAGATTCGGATGTTTAGGCTTCGGAGACCGCAGAGAGGAATTCCCGGATACCCGAGGGGAGTCGGCGGTCGGTCGACCTGATTCTTCGGGTGGTCGCAGATGAAACGTCCGAGTTATTATTGTCTTTCTAGTGAATGTCACAGTGTCGTGGTTTCAAAGCTAGAGTTGCCTGTTTCACTTGAAAGCCTTCTTCAATGGTTGCTCTCATCTGCCAGTAAAGAGTTGTAAAGGAAAATGAATGGGTTGTAAATGGTCATTTAAAATATTGAGTATCAAGAATTACAGATTGAAATAATTTTTATTTGAATAAGCAGTCACCAAACACACAAAAATTTATTTAAAAAGTTTATGTTATAAAAATATTTTAAAAATACATTACAGTAAAACCAGATCGAGAGCTTTCGGAATCTGTGCAATTCCCTTGTCAATCTTATTGACAATGTAAATTTTTAACACACGTTAAGCTTTATGTACGAAATGTATTTTATTTACTTTTTCGAAAGTATTGCATATTTTCTTTTTCTTTTCTTCGTTGTAATTTCTCCGTTGTAGCGATCACGTGGGAAACAGCTATTAGGATTGTGTGTAATGTCTTCTACAGCCCAAACCGGGAGTCGTAGCACCATGAAATATACTTCGTTGTATTCCGTATGGCCTGGAGATTTTGATGAAAACTCACTCCCAGTCCAGGCCTCTTCCGGTTTTACAGGGACACTGACCTGTTCAGGAAAACAGTGATAGCCTACTTTGAGAAAGTTGAGATGTACCACTGACTGAATGGACTCTGCTGATACCCTCGACCCAGTAGGACCACTTTCAGTTCAAGTAGTCACTTACTCAGAGTCTCCGGGACGGGGGGGGGGGGGGGGGGGGGGGGCGGGTTTAGTTACTAAATGAACTCAATGAGGGCATCGCTTGAAATTTTACTTTATCCTTGAATAACAACGACTTGAATAAATGAGTTTTTCTCGCCAATCAATATTTACAGTATCATTTTCAACAAGTGTTTGGCAGTAAAAATCCTTTCAATTTTATGTTTACTATAAACCTTTGAAGTGACTTGTTTCTTAGCTACGGTATTTTAAGCCTAGCGACAGGTTACGTTAGATCGTTATGTTAACGGAGATATTTATTGGAGTAAGTTAATCATTAAAATTGTTTGTTTTGAATTGTTAATAAAAATTATTGTTAATAGTAATAAAAATAATGAAACGCAAATTGAAATGGTGTCGTCAAAAGACGGTAAAGAGAAAAATGTTTGAGACAAAAATAGATTCAGATGTTTGTTTGAATAGATTCAGATGTTTGTTTGAATAGATTCAGATGTTGCTAAAAAAAAAAAAAAAAAAAAAGTTTCCATTTAAAAAAACAAAACTAAGTTGAATATGAAATGACCATGAAAACGTTCATCAAAAATGAAAAACGAATAGCGCTACTTTCTTTTCCCCTTTTCAAGCTTAAATTGTATTTGGAACATGAATCAGTGTAGAGAAAAAGGGTTGTATAAAAAAAGCGTTCTGTAAAACGGTTCCTTTCGGGAAATATTCCGCTTTTTCAGAGCCAATGCCTCATCCTGTACAGAGGCATTTCCGAGAGATTTTGTAATTGTTTAAATGTAAAATATATCATTTTGCATCAGAGAAAAACCTGACGATGAAAGATCTCGAAGCTTAAAGGTTTCCCCCGAAGTAAAAACATTTGCATTTTTATAAAAAAACAACGAAAAAGCATTTCAATGAAGCACCTTTGGTAGAAATAACTAAAATTTAAAAGAGCGATGTCAGTAGATTTAAAAGGAATTGCTTCGAAGATTCCGCATAGGAAGAAACATGAATAGGAAGAAATACAATTCAGAAATTGCAAACTGTAGAATGAAGGTACTGTGTGGGATATGTAACAAGAAGAAACCAGTACAAATCGACAATTAAGAATTACAAACCGGATCCCCTTCTGAAAAGAATGGAGGTCAAGAAAATGTCCATGTGGGAAGTTCAAGGATAGTAGCTTCGACTGAAAAATTGAATAAAAGAGACCAGTGATAGGACAATGATTGAAAATTGTTTTTTGTTTTTTAATTGAATGATATTATTGTTAATGATGATCATTTAGCTGTTAGTTGTATTATTTTGTAGTCATTCAACCATATAACGTATTATCGGGTGGTGAATATCGCTGTAGAACCACACAGCACCTGGTAGAGACAGATAGATAAATCGATCGGCGAATCATACAAAATCCTACTCATTAATTGGAACTATTGAACTGATAGAGTAAATAATTATTATTTCCGCAAAATTCATTATTTGACAAAGATAAATTTGTTTGTCTGTGAAATTATTTCTTTAATTCTAGTTTTTGTTGAATTTTGTTGTTGATTTTTTTTTTCACTCTATAGATTAGCGGCGACATCAAAGACATCGGTTGCCATGGCGACATTTACAGCTCTGCAAGAACTGAGCTGCTATCAACAAAATGTCATATTGTTATGTCGCAAATGCTGTGGTATTGTAGACTTTAAATCTTTCAATCGTGTTTAGAGGCGCTTCGAACAAAGTCCCTGACTTGATGTAATGCTTTTAGAATCGTAAGGATTGCAATTACAATAAGTCTCTCATTGTGCCTCTCTGTATCTATCAACAATTCACATTTATCTTGCCGTTATTATTTGCCGTTAATTGTCAGTATTATCTATAATTCATAAATGAATATATCGCATCATGTATGCAGAATTTAGATAGGTTCATGTCATTGATGTCGTTGTATTGAAATGTCTCTATACAGGGTGTTTCGGAAATGGTAGACAAAGAGAAGAGATACGGGTTTCAAAGGTCATTTTGAGTCGAAAATGTTCTATGACATTTTGTGATAGTTTTAGAGTTAGGAAATGAATGTTTTGGGAATGGTCCCTAATCAAGAAAGTTCAGTTCACAACTTTAATTTAAATTTTATGTTATTTTACTAAAAGTTTCTTATTAAAATTAGGGTCCGTGTTATAAGCCGATAATACGGTATTTTTATTTTCATAATTGTTTCTCCGTATCTTTGGAAGTGTTCATAGTAAGTATGACTGTATTTTAGTTCTATCCCTGCAAATGAGTCTGAATAGAGATACTTTAATTAGGATCAAACATATTTATATATAAGAAGAGATGTATCGGAAATATAGTCCGGCCACGATAACGTGACTATCGGAAGGAATTCAAAATGGAGGACTAAAATTAAAACAATTTTTTTTTTGTTATGTTTTATGGCTGTAACATAATATTCTTCGGAACCTCTGAGAGAGGCTAGTGCTGACGTCGAATCGTCACGTTATCGTGGTTTGACTATAGATAACGTTATCCATAGATAAACAACAAAGGTTAAGACCAAGTATTTACTAGATGACATCTTAGTCCGGCACAGGAATTTTCTTGTTTTATTTTTAATGTGCATAAATTGTTTTCCTTCTTTTATCAAATTTGGCCAACTAGGGACCACGGAAATGGCTCAACCTGACAACATCAGGGCAAAGCTAGTGAAAGTCAAGAAGGGGGCGGGGGACGAGATGCACATCCCGTCCAAGATTTCCCTGTGATAGTAAGTCCCAGGAAGGAACGGACAAAACACAGAAGAAGAAAGAAACAGCCATGCCAACACCGGGATTCGAACCCAGGTTCCGACACAACGACTACTCGGCAGACCGCTCGGCCATGCCGGAACGGCTCATTAATTGTTTTATTTTTAACTTTTGGATGTTTCATATTCTTTGTCACGATTATCGATGGATACGTCATTAAAATTAATATTTCGATGTTATTCTGATCAGCGAGAAACTGTCGATAGAAAATTATGAAAACATCGTCCACGTACTAACACTGCAAAGTCAATCGAACCTCATATAAAAATTTACCATATAATGTGTTTTGAAATGCTTGTGTCACTTTCGTTTATTATTTAATATATTTAACTTAGGCAGACGTTAAAAGAGGACTGGCTCATTGGATTAGGTACTAGTCTGGTGCGGCACTGCTCAATCCTTGGCTACTCTACTCTCTCTAAAACAGAGACTGACTTGATGTCATAGGAATGAAAGACCATTCCATCTTCAGTATTTTAGCCAAGAAATGTTGGAGCTCGTAACTCCGACGCTTCCTTGGACCCTACCTACATCATCGTTAAGTGACACCAACAATTGATTATTCCTGCTTCTCCTAAATGTATATGTTACCATGGCTGGCACACAGTTTTCTCGGCTTTATTTTACATATCGTTCTGTCTTCCTTTTAGAATGTTTCCTCTTCTTTATGGTGTCGGATTCTATCAATATTCACATTAACTCTAGATAAAAGAAACGTATGGAAATTTGTACAAATATTTGCGATGAAAAAGGAGTCGACCATGCGTTTGAATGGCTTTAACTGATTCCCCTAAGTGTCATTCTGGAATCTTCGAATTCAATCGTCGAATATTTTCAATGTTTTTTTTTTTTTATCGAAATGGAACTTTCGTGAATATTTCACTTGTTTAAGACGATCTGCATAGGATATGAATATGAAAAGAATTGATTTTCAATATAACATTGAACGTTAGAACCGCTTCTCTAAACTGTTTTCTAACGCCTGATCTATTTAATAGATTTTATCCCCAGTCCTTTTGCTGTTTTAATGATAATAAACAGATTGTGTGAAATGACATGAAATTGTGTATCTATTTATTTATTTATTTTTAATTTCTTGCTATTAAGACTAATGTCGGCGTTTGAGGAACATGTGATTAAAACAAGAGGCTATTTGTAAATAAATAAAGATGTTCCTACGCTGTCATTCCAACGACCTCAAATGAGACTGAGTGAGACCAAGTATTTACTAAGTGACATCCCAGAAGAGCTGTTAATTGTTTTTGTTTTTTTTTGCGATCATCAGCTGAGAATAGTCACCAGTAAACAGCAAGATCTCAATATAGAGGTCAAGAGGAATAATCGTAGGAAAGAATGTGGAACCTTCAAAAACTAAAATGAATAAAGAAAGACTGTTTGGATTTAAAAATGTAAATCATTACAAGCAAGTAAGTTAAAAAGCTGAAACTTGGTATGCGCTCTTTTATTCTGCTTAAATGACTTATGATTCGGATAATAATGAGACAGATATACGCTTTCCAAGTATAGTCCCATCCCGTTCTGCGACAATTCTATTTTTTGACGCTTCGCTCTTAAAACAGTTTTCAATTTTGTCAACATTCTCTGATTACGGGTCAGCTGATTCGCAGATACGACACTTTTTCGGCATGATACAACACTTTCG
Source organism: Thereuonema tuberculata (assembly GCA_023159025.1). NCBI lineage: Eukaryota > Metazoa > Arthropoda > Chilopoda > Scutigeromorpha > Scutigeridae > Thereuonema > Thereuonema tuberculata. The sequence goes on along the minus strand of JAFIDM010000007.1, from coordinate 36,604,828 downwards.
CGACATGATACAACGGTTTCGAGATACGATACAGCACTTTCGGGACATTATACGACCCTTTCGCGACATGATACGACGTTTTCGAGATGTGATACAACACTTTCGCGACACGATACGACAATTTCGCGACATGTACGACACTTTCGCAACATGATATGACGCTGTCGCGACGTGATACGACACTTTCGCGGCATGATATGACAATTTCGCAACATGAAGCGGTTTGGCGTCCAGATGGCGTCAGTTTGCTTACAAATATAATTCAATTTGTCTTTGTGTAATTTCCTTTTAATTAAATTCAACATCACAATCCTCTTACTTTACATGATACAAAAAAAAAAAACACAAACTTTAACTCTTCAAATAAACATCTTTATCTCTTCAATATTTCAATTCTCTGAACGAGAATTTTCTACAGGAAAACATAAATCAGAAAGAAAAATAACCTCTTTCTTCCATTTCTAACAGAATAGAAGTACAACAATCAAGGAAAAGGATACAAAAAAGTTATAAATAATATCCTCCTTTAAAAATAACCTCCTCCTTTTAATTATTACCTTTACAATTTACAATAATCAGGGATATTAATAAATTCTTAGTTTTGATTTAACATTTTTATTATTGTTTATAATCTTTACAAATAAGCCAAAAGAGATAGTGTTAATCGTCAATGACTTGTTTCTATTCATACATTTCGACATGTTAATAAACCCATATTCCAAGATATAACATTCCGTTTCCTCTTTAGAAATGGAATAAAGAGGTTATTTTTCTTTCTCATTTATGTTTTCCTAAAAAAAATTCTCGTTCAGAGAATTGAAATATTGAAGAGATAAAGATGTTTAGTTGAAGAGTTAATGTTTGTGTTTTCCTTTTAATTAATTCGTAATTTTCCCTTTTTTTTTTTTTTCTTGTGTGATTAAAATATAAAACAATTGTGGTCCCAAACCTCACTCAGTTAATTAATTTTTGATTTTTCACTATTTATATATAACCATTGCATAAAGATACATTGATAAATGAAAAAAATGTAGTATTATGCAGTCCGATGATTTTAGCTTCACGGCGAACATCTGCAGCCTCATTTATTATTTATCATATTTCGAAGTATACCTGTATTAAATCACCATGAAAATGAAATTAGCAATATTATCTGAGAACCTGAATGTTTAATAAATTAACAGGAATTGTAAAAGGAAAGAAAAAAACCCAACAGATTTCTAAATTATATCTTTTATAACATTAGTGAAGTTCAAGGAGCAGCTGGAGTTACTTGTCAACCAATCACAGTCAGCTAAGCGGAAGGATACTAAATGCTTTGGTTTACACCAACTGTGTTTCTTACTGACTAGAATAGTAATCTTTTATTTTTTGTTTACACTGTATCTCATTGCTTATCCAGAACTATCGAATAGTGAATGATATTCTTATAATCAATTTTATTTGGTGGTAATCTTGCCTCGTATTATTATGTCCACGAGTAAATAGTGGGGGCGTTTTCATTTTGTTGCCAATCAGAAATTGAAAGAATTCAATGAAGAACAAATTGGTTGTTTTCTTCAACTCTATCCTGACTTCAGTGAAAGGTTTCGGTTGACATTAGAAGACATTGATTAATTACTTTAGAGGACAGGAAAAAGATCGATGGTTTTTCTTATGCAATGGTTTAAGAAATCTTTTGTAGGATTTAGATAGTTTAGATCTCGTGCTTTTTAAAGTGTTATAATAGAAAGATTTGTAGAACGAAGGACAGCTTCCATAGGATCGGAAAAAAAAATGAAAAATAAAACTAAAATTCTGATCTTCTATTTAGAATACTATGATATTTCTTTCTTTTTAGCGACCTATTTGGGAGCTATTGTGATAGTGACAAAAATCGGTAGCTATTGCGTTTATTCTATCCATCCATCCATCCGTACGTGTCTGTCTACCCCTAACAACTTCCGAACGGAAGGTCAGATCGACAAACGGATTTCACCATCGTGTTCAGAGATCCAAACACCGTAGGAATGGGGTATTTTCAGGGGCCAACGCCCCCCTCCCCCCAAATTCGAGTTAGTTGTCAGTGTTGTTATTGTACCCACCTAAAAACTCCCGAACGAAAGGTCGGATCGACAAACGGATTTTACCGTCGTGTTCAGAAGCCCGAACTATGTAGGAAGAGGGTGTTTTTAGGGGCCAACGCCCTCCCGCCCTCACAAGTTCGAGATATTTAGCATTATTTTCATTGGATTTCTGCTATTAGCTTAAATGTTAGAAATGCAACCATCTCATTTCAGTTGTCAACTGTAGCTTGATGCATAAGGTCACCGATTCATACATTGAAGGTTGTCAGTTCGAATTCGTATATCTATTTTGTTTTGTTGTTTTTCTCTTAATCTTTTTTTCTCATTGTCCACATGGTTTTTTTTTCTCATTTTCCTATCTTTTTTTTATTTTTTTATTTTTATTTTTTTTATTATTATGGGTCATCCTTAGCACAAAATAATATTCACTTTTTTGGGGGCATTTTCACTTTTTTCTTAAACAATTATGAGACTTTGTTAATACATTGTTATTTTTACTCTCAAAGTGACAAACTTCTATAATAACATGGCTGCTTTCATTGATACAACATGGATGGAAGTTAGAGATCCCAATAGGAACTTACGCAACTTCAATTTTCTTAGTATCTTTGCTTTTCTGCCATCGGAAATATCAAATCGTATGTCTAGCTAAGCTTTGCATCTACTTCTTTTTTTACGGATTTAATACGCAACGCTAAGCTTATACCCAATGTCGAAGCCATTTCTGTAGTTCTCCGTAATTCCAGTCACGAATGGGTGTGAATGGATGCTTCGGCAGTAAAGCATCCGAAGCGTGAGTCCATTATAATTTATTTATAATTTATAAATTGTTAGTTTTTTTACCTGTAATTATTGTTATAGCATTGTTGGAACTGTAATTTTTAAATTGAGTGCGTTAAATTAATAATGATAAAAATATTTTTACTGCCTGAAATATTTTTATCATTATTAATTTAACTCACTTAATTTAAAAGTTAGTTCCGACAATGCTGTAACAATAATTACAGGTAAAAAAGAAAATCTAACAATTTATAAATTATAAATTAGATTTTGAAAGAATGATAATCAACATGTAACCTATCGAAAAGGCATTGTCCCTTTTGGTGTCACCGGCAGAAATAACCGTTTTCGTCTCAAAAGAGATGAACATAGCAACAATGTGGACATATTTGCTTTCAAACTCTTTCTTCAGAAGACTCAAGGTTACTGAGCCGAAATATTGAAAAGTATTTCACTTTCCAATATTTTACAAGTTGACGAAACACACATCATCCAAAATACTGCCAAATATATTTGTGGTATTTAATAATTCCTTAACTGTGGATAAATAGTGTAAAACATATTCCAATTCTTACACCCTAATTAAATTTATAATGTTTATAAATGATATTGGAGAACTGTTTGTTTCACATTATAGCCATCATTGTTTATTATTCTTACACTTTTATTTAATGATTGTATATTTAATTTTTTCCATTACATTCGTATGGTAATTCAGTATTTACAATTGGGACCAAACTCTTAAAAAAAATAGACATTTTACAAAATCTTCATTTGTCACCTGACGAAGAGGTCCGAACTTGGATCCCGCAACGTGTAGTGCAGATTTTTAAAATATGTATTTTTTTATATAAATATTACATATTTACTATTGACTAAAAATTTTGTGTATGATTTGATGTTACATACTACGATATGTATAAATTGGGATTGCCGCGAAAAAAAAATTACTAGTATTTTTGAAAGTCTTTGTCCAATGAAGGAACAGGTATTTGGAAGCAGAACAATGTTCGTGACTGTCACAGATTAATTATGGCCTAATCAAATTGCTGATAGATTATGTTTGAAAAGACCGTTATAAACAGATCGTAATGATCTTCCTTCACCGTCTGACCCTCTGGAGCTTCTGTATTCTCATTCCCTGTAGAATTGCCAATGAAAGATGCTAATTAACCTCGCGCACCATTTATATCCACCCATACCTTCATCCCTGGATTGGTCTAATAACCCTTTTCCCGTCGGGCAACTCAATGAATGGACCATTAAAGGGGGGAATCCTTCGCATTGACTTGGAAATATAATTTCACAATTACAGAAGTGTAGTCGTTACCAACAGGACATTCCCGCACCGAAGCACCCACTCCAGCGTATAATGCCAAACAGTCAAAGTGACCATTTGCATAGCTATTGAGGAGGATTGTCACAAGCGAAAGGTAGACGCTACTGGAGGGACCTTTGTTGATCAGCACTACCTTATTTTGCAATGAAACCTCCAAGAAAACTTCAGTAAAATAATTAAATATTTACGAAACTCTAGCAATTCGGTAAAATAAATGTGGATAATTAAAAGTATGATTATGTGACGTGAATTATCCATTCTTCCAAAAAAATAAAAATAAACAATGATATAGTGAAAGCAGTGAAGCAATACCGAGATATTGTATTGTGAATTTTTTCAGTTTATATTCTTGGTTGCATGCGTAGCAAAAAGAAGAGCAACAATTGTGCTTTTCGTAATCGTTGTTGTTTATTGATGTCGTTGTGGTTCTCAGACAAAACAGGAATTAGAAAGAAAACAGAATTCCTAAACAGTAAATGATTCTACAGTTTGTTTTAGTGATAGATTAAGAAATATAAGATGATTAAAGTCGCATTTCTTAATCCCTTTTTATTTAGTCGGATGATCTGTGAATATTTAATTGGGAAGCTAAACAAGATTTACTTCCTAACTGTGTGTGAAATTTTTATCCGACAGAAAAAAGAGCAATGATGTATTGAAATGGGAATGTGCACAAAAGGAACAATTGGAACATTTATTTGTGAGCTCAGGTTTTCGGGATTAAGTTTGTTTTAAAGTTAACAACATATCAGCTATCTTTTTATGATGCTACGCAGTTTTGCAAGATGTGAGGTACTGCTTTTACTGCATTTCCTTTATCACTTAAATATTTTTTCTTTTTAAACAAAATAAATAAAATACTCTTTAATCGTCACCACGCTCAGCTACTATATATGTTTTTAATTAACTTCACCACAGTAAAGGGTAGGGAATGTGAAATAAGTCCCCACGAAATAAGTTTCACATGATAATTCTTTCTATTCTATTTGAACATTTCTATTCTTTGTTTGTCTATCTGTACGAGCACCACGTTAGAACGGTTGGACGGATTTCCATAAGATTTGTTCATTATGTTTGTTCCAACTTCAAAGGTGACTATTTTGATCGCCACCTCTCCCATCCCTCGAAATGGACTTCCCCTTCGCTGCATTCTCATCCCCACTACGCGAGAAATGCCTAAACATATATTCATAGGTTATTTGTGTTTAGGCTACTCTAATGCAGAAACAGTAAAGCAAAATTTTAAAATCCTTCATTGTTCGAATATTTTAGGAGCAAAATTAATTTATATTATGAATTAATAATTATTTAATAATAATAATAATTAATAATTATTCAATAATAATAATAATTAATATTTATTACTTTTTTATTAAGTAAATGTGACTAAGTGATATGACATCCTACAACAGTTTTTTCAGGCTTCTTGGCGATCATCAGTCAGGGATGAGAACAGTA
>JAFIDM010000007.1:36556365-36594185 GCA_023159025.1 Thereuonema tuberculata | reverse complement strand
CATATTGCAGCGCGCAGAAATCCTTAGACGAAGTAAACGTTGACATATCATTGTTTGATCAAAACATCTTCAACTCTAAATATATATTAAAAAAATACATATTTATAAACAAATTTTGGGAAAGAGTTCTTCTTTCCTTTGTTAAGATTCAAATAGAACTCTTTCCGAAAATTCGTTAATAAATATATTTATTCTTTTATATATTTGGTGTTGAAGATATTTTGGATCTTATAATATAAGAAACGATATAAGGAAGAAGTACGGACTTCTTCCTTATAAGTTATATCATTGTTTGGGTTCTTTTTTTTAAGAGAAATTCTCGCGCTAATTTCAAGGACCCACTTGAAACAAAATGTCCGTTCCTTAAATATACAAACCATGTTTCAAGAAGATTCCTCCAGCGTTCCAAAGTCTAAAACAGACACATTTGATGAACCTCACTGTTCTAGGACAGTAGGTTTTAAAAACAAAAATTAAAATTAAATTTAGCAAAAGCTTGAAATAACTTTAAATACGTAGAGGATTACTTAAATATACAAAAAAAACTCTACACATAGTAAAAAATAAAATAAAAATCATTCAATATTTTTATTTTAAAATTTTAATAACAAAACTGCCTTTCATGAAAGAAGCGACCATTTAATATACTTGAAATAGATCAATTATTAGACGTGACTAAGAATTTATTAGTGACCCATTTGGGAGCTATTCTGTTAGAGACCAAAATAGGTTTGTCGCTTTTGCGTTTGTCCTGTCGTCCGTCAGTGTCTGTCCTAACAACTCCCGAACGGAAGGTCGGATGGACAAACGGACTTCACTCTCGTGTTCAGAGGCCCCAACACTATAGGATACTTTCAGGGGCCTATAGTGCTTTCAATGCTTCTATTCCTCTATTAGCTTAAATGCTAGAAATGCAACAATCTCATTTCAGCTGTCAGTTGATTGGTAAAGTCTCGGACTCATACACTGAAGGTTGTGGGTTCGAATCCGTACATCTACTGGGTTTTTTTTTGTGTGTGTGTGTGTGTGTTTTTATCTTAATGTTATTTCTCAATGTCCGCGTGGGTGTTTTTTTTTTTCTTTTTTTCCTAACTTTTTTTAAAATTTTTTTCCTAATTTTTGTTTTACTTTTCCTTACGTTATTGTACTTCCTTTTTTGTTATTATTATTCTTAACTTTTTTATTATTATAAGTCGCCCTTACATTTATGCTTTAGCACAAAATTATATTCACTTGTTAATATCAGTTTCGACAAAACTATCGCAAATGAACAATTTTGAAGTTTTGTATAATACATGTGTTTGAACGGAAATTTCTAAAATGAAAATTAATAAATTCAATTAACTAATTAAAGAATTCATTAAGAATTAATTACAAAGATATACCTGAAGTTTTATGTAACAAGATATTTTCATCTTATTCTTAATTTTGTTTTTTGTTTTTATTGTGTAAAATAAATTCTTGAGAATTTAAAATAAAATTTGTGCCTAATTCAAACGACCACCAAAAAATATCTGAACGAACTTGGAGTTTACATTCCGAAAAAGAATCAAACGGAAAAGATCAGACACTGAAGCGTCTCTCTAAAGTCTTCTTACAATCTGCTGTTTTCATGTATTTTCGTGAAGTATGATTTACACTTACCCCCCTGATACAAATTTCCGCATTAATTCAGTAAAAAAAAAAAAAAAAGTTTACAAAAAAAACCACAATAACAATTTTCCGTGAACCACTCACAGAACATTCGAGATCATTCCAGCGAAGTCAGATTAAATATAGCATCACAATCGAATGAAAAACAAATACATTAATTAATAAATCCTGATGTTTCATCAGAAACGTTGCCTCTGTCTTCATAAAAATTAATCATTCAACGTTAGTTTTGCTAACTTTCTTGTTCTTTTATAGCCACTAATTATTGGGGATTTTCTTTTCTTTTTTACACACTAGTAATTCCGGGTTTATTTGGAGGTGGTACAATCACGTCCACTGATTTCCGGTAATTACTCAGCGTTACGTTCTTTTCTCCTTAATGACCAGAGGAGCTGCTTCCACGCCTACAAGATATCAACGAAGGTCTCTTTTTTCTCAAACGGATACAGTTTGGGATCTTCATTCGTTTATTACGAGGTATACGCTGATAGTGGCTACTGAGCATCCACAACTGGCGCATTAATTTTGGGGAGTGACGGGAGGGTGTGGGGCTTAAAGAATCGTGCTCATATTTCAAGTTGGACCCATAAATAAGCCATTACCAAATTACCATTGTACCAAGGTTTAAAGAAATCCATGTAGTCATTTTTAGGGAAGGATTTCGGGGTGATTTGAGAGGCAGAGAATAAAACGAATGGTCTATGTTTTGATTTGAATCATAAATAAAGTACAAATCAAATCTAAGTTTAGACGTTTTAGCGTGATGTGCAAACAAACAGAAAAATTAAGTTGAAGTTGCGATCAGGCCCAGAGGACCGCGCAATGCAGCTGGAGGGTAGGCTCCAGTGTTCAGAACCTACGGGACAAAGTTGAGGACGGGGGGGTCGGCCCGTCGCTCGCCCGCCTTTAACTCCCGGGAAAGAAACCCGGTACCCATTCTATAGAGGGCTGGGTAGACCCTAGGGCCCGTTTGGAGGAGAAAGAAGCGTGGAAAAATTCCCGTCCTCCGCCGAGGCCGGGAATCGAACCCGCTACCTCCAACCCGCAGCCAAGCGCCCTTACCCACTCGGCTACCGGGCCCACAAAAGAGAAAAATAGAAAACAAAAATGTGTAGAACAATATAATAAAAACTTTGTGATATGCATATTAAATATAGTCAATTCATTTATACCTCTGAAGACACGTGACAACTCCTTATATGGTAAACGATTGAGCATTAGTTACTCCGCATACTTCCGTTTTGAACATGGTTCTGAACATGGCGGCTGCTGAACACACACCGTTTTCTTTTGTGCCAAGAGTCTTTGAAGGGTCAATCGAGAGGAATCATTTGGAATGTTATTTTTTATTTCAAGTCGTCTTTCTCTATCGTAAAACGGTTGAAGCAACAGGTATTTCATCTCATTCAATATTGTTAAGGAAACCGAAGCCTCGCTTACCACTAAGCCTATCCCATTGTTTGAAACAACGGGCAAGAAAAGAGAGCAGCCGGCATCGATAACAGAAATGGACGATTAAAGACAAACTTTTTATGAAATCAAAAATACGAAAAAAGTAAATCAATAAAATAAATATATAAAAAATATTCTTAATATTGAAAAACCAACAAAAATAATAAAAATTAAACATTGTAGTGTGATGACGAAATCATTTTGATATATAACACTTTTCATTCCATAAAAAAATGCCAAGTAATACAAAAGCTTTTGTGTTTATGCGAATATCTCAAAATCAAATTTTGGTGCTTGGTCAAATGATGCCTAACACCATCCAATTATTATGTTGTACTTCTCGTTAAGGTTCGACTCAAGCAACTGCAGGTGATTGCAAACCTTTTATTTCTTTTGTATATTTCTTTTTCCAATGCACCTAAAATTCTCAAAATTTAAACATGAACTTGGAAGCATCTGGTATTTCTATTTTCTTGTTTTTAATTTTCAAAATATTCTGTAATTAATTAAATAAAAGCTCAAAAACAGTCAATCTTTTGGGTGTTTTCAAGTATTACTCGGTATTTTAAACTTAAAAAAAATTGACGAAAACTTGAAATGATAAAAACTAGATAAAATAATGTTTTGTATTTAAATATTTATTATTAATGCAGTAGTTAATGTAAAAAAAAATATTTTTAGGTTTATTTCTCTATTTTTGGCATTTTTGTTTTAAATTTTTGGATTAGTTAAGAATTCGCCGTAAAGGCTTCGAAAATTTGGCTTTTTACGTTTTGCTGAAGTAAAGGTTACAGAACTAAAGTAAGATTTTCCTTGCTGAGTCAATAATCCTTTCACCTTTTTTAAATACGGTGCCATGGATAACAAATGAAAAAAAAAAAAAAAACCATGGATAACAAATGAAATGATAAACAAGATGGAAGAGAGAAGAAAATGGAAGAATATAAACAGTGAAGAAGGAAGAAAGAAATATAGATTGCTAAATAATGAGCTAAGAAGAGAAACGGATAAGGCAAGGGAAATTTGGCTGAGTAATGAATGTAAATCTATTGAGGAGATGGACAGAAAAGGACTCTACGATAAGATGTTTATGAAAGCTAAGGAACTTACCCATTATAAGAAAAAAGATGTAAGGAGCCTGCCCATTGAGAATAAACGAGGAAAACTGATATATGACAAGGAAGAGCAGAGTGATAGGTGGAAGGAATATATTGAGGAGCTTTACGCAAAGAATGAAAAACCAGATAAAATAGTACTAGAAAAACAGGATGAAATTTTATTTGAAGAAAGAGGTCCGGACATACTGAAATGTGAGGTGGAAATGGCTATTAAGGAGCTAAAAAGTGGGAAAATGGAGGGTGTAGATGAGATTCCTGGTGAAATGTTAAAACAGCTGGATGAATGTGGAATTAATGAGATTTTGGGGCTTTGCAACCTCATTTATAAAACAGGCGAATGGCCTAGAGATTTCACTAAAAGCTTTCTCATTGCCTATTGGAAAAACTAGTCACCCTACTAAATGTAGTGACTATAGAACAATTAGTAAAATCTCGCATACCTCTAAGGTGATGTTAAATATTATCAAACGACGTCTATACAACAAGGGGGAATACTATCTAGGAGAGGACCAATTTGGTTTTAGGAAGAACAGGGGAACAAGAGATGCAATTGGAGTGATGAGAACAATCTGTGAAAGACATACTGAAGTTAATCGAGAAGTTTATATTTGTTTTATTGATCTGAAAAAAGCCTTTGATATGGTGAAATGGGATAAACTGATGAAAGTACTAAAGAAGATAGGTGTGGATTGGCGAGATCGTAGACTAATTGCGGAACTTTATATGAATCAAAAGGCAATAATTGAGTCAAAAGGAGGAAGCAAAAAGGAATGTATAATTGGAAGAGGAGTGCGACAGGGTTGCTGCTTATCCCCTGTGCTATTCAATATCTTTTCGGAAGAAATGATAAACGAAGCTTTTGATTGTGAAGAGGATACGGGAATCAGTATTGGAGGAAGAAGAATAAAAAGCATTAGATTCGCGGATGATTTGGCTATTTTAGCAGAGAGTGAGGAAGATTTACAACACTTGCTGAAAAGATTTAATGAAGCCTGTCTTAAATTTGGAATGGAAATCAACGCCAAGAAAACAAAAGTGCTGCGAGTTGCCAGAAATGCTGAAAATGTATGTATTAAATTAAATGGAGAAAAGGTGGAACAGGTCAAGCAATACAAATATTTGGGAAGCATAATACAGGAAGACGGCAGATGTAACTTAGATATTAGAGATCGAATTCGTAAGGGTAAATTTGCATTCTATAACAGAAAAAACTTGTTCACAAATCAGATGGATATTGAATTAAGAAAAAGACTTATAAAATGTTACATTTGGAGTATATCCTTGTATGGTTCAGAAACTTGGACTCTGAGAAAGAGAGATGCTGGGATGCTAGAAGCATTTGAAATGTGGCTATGGAGGAGGATGGAGGAAATTAAATGGACAGACAAGGTGACTAATGACAAAGTTCTCGAAAAAATTGGGGAAGAGAGAAGTTTATTAAAGAACATTAGAAGAAGAAAAAAGAACTGGATTGGTCATGTGCTGAGAGGTGAAAATCTCATGAAGGAAGTATTGGAGGGGAAGATTGAGGGAAAGAGACCAAGAGGAAGAAAGAGAAAAATAATTCTGGATGACCTTTTGGTTACAAGTGGATATCAAGGCCTGAAAGAGGAGGCAAGAAATAGAACAACTTGGAGGAAGAGACATTGCTGACCTTATTTGCTGCTTGCCATTGGACCTGTCTACGACAGAACACTGATGATGATGATGAAATACGGTGCAATAAAGCAAATTGTGATTTTTCTGAAATTAAAAATATATATTTTTACATTTCAATTATATCTTGGCATGTAATTTCTTCAAAAAACCTTTCTTCAAATAAAATACTAGGTATAGTCTCAGCTTTTTATTGGGAACTGAGGATGCAGTGCTGAGAGGTCAGTTTTTCATCGGTATGGATACTGAAATAATCGAGTTCATCATTTTAAGTAGACATTAAATGAACAATGTTCCAAATATTAAAGAAATCAGTCCAACTGTTTTAGCGTGGGATTTCGGGAGTCATTTTTGAGAGACCGGAAAATTAGAGGGCAAAATTAATGTGCCTTTGTTTTAAATTGGACCACAAATAAGCAACTATCAAATTTTATGAAAATCCATCCAGCCGTATTAGCGTGATAAGAGTACAATCAGAAAACAGACAAAGAAAAATATTTAAATGAAATAGGTATTTTCGCAGTCAATAATATATAAGCAAAATGTAAGTAACAGATACAAACTTCTTGTATTGATTAAGAAAATGTGTAAAGAGTTATTTACTGTTACGCAAACTTAGGTTGATTAGCGTTAAATTTGATTTAGTTGCTTTGTCATTGTCGTCCGTTTCAAGGCCAACTAATAATACAGACCCTGGGCGCGGATAAGAAAATGGTAGTAGCATATGTACAAAAGGATTTTTTTTTTTTAAATCAAGTCGTAACTGTACAATAACAAAGGTATTATTATAGGAGTGTGTGCTTACAATTGCAGCTGATGAGTTTGTTATTCCGTTATAAAGTAATAATGCCATACATAGAAATACGAAGTACTAAGTTAACAGCGATTACCTGTCTCTCAAAGCGATGACCACAGAGAGATCGCTGACAGGAATTTACTGCATTAATGTTGACATTTGTGGATATCCATTACGCCCCCACAGATACCGCAGTGTCGTTTTTTTTGTGTGTGTGTGTTGCCAGCATAATCTTACGAGACCTACAGATCCCGCATCGCTGAAATTGAATCTCGTCAGGAGGGCTACTAACACAAACAAAGAACAACTTTATAACAAAAAAAGGTTTTAAAACGCAATTTTCAAACAAGAATTACGCTTGTCTGTCCGTCTATAAATTAAGTCAAAACTACGTATCCTAGAAGGCTGAAGATAGTTTTAAGTTGTTATAAAAAAAAAATCAATATTAAGTTTGTTAAAAATTGGGATTAGAAGAGAAGGAGTTGTGTTTTTTTTCTTCTTATTTTCAAAACTTTTTATGCCATTTTACCACGCGAGTATTTGTTTTCTTTTATACTGTATTTCGCATATTTTAGAATACTGCGCGTCTGAAAAGTGGTTTTTCCGGCTATTCTTTCTTGGTCTTATAAAAAAAAAAGTCTCCTAAGGACGATTTTCATGAAATTTGGTATTTTTCAAGACCGCTTAGTAGTTTCAGTCAACCGAAATTTTTATGGGGATTATTTAAAAATTAAAAAGCCATTCTACCTTTTTTTTTTAAAAGAACTCTCTTTTTAAAACAGCAGTAGTTCTCTACTTCACCGCTATTGATGCACTGTGGAATAGTTGCGTAATTTCAGTGTTCATTATACTAAACGAAACATTAAACTATAAACAGACAAAGTTACGAAAGTATACAAAGATCTCACTATTGTTAATGAGTGACACTTACATGAGTGACCCGTTCAGGCACAGTCTTATGGTATAGACTACGGTCTGCTATGAGACAAGCGTCTGAACCTGGGTTCGAATCCCGGCCTAGGCATGTACGTAACTACATCTATGAGTAGAGTGTGAGCTACCTCCTACGTTGTACGCTGGGCAACAATTCATCAGCTAAATAGTTCAGTTTCGCCCCTTGTCGAGGTCAAACTAGCAGAAATGCTGAGAACCCGGGCGTTGGATTAAAAAAAAAACTTGTTTTGTTTTTATGTTAGCATGCACATCACGCTGAAATGAATGGACCGATTTTCTTAACACTTAATACAATTCTTATTTGTGGATCAACTAAAAACATTATTTTATTCTTTTATTAAGTTAAGGGAAGAAAAACAATTTTTACAACACTTTGTGAAATGAAACTTCTTTCCTTTCAGTCAGTGGATGCTTCTTAGTGGAAGGTTTGCTCTGCGTTAACTTTGTATCTAAAGTGACTTATTTTGAGGTCTTTCAGTCAATTAATTAAATACTATTCGAAATATTTAAATGAAAATGATGAAAACTTTTTTAGTTAAGTTTCAGGAACTTTGAAAGTTGAAAGCAATGTCTCTTTGGATTAAGTTAAGTCTTTAGATTAAGTTAAGCCATCCAAGATAAGTCTTGAATGCAAATCAAAATCCGTGTAATTAACTGCCGGCATAAAAGTGTCTTTAGACAATTTAAAGAAGGCGATTTTCGAACACTAATGTTAACGATGCAACATTCAGCAACACACTGTAACAAGAAACTGAAACGTCAAATACCTACACTGCAATCTTCTGTAAAAATTAAACAAATAGACTTGTACAGTCTAGATTTCGTCTTTCTGTACAAAAGACCTCTAGGATATTAATGGAGGAGAAGAAATTTCATTTTTCTTCCTCTAAATTCGTCATGAATATATTTGAATACATTTTGAAAAATAACAATAAACACAAATAATGATTCAAGGAGTGTTTAATTTTTTACAGAAGATTGACGTATGAAACTGAAACTTTTGCAGTAAAGGGTTTCTATCACTGAAAGTATGCTTTGAATTGAGTCTATAAATAAAGTAAATTCTTAAAAAGTGGAAAATTATCACATTTTATAAAGTTTTTGGACGAGTTTTGGGATGAAATTTTCGAATGATGGGAGTGGTTTCATGATTGTATTGTGGGTGTATTATTTAACTTTTGGTCAAAAAAATTGTACAGAGACTTAGAGAAACCTGGATTTTATTCCATTTTAAAGATGCTCGATATGTGCACAGCTAGTGGCTCTGAACACATCAACCCTGTAATCAAGTTCGTCCAACACTCGATGTAGCAATTCCCTGTCAATTACAGAAAAAGCATTGCAGTCCGCAGTTCTGGCAGATCATCCGGTAATGGTGGCACAAACGCTGCATCTTTCACATACCCACATAAATAAAGTCACAAAGGATTAAGTTAGGGGAGCGTGGAGGCCAAGGCAACGGTGCATGATCATCATTCCCGGTAAGGCCAATCCATCGGTTTCGCAATGTAAATTACAGAAGTCACGAACGTCCTGATGGAAAAGTGGCGGAGCACAATCTTGTTGGAAGTTGAAGTCCATTCTGTCTGTCTTCACTGGTTACGCACGAAAGTGGTCCGTACGCGTCCAACTGATTCTTCATGCATACGAGGACATTGCTTTCCCTTTACAGAGGCATCCCCTAATTGTAAATTGTTCATGTCGTCGTCGAATGGAGTTGGCGCTGGGTGGATATTTATGGAACTTCGTTCTGAAGTGACACTGGACCGTTGTGACAGAATGAGTTGCATGGAATTCGAGGATAACATACGCTTTTTCATTGATCATCGTAATTTTGCAACTGCAACGCTCTCGTGGTTGGAGGCGGAAACATATGCCTGCCGGGCAATTCAAACGAAACTTTGAGAGATGCTTATCTTATAATTACAAACTCGATCACGAGAGTTCTATGAATATGGCCATTACAAGGTCATGAAACCACTCCAATCATTTGTAGACACCCTGTATTATTGACACTGTATATTCAAAGCACTACAAGTGAAACATTGAGCGTAAAGCCTACCTGATATTAAGTTTTATTATTGTTTTTCTTACTTCAAAGTACTGCCTTACTCTCGGGTTTGCATTGATCCCAGTGTTTTTTATTTATTCATTTTGTAATCTTTGCTTTAAGTTCTGAAGGTGCGGCGTAAATTGGTATTGACTTGGTTTTTGATTACTTTGCCTGGAAGCGTTGTTCGATTTGTCCATTGTGAAGAGAGGATACGTTAGGTCAGAACCTCGGAAATTAAGATATTCAGGGAGGACTGACCGAAGAGCGAGAGAGCTTTAATACCCCATAAAGGCCACCAGGGATAGTTCACAGCACTCGTCGATCGGAAGTGGAGGTCCAAGCCAGGGAAATTCAATAAAAGGCAGCGAAACGAAGCCACCCACCCCCAGTGCCTCTCTTTCCTAATTTCCCCATAGGCTTAATCGAAGGGGTAGGGGGGGGGGGTAGAAGATGCGTCAGCCCCCGTTGAACGATTGAAGCGCAGAGAAGAGCAAAATATAAACATGCTTCGTTCTTTTTTTTTTTCTTGATAGCTTATTGGCTGGGTTTTTGTAGGCAGTTTTTAAAGGTACTATTCGAACGCATGTTTTGTGTCGATTAAATCAAAGTAAAAAATCCATTTCAAAAGAATAAAAATCCAGTTTCACTTTTGCCAGCCATCAAAGGAACCTCATTTACCGAAAATTGTGGGGAAACTGCCTCACCCTTGAGAATAGAGCGGTGGTTCGCAACCGCTGGGGCGAGAAGCTTCTGCCTGATAAGCTTGGAGATTGCAGTGTTCAAGTGTGTAATTCAAAACCAAAGCAAGATAGTTTCGAATAGGAGCACAGTAAAAGTATATACAAAAAAAAAAGGTCAAAAGAGTTTGCAGCCTACTTAAATAAAAGTAAGAAAAAAGAAAAAAAAGTAAGGACTTTTTTTTTTTTTTTTTTTACTTTTAGTCTCCTGATAAGATCAGCAGACTAATATTCCCGTTTTGTCTGTCATGTAGGCAAGTATCATTAAAATCTCCGTAAATTATTATTAAAATCTTAGTAAATTATCATTAAGCACAACAATCGCAACAATTGCATCTCATTACATTTTCTTATCAGAAGATGTTGCGAAGCATTGTGATTGGTTACTAATCGCTTTCCCTACCTTATTTTTATTTAAAGTTATGAAAACAACAAAAACGTACAGCTTACATTTATAATATCTACTGAATATTATAAAAATCTTCGATTTTCTGGAAAAAAAAATAAAATCAAACCGTTCTTAAGGCCGGTTTCTGCAAAGTCTTAAGCTAATCCTGGATTAAGTCCAATTGAAATCAATGGAGTTGTGACCTGAGATAATATTAATGTTATTTGTAGAAACTGGCCGTTAATGGATTAAGGATTAATACTCGCTGTTTAAGACAATGAATAGTAACTTATACAAGATAGAAATCAGTTGTTTAGATTCTTTGCTAAGCATTCTCGTCTTCTCTCGATAATTGGTTGACACTGATCCATTTGGAAAAGATTTCAAATGTAAAAATGACATCGTTGCTAATCCATGAACTTGCATACCAAGTATCAAGAAGATCCGTCCAGCGATTCAAAAGGAAAGATACATTTAAGTCGGCGTGCACCAGTGCTCTGTCAAAATGGTTATCAGTTGATGAACCGCTACTCGAAGTTCTAGAGGTCTTCAAAGGAAAGTTGGTGTACACCAAGCACAATTAGATAATACTTCACTGATGAATCCTTGATAGCACATCTTGTTTCTAAATGTTTTGTGATTGTCTAAAAAGAATTAATGTCATTTTCGTCTGACTTTTCGCATGGGTGAGTCCTTTTCAAAATGGTAGCTTCCACGGAGATACAAAAACACGTGGTTCGAATTTTTCCCTTCAAGACAAAAATCACGAAATGAATTATCTTTGGATCAAAGGATGGAGAATAAAACCGGCAAATTTTCTATATAATCAGGAGCTTATCATTAACGGGAATCTGGGATAGCATATTAGAACTCTTCCAGATTCCCATCGATGATAAGCTCAAGACGTGAAAGTTTGGCTATGGGCAGCTTTATTACAATCAATCAAAGGATGGAAAATAAACGTGATTATTTATGAATTATCCTTATCTAACATTATTTTTGGAACTTTTAAAATACAACAAATTCGTCGTCATCACAGGAACTAAAGTCAATGTCGGCCATCTTGAAATACGTGAACATCGCAGGAGCCGATGGGAATTTTCTGATTGAGGAATGATTTAGCGGAAGAAAATTGGGCAGCTAAATTTTGATGATTTCACATCGATTTAATGACCGTTGAATGTTAATGCACAGAAAATGCAGATTAAGGGGAGATTTAACAATTCTCAATTTAAAATAAACTGGATGCACATCGTCTACAGACTGACTGATGTAATGATCCTCACTATTAGTAAATATTCTAAAAAGGTTTATTCATTCATAAAAGACAGTGTTTAGTCACTGACTCCTTAACTATTGCTACAATTTAACCAAAACCAGTAGAGATTTTTTTTTTGTAATATCTTCCGTCTATCTCTACAATTTCATCTTTGTTGAATGTACAGTGTTTGTTTTATTGCGATTAAGAACAACGTCGTAACTTCATTGCTGTTAATCGTAATTTGTACCAACTTCAGTAAGGACCTTTATTCTTACTGCCTACATCTACCTCTAAAATTTCAGCTTTCTAGATTATGTAATTTTTTAGTTATCACAAATGGACAAGCATGTATATTCCGAACTAAAAGTTACTTTGAAAATCACTTTTCTTGTAGCACTTTTTTCCACTCCTTTGCATATTAAATAGTTTTAAAAATAGTCTGTGATACCACACGTGTTATAAAATGATAATTGGTATGATAACTTTCAGATGTTGAAGGGGAAAACGTTCGTAATAGAGTTATATTATTTTATAGCTTGGGCTCCATTTTGCTTAAAAAAAAAAGCGATAATAGATACTGGACAATTTACACTTATTGGATTAAAGTTTTTAGCGTATTTGGATAATTCGTTTTTGGCTTATCAAGAATGAGATTCAGTAAATTTTTTTATTATTATTTTTTGGATCTAAGCCCGTATCTAAGAGTTCAACTTTTTCGAAATCAATAGGTTAACGCTATTATCTAATTACCATTAAAATTTGAGCTTCCTAATATCAATAGTTGAATTAATGTGATATATATATATTATTAGATGGCTATTTTGGCCTCTGGTTCCTTATTTATAGGTCCAGTATGTATCGTAATCAATAAGGTTAAAGTTCTTTTTTTTTTTAATTCTAAACCTGTCACTAAATGCCTGATGTCATTAACTTTTGAGCTTCTTCAGAGAAATTAGTTACAGCGTTATTTTGATCAAATATGGAAGAAACGATGAAAAGACATTTTATTTTAAATCAAAATTATATTTTAATACTTTTCTTGCTTCTTAAAAAGTACCAAAATTTTTTGGTAAAATCATAATTTTTTGTGAGAGTTTCCATGAAAATATCAACTCTTATTAAATTTTTAAATCTTAACAGAAAGTTTTTCAGTTATAAATAACATTTATAAGTATTTTTTAAATTTTTTTTAAGTAATTTTTTTAACAAAAAAAATTATATTTCAAAACATTAAAGGTCAGAGAAAGAAACTATCAAATATAATTCTTTATTTAAATCGTTCTGATATAAAACGCATACAAAAAAAAAAAAAAAAATCTAAATATTGGAAACCACTGCATTACAGTACAATGGATAATCGATGTCTGAACGGCAATTAGCTGAATTTCGCCGAATTTGAAGATATCTACAGGGAAATACAGAAACAGCCTCAATTTGTTTTAATGTAGCAAAGTTTAACGTGCAGATGAAGATTTAAAAGAAAAGGGGAAATTACTCATCATGCACATAATGAAAACAAAACAAAACAAATTCATGCCAGAGCTAATCAACGAAGTGGAGTCTGAGACGGCCGTTTCATCATCTTTATGATTCATCAGGCAGATTTACCATTTCGTAACAAGCTTTGAAGGCATGATGGAACCCATCATATGTGGAACCCATATTTTAGTCTCAATTTGTATTTACTGAAGATAAAAAGCTTCATTACTCATTTTTTATACTATTTCGAATTCAAAAGTAAATCTATGTATATAGATTCAGAAGTAAATCTAAAATCTATGTAATTTTAGGCCTAACTGTTTCATTAAAACTGGATGCTCTCGTGTTCTATTATCTCAACTCGTGATTCACTCCACCAATCTTAATCTCTCATTAGTTCGGATAATCGGCGTTCCATTGTAGTGACTTTGTACACTGACAGTTAAAATCTTGTGGACACCATCCAGTTGATTTTTTTTTAAATTTTTTTCCTGACAAAACGTACAATGACGTGATTAATTTATACGAGCTACTGTTGTATCAGATCTGGAAAGGTTTCGAAATTGGACTTTCTTAAAAACTTTTTCGCTCATATTGTTTGTTCTTTGGCTTTGCTTAAAACGTTTTTTCACAAGCGCTTTTAAAAATGAGACACTTCGTTCATTTTCTTTTTCATTGGTGAAAGGCGTCTTCAAATATCATCTAGAGAAAATGTTCTGTCTCTAGTAAAGTCTACCTCGATTTTCTTACTAGTACTAATGAGATTTAGTGTATTACATTGTTATTCTGTTTTCGTAAAGGAAAGAGCAGCTCATCAAATCGGTATGTGCATCCGCTCTATTAACTTTGAAACAGCTGCATGGATGTTCTTAAACTTGGCATGCACATTTATGTACAAGAGATGATCTTACTTTCGTATTTGATATATTTTCCTTGTGGGTGCTTGTCGAGAGATAAGTGCATGAAGGCGAGAAAAATTCCAATAGAAAAGCTTTACAACCTATAGGACTATAGAGACTGCGACGGACGGACAGGATGAGGAGCTGACCAAATCTGTAAGGAAAAAAAAGAAGGCGGGAGGGGGAAGGAGAGAAGAAAATAAGTGAAAGGGTTAGGAAAATCTTTTTTCTTTTTTGGGGAAAACCATACTGATACAGGCTAGTTACAGAAATGCAATCATTATAACAGAATGGATTGGTTAGTGTAATAATAGATTCTGCATTTGCATAGAAGATGCTGAGTTTCGTGTGCAAGGATTAGAGGCTGGGCAATATCTATTATATGACCAGTGTCTCTGACATGTAATGCGGTGAGGCAATTAAAATCCTTAGTACGAATAGCTGCGGCGTACTGCCCTGCTCGGGTTTTGATAGGCTGTCGGGTCTCTTCTACGTATAGACATAGATTGTAAAGCATAAATGACACCAGGAGGAACAGAATCAACACTATTAATGGAAGAGGAATGGATAACAAATATAGGAGAAGTCAATGTGATGTTGCATGGCTTTAATAGTTTAGTAAGTGATAGAAATAAAGAATGATTGAAGGGAATTGAAACATAAATATTGTTCAATCTCTAGTTTAGACAATGAAACATGTCGTTTCAATGTGTTAAATGTTCTTGTATCCTATTATTTGTATGTTGGCTTTTCCTTTAGATTCTAATTACTTTACATAACTTACGTTAAATTTTGTTTTTTACTTTGGTAAGATAACTATTAAAAGTAATCGGATTGAAGCAACTTAAATAAGTAATAGGGATTGAATGGAAAATTTTTACAATGGAGACAACGGAAACTTTTTACTGTTTTATTTTCAGCATTTTATATGATAAACTTAAAAATACATAGGAGACTTTAAACGGAAAAAAGGCAATTTTAAAGAACAAGTTTTTGTAGATAGTAGACTGTAAGTTCTTTGAGAACTTGTTGTTTGTAAATAAACATGATTTGATAATGTAGTGTAGGTTATTCGGAAACGTGTTTGCATGAAGGCAAATACTGAAAAAAGGAAAGTCTTCTCATTTGGTGGCTTGATTTGTACTTGCCAAACAAGGGTCGATTTTGTCTGCGCATGTGCAGTGAATGGCAAAAGAAGGCTAATTTCTGATTCCTCGAGAAAACTTAACGACGGAAAGGAGAAGAAAAAAATAGAGAGAGAGAGAAAGAAGGAGGGAAAAAATAAAAGTGCATTAATGGTATGCGAACTCTCAATTGAAGGAAATGATGGGAAAAGGAAGGGGAGGGGGTCTTTACTCGAGGGGTAAAAAGTAGGAAGCGCTAAGAGCGAAGAAGAAAATGAAAGGAGAAATATCGCAGTTGAATAACAAAATATAAATACCAAACAGTGTTCTTCAAAATTTATTATTACTGTTAAATAAAATCTAAGGATTGTCTGTTTTTCAGTTACAAGAACTTGAAGCGTACTTTCTTAAACTGATCTTTATTTTTTTTAGAAAAGCACAAAGAAAAGACACAAAGTAAAAATATCTGAGCTTTCATCGGTGAGAGTCTGGGACGGCCGTTTCTTTCTTTTTGTGAACTCATCAGCCAGACCCACTCACCAGATGAAATGCTCAGACGGTACAAAAGGGATAAGGAAAACCGCTATTGGCTGTGGCCTCCCTCCATAAAAAAAAAAAAAAACACATTTAAAAAACAAAACAAAACAGACATAATTTCAAATCCTGGCCTGCGGAACCATCAGGCGCAAAAGAATTTAAATTTAAAATAAACAAGCCTGAGCCCTACGTGATTTAATATAAATAAAACATTTAATGTGCCACAAATTAGTAGAAAAGTATAAAGAAATGACACAGAAAATAAACAGCCGAGAGCGGGTGTGATTTTCCTTATCACTTTCGCACTATCGGAGTATTTCATCTGGTGAGTGGGTCTGACTGACGAGTCCATAAAAAGGACTCTCACCGATGAAAGCTCAGATATTTTTATTTTCTGTCCCATTTCTTTATACTTTTCTAATAATTTGTGGCATATTGAATCTTTTCTTTATTTTTTTTTTCTTTATCCTTTTAAAGATCCTCGAAAAACAATGGAAAGGATTAATTTTCCCAGTTTTTGTAAATTGTGATAAACACAAACAATACATTAATAAATTTTCTGTTTGCTGAAAATTTGTTAATTGTGTAAAAAGAAAATGGCTTCAGTTGTTAAATCAAATCAAATTATTACTTTTCTTTATTGTATGGATGCAATTGAATGGAATATTAATATTAACTGTTAGAGATCGATGCAAATTCATTTCTTGGTGTCTCAGGCTTCTTCACGAAAATAATCTTCACCCGCAAAGTTCTGTAAAACTTCCCTTTTCCTCGAAAACAAAAATACAAAAGTTAAATCGTCCCTTGTCCGTAAATATGCATGCCAATTTTATGGGGATCTACTGACACCTACAGACTGATTGATTTGAACTCCTTCTTCCTAGAAATGTTGGCTAAAAAAATGTTCCGAGACCTTCATTCGGCTGTGGATTTAAAAATAGCTGAAAATGATGGTTGCAGTTGTACAGGGTGATTCAAAATTCTTTGTACAAGCTTTAAAGGAGCCAGGAATACAAAAACAAACAGTATTCATAGTGGAGCGAATGTCCTCAAACTCCACCCGAATGTGCTAGAAGGTACACTAAGGTTCAGAAATAAAAGACAGCATGTAAGGTAGACAACATATTTATTAGCCCTATATTTACAATATGATAGTAAGGTGTATAGTCATGCCTGTTTCCTTTAAATGATCCAGTTTCATACAATCTCTGGTGCAAACGCCAGACGTTTATTGATTGGGCACACGTCCATTGAGGAACCGTACAATCGTCCAGCTGCTCGTCCGTTTCCGTTCGCTGCCCCATAGGCTAGGTGCACATCTGCCCTCTCAGCAGTAGCGATACATTCTTCGCGTACAGTCAACGTCTCAAATGACAATGGCTCCCACTGCCCAACTGATGTGCTGCCAAACAAGGCCCTCTGACATTCGTTTGCGGACATAGATACCACTAAGAATACGATTTGTTTTTGTATTCCTGATCTACCTTTAATGTACAGGGAATTTCGAATCATCCTGTATCTGTTTCTATTTAATATCTTCTTATCCCGTATTATGTTTCGTGGCCTGTCATGATCTCCAGAACGGTCTTCCAATTGATCTTTTCCCTTTAGGTCTGTTATTTGTTTGGTGTGTTTGTTATTCTTTCAATAAGTTGCCTCCAATTTATTCCATAGTTTACATATATTTTGTATTAAGGGTTGATCCTTTAATTCTGCAATGTTTTCTGCGTTAGAATATATCAAAGAGTATTTAAAAGCATTTTTTTCTAAATTTTATAGAGTCAGCTGTTGTTCGCATGGAATACTGAGATGGCCGATCACTCACTAGTAAAGAACTGAAGAATCATTCCTAACATCTAGAAGAAAATAAAAAAATAAAATGTATCAGGATGGATATTGTTAAATTTCTCTTAATTTTTAAACGTGAAATTTTGTCATTTTAAAGTTTTCAATAATTATCAAATTCAAAATTTTAAATTTTTTTAGTTAATTGATTCACAGAGTTGAAGCCGGTATCATATCACCCAATGTAGTTCGAAAAACTTTCTTCAAAATGTTTTCGTATTTTGATGTATAGAATTAATATATTTATTTTTGTTTCCATTCGAAAGATTATTGCAATTAACAAATTCACGATGCTTTTTAGTGCAGTTGAATTGAGAACTATCAGGGGAGCAAAATATGAATGATGTGGTTTTGTTTCAATTCTTTATTGTAATTGGTTGGATTGGCAGCAAACATGTTCTACCATGTTCTAACATCCTAGTCGTTTAAAACAGATTCCATTCACATTTCCGATATAACTGACGACAAAAGGTGGCTGGCATTTGCTTAGCTTACTGACAGGCCATTGTCTTGACCATAATGCTGTGCCTGAATAGCATTACTGAATCACTTTTAACGGAACAAATTTGTCTACAATTACTAAAACTTTATTATTATAATATTTTTCGCAAAAGTTACAAAAAACATAGAAGCTTAGTTTGGTGAGAAGGGAAGCAAAACATTGTTGCTGCTGTGTCCACTAACTGCGATCGACCGCTTGTCCTTCTTTCTCTTTGCCGGGCATCCAAAGACTCTTTAGCCATCAAAGAAGAAGGAGAACAGCCAAGAAAGCGATCCACCGTCCACGCACCATTTGGCTTGTGAGTGACACCTCCTCCCTCACATTGCGGGTCCACTTATTGCCGAGGGGTTCTTGTTAGGAAGGTGACTGTCACGCACACTTCCGCCTACATTCGCTCTTGGCCTCTTCCTCCCATTGGTAATAGCTATTTTGATAATCCGTTTCATTACTAAAGATGACTTAGAAAAGGAATTAAAAAGACATTAAAATCAATAAAGAAATAACTTTCTTTATAATAATATTGTAGGGAAATATTCTCGTTTTCATAATAATAATAATAATAAACAAGATGGTATGGCAAAATGAAGTATCAATCGATGTTTTTAGGCTTCTGAAAGGAAGCCTTATAATCCCGGTTTGTCCGTCTGTCTGTTTGTCAAATCACAACAATCACAATATTTGCGCCTTTCAGAAGCCGTTGCGAAGCATTGTGATTGGTTTACTAATCGCTATCCCTACCTTGTTTATTATTGTATTTTAATATAGAGAAGAAACTTGAATTCTTAACAATCTAAAAAATAAACTTTTTAGTTCAAGAAAGAACGTAAAATCTGCTTCCCTTAAACCTCCTGCGTGTTTACATTTTTTAAGTTGAAACAACGTAAATGTTAAGTCGTCGTTAAATCGAAATTTTTTGTTTTGCCATCAGTGATTGCTAATTGTTTTTTCAAAGAAATTCTTTTAATTGTTTCTCTTAACAAATATATTTTTAAAAATTTTAAAGTACAGTTAGGCTCTGACTTATGGTGACCCGGCGTACGACCATTCACACTTACGACCAAGACCACATAGAGCTTTCACAAGCACTTTTGATTGCATTCGACAGCGGTCGAAGTCGTAAGCGTAAGCCAAGTAGCGATCACGTAATTTCCTCACTAGCACAACAAGCCGACTGCTCTGCCAGCGATAAGGAATATTATTCAAAATCAAATTTGTAATACCTTACAGCTATAATAAACAGCTACTGATATACATAAATACGATTTATTGTCATGTGTTGTTGTTCAAAGTTTCACTTCACTGTGAAAATTATCACAGTGTATAACAGTTTGCTACAAAGATGTAACCTAAGTATACAGGTTATTTTCTTTGCTTCAACAATCTCCTGTACGCTTTGGGTTTCACAATAGATATATTGTAGTGTCAGTATCTGCTATACTGTGGCTATTAATGTGTATGCATTTGAACATTGCCCTACCTGTTTGCATGTAATTAACTTTAAAAATGTTCTGACATGTGTGTGTGACTTATGTATAATCAATGTTTACAGGGTGTTTCGGAAATGGTAGACAAAGAGAAGAGATTCGGGTTCCAAGGGGTTGAGTCGAAAATGTTCTATGACACTTTGTTTGTACGGGCCGTAGTTTTAGAGTTAGGAAATGAATGTTTTGGGAACGGTCCCAAAGAAAGCTCAGTTCGCATTAGGAAGTGGAAGTAAATAAGGCATTTTCTTTAATTATCATACCTGTTTTCAGTCATGACGTTATTTATCGGGATTGCTTTTTATAATAAACCTTTACCTTACCTACCATTTCCGAAACGCCCTAAATTAATTAAAAAAGAATATTAAAGTTCTTAGAAAGTGAACTTGTCATTTAGTGGGTGTAAATGGTATTTGTGTTTCTGGAATTAGTTTTGAACCATTTCATTGATGGATCATCTGACAACTTCATTTCCAGACAAAAGACGATCTACCTATAAATTCGTCCTTTTTACCGTGACAGTCTTACGTGGAAATTAGCGCGTAAAAGATTCCATAGGAAATTAACAGAAACGACATAATTGATTTTCTATCAATGTCTTAATGTATTTTATTCCTTTCAGTAATCCACTAATTTACGCGTGTTTTGATATAGCTAAAATAAATTCAGTGTACCCTTTCAAGTAACTAGCGGAATTAATTAATTCCCTAAGAAAGGGAAAATCAGTACTATTATGACGGTAATAATTTAAAACAAGTTAATATCATTTTGTGCTGAAGTTATAAATTTAAGGGCAACTCATAATAATAAAAAAAATTAAAAATAATAATTAAAAAAAGGAAGTATATTAACGTAAGAAAGATACAAAAAAATTAGGAAAATAAGAAAAACAAAAACAAAAAAACTACGCGTACTTTGAGAAAAAAATTTAAGAAAAAAAAACAAACAGTAGATATACGGATTCGAATCGACAACCTTCAGCATATGAGTCCGAGCTCAAGCTTACTGATCAAGCTTAGTTGACAACTAAAATGAGATAGTTACATTTCTAACATCTAAGCTAATAGCGGAAATCCAATGAAAACAATGGCAAATATCTCGAACATGCGGAGGCATTGGACCTTGAAACTACCCTACTCCTAAGTTTTTTGGGTCTCTGAACACGATGTTCAAGTTCGTTTGTCCATCCACCTTCCGTTCGGGATTTTTAGGGGGGGATACAATGATAGCAATGCAAAATATCATTAACATGGGGGAGAGGGGGGTTGGCCTCTGAAAATACCCCATTCCTACGGTGTTTGGGCCTCTGAACACGATGGTGAAGTCCGTTTGCCGATCCGACCTTCCGTTAGGGAGTTGTTAGGGGAGGTACAATGATAACAATGCCAAATATCTTGAACGTTTGCCCTTGAAAATTTCCCATTTCTACAGTTTGCATCTCTGAACACGATGTTGAAGTCCGTTTGCCGATTTGACCTTTCGTTCGGGAGTTGTTAGGGGAGGACAGTCACGGACGGATGGACAAATGCAATAGCTAATGAATTTGTTCGCTAATACAAAGAAATAATAACAATAATAATAATAATAATATGTGCTTTGGTCCTTGACCCGCCATATTGTCTTAGCTGGGGAAACCCATGGTTTGAAACTTTTTCGAGATAATAAGTTTTTATCTTACAAAAAAAATAATAATTCAAAATTAGATATCAAGCACAGGCAGAAAGCTAAAGAAAGGATTCGCACCCTGATTTGTCACCGGGAAGAGACTGGGACGGACCGTTTCGTCCTTATTTGGACTCATCAGCCAGCCAAACTCCTCCGATGACAACTCAGAAAGTGCGCGAGGTGTTAGTATCCTGGTTCTCGCACCCGAGAATGGCACTTTAAACTTCTTTTCTTTATAAGCATTTGGCTTTTTTACTTTATTTATGCCGCCATTAAATTCCTTTTGTGCCTGCCCGAGTGCAGGAACTTTTGTATTTTATTTCTTGTTTAATTTTTGATTAGGATTTCTTCGGTGGGAGATCCCATTCTCGGGTGCGAGAGCCGGGATACTAACACCTCGCGCACTTTCTGAGTTGTCATCGGAGGAGTTTGGCTGACTGATGAGTCCTAATAAGGACGAAATGGTCCGTCCCAGTCTCTTCCCGATGACAACTCAAGGTGCGAATCCTTCCTTTAACTTTGTGCCTGTGCTTGATATCTAATTTTGAATTATTTGTGCACGTTAAACTTCTTTTCTAAATGATAATAATAATAATAAACCTACATCGTTTAGAGGAAGCTAGACTTTGGATTCAATTTAAAATTCTTGTGGATGTTTTTACTTTGTTTAGCTTTTTCAGTTGGAGGTAATAATAAAACTTTGTTCACTTGAGATTTCTCAATTATAATCTCATTTTGGTATTTCTGATAAAAAAAAAGAAATTCAGTAATTTGGTTTACTATCTTGTCTCTGTTTGGCTAAGCTTATCCACTAACGAAGCAATTTCTTTAATTCTTCTAATTTTTTTTTCTTGGCTTCTCTGGAGACCTTCACTTCCACACAGAGAAGCAATGACTGCTTTCTTATTTCAATTCTGAGAAATACGGTATCTTGAATATGATTGTATGGATTTTAAAAAGACTTGTAGACCCTTTCGAGCTTTGAACATTCGAATTAAAAAACTCACTTCGGCATTGTCTAGTATCAAGTGTGTCGGCAAAGAAGGACGAAGCTGACGTTTAGCAACATGCACTTACCTACTTATACAACACGTTTGAAAGCATTGAAGATTTTCACTTGTTGACTGCCATGCTGTTGTAGGAAAAATTGGTTCCCGAAGGCATTTTAATTAACTCGAGTTATTTTAATTATTCTAACTTTTTATTTATTTTTATTACTTATTTAATTATAAAATTACAAAATTCTTCTAAAAAAAAATATACAAGTTATCACGCAAGCTGGCGTACAAGACAAAAAGTAAATTCATAGTGGGCAGTCAAAATGTTAATAAAATATTATTAACATAAAAAAAAAGTTAATAATCTTTACAAAACATTAGGTACATTTTCAAATACTTAAAAAAAATAGTAATTGTTATACTTGGGTGCAGGTTTTGCTCCATCTGAGTGCAAAATATCATCGAAATCAGGCGTGCCATTTAGATGGAGAAGTGTGACGACCGTAGGAGTCTGGTATACAGAAATTCTGCTTTTTTTCTCCTTCCAAAAAAACCTACTCAAAAAACCCACATATCATATTAGAAAACATATAATTGCTTTATT
The DNA here is from genome assembly GCA_023159025.1 of Thereuonema tuberculata. Classification (NCBI taxonomy): domain Eukaryota; kingdom Metazoa; phylum Arthropoda; class Chilopoda; order Scutigeromorpha; family Scutigeridae; genus Thereuonema; species Thereuonema tuberculata. The sequence goes on along the minus strand of JAFIDM010000007.1, from coordinate 36,570,983 downwards.
ATAGTATGGGATCATATATCTCGAGAACTATTAAAGTGACTTTAACGCGCATACGCCCAATCCACAGAGCATTATATAGGGATTTGAATTATATACTTTGTTTCCTAAAGAAGCATTCACTTTTCATTCAGGAATTAAAAAAAAAAATCTCATTATTAAGCAACACTGTATAGTCAGAGTTTTATCCAGCGACATCTATCGAAGCTTATAAGAACTGAATTGTCACAGAAAGATATCGGTGAGCAAGGCAAGTGCCCCCGCCAAGACGAGCCGAAGGCAGGAAGGGCACAACGTACCTTTTCTGGAAGTGTTTCGTCGTATTTTCGAACCCACATAGCTTCGGCCTGGATAATACTAGAGAGCTCAAATTTTCAGGATAAGATGTTTAATTTACATAACAAGTTCTTGAAAGAACTTAAAGTATACTTTCCTTAAAACTTCTAATTTTTTTTTTTCCTAATTTTATTAAAGTACTGAAAACGAGACACACTAACTTTATTTTCTAATCATAATGTCTCCTGAATACAAACTGTAGGAATTTTATATTTTGTGAACAAAAATAAAGAATTTTACCCATTTAAGTTAAGTTATTGAAATTTGGTTAATTTTAATCATGTCAAATCATTGATATGAAATTAGTGGATTACTAAAAGAATTAGCATGTATTGTTAAGATATTGATAGAAATGGATGACTTAGGTTCTGTAGCTGATAATTAAACAGTTACGCCATGGAAATTCAGTAAATTGATTATTTATGGAAATTTAAGCGAAATGTTTTAATATAAAGAACTGGAGAATGATATAAAGTTACTAAAGCAAGTAACAATAAGAGAAAATGATGAACGAGCGAATGGGCCACGAGGACAGTAAATGGGTGTTACTGTGAGATACGATGAATGAATAACACGGGATAACTTGGAGTGGAACCAAGGTTTACAGTAAACGACATGTCTACATTCTGTTGGGCATAAAGTAAATAAGATATGATGAACGATACCCAGTATCTATTAGATACCCAGTAGGAATAAGCAAGAATTGGAGACCTCCAATTGAAAAGACAGCAGCACAAGATCTCCGAAAGCTTTTGAGTGTATTTTTAGATTTTAATACACCTTTTTTAAATGAAATTTTGTGTGTTGGTGATTTTTATTTAATCTAAGTGGGTAACAAAAGCATAGGGAGAAATGAAAGTGGGATAATGTTTTGGATGTGGTCAAACGGATCTCGAACTTTGTCAGGTACAAACCAGTATTCAAACCATCTGTATATGTAAATACTGTTGATAATGCAGGTATCGTTGTTAACTTTTACTTCTTGAGCCTGCAGTTATTAATTGGATTCATCCACACTTTGCAAAATATTAATTGTAGGTTCTAATGCTTTTTTATAAATCTTTTTTCATCTTCTCCCGCTATTTCTAGACAAGAACGCACAGGAAAACAAAGCCAACAACATTTCGTGTAACGTTACATCGTCTTTTAAGTAGGCATGCCAAGTTTCAAGAAGATTCATTCAAAAGTGATCAGAAGAACAGATTTGATGAACCTGTAAATCCATCGTAAAGAACTAATAACAACTGATTATCCCTTTACAGTGGATTATCACAAAATAAATTCATCTGTAACTCTTGGGACTGATCATTGTATGGAGAAACCACAAGATAAAAACGCAGAGAGAGAGAGGAAAAAAAAGCTATCAATTGTGTTTCTGGAAGAAAAACGAGCCAGAAAGAAGTTAATATGAATCCAGCATTTGCTGGTTCCAACTTTTTCGTCAGCAGCTACGGAGAGACAATTTTCTTCTAATTTCCCGTAGAAAAAACGGAGGGCGAAAAAAATAAAAGGAACGATGGAAACAAAGAGTAATAACTGCGCGTCGGAATTCTAGTCATGTTCCTTTATCTGGTGAGGGAGGCTGCATCGACCGTGGAATGTCGTCGTCTTCTTTACGACGAAGGGAAGAGCCCAGAAGGGTCAATACCTTGCAATCGATTGCCAGCGTTCTGTCACTTCAGTTTTATACCTTGTTTGGAGTTTTACATAGAGCATCTACATAGCGCTCTCGAAACTGCCTGTCTGTCTGCCTTTTTCTTCTTTTTTTATTTTCTAGAAAGTTCTGCATGGCTGTACTGATGGATAGTGTGTAGACGTTGAAGGTAAACAAACCCAAGCTTCGTATCTACTTAAAGTTGCAGGAAATTTTCAGGAACTACGATTTGCCAGTTGCGAATCAGAAAATAGTTATCAACTTTCATTTCAGTTTTAGTTTCAATTAGAAAGGATTTTTAAAACAATGAAATCCGTCTGTAAAGAAAGTTCGTATTGCAAATCTTCATTGTTTTGTTTTGTTGACATTTATTCTGACGAATTCCAAGTCGTTGCCATTATTTGTGTGGACTCTTATAACAATACAATGATTACTGCAAACTACGTTTTTCTTGAAATTAATCATTTTTGGATCTATTAATTGTCTGTTTTCGGTTTGCAACACCGTGTATTAAATCAATCGTTCCCTACTTTGCTTATTTGTGGTTCATTTTATGAATATTTGCAATACGTTTTCTCGCATCATACTGTGCCAACAACACAAAACAAGAAACAAACACATCTACATTGATAGAGGACTTTTTATCGAAAACTATTCACTTCCAGACCTATTTTTAGATGAACGTTTTTGTTTGGTTTCAAGAGTAGAACCTAATGCTAAATTTTTGACTCACCTTTCGGAATCATCCTGTGTATATATATATATATATATATATATATATATATATATATATATTATATGCATTTTTTGTTTTAGACCAGGGGTGGACAACCAGCTGCTCTCCGGTATATTTGCAGCAGCCCGGTAGTGTCAAACTTAAAATTAACTTTAAGCCTTTACATTGCTGCCAACAGATGCATTGAAACATGTCATAACTTGCAACAGCAACTGTCTCAGACTTTATTGTTGGAATATTGGTATGAGACACAACTGGCGCCTTATTTGATAATTTGAAGTTTATGTAAATTACATTTATTACAAATGACATCAAATCATTAATTAGTAAGACAAGTTACATCTATTATTAATAACTGTTATTATAAATGACATTAATTAGTAAGATATAGTAAGGGTTGGGGGATGGGACATTATGGCCTTCCATCAGAACTTTTATAAACCTATTGGCCCTCAGACTTCCTAAGGTTGTGCACCATTGGTTTAGACCATCAAAGTAATAAGTGTAGTGTTGAAAGTACGTATTTACTTTCTTAACTTATTTAGTTAGTTAGTTATTTTTGAGAAGAATAGCTACATAATAAACATAATATATAATACATAATATAGCAAACGTCGCGAATTAAATATCATTTTAAGTAAATAACCTTTTCTTCATATTTGAATTGGATGTAACTACTAATAGCCACTATTTTTAACATCGATGTGTTAACATCAAACAACTTTTCTTGATTTTTTTTTTTCTGTCATTAGTTGATATTAACTAAAATATAAGATAAAATATTCCTGTCATTGGCAATTCACAATCTAAGCTCATTGTCAATATAATAATATTTATTATAAATAACTGTTTAATTAACGTTCATCGTGTGTATTATTAAATAATTGAAGGACCATACACACCACAATTCAAACATAAAATAAGTTATAAAACTATTCATGACATGTTTCGAGGCATATTCCTCCTCATCAGATTACAAAAAATATTAACAAGCCTTATAAACGGCTCAAATGATGCAAATACAAAAAATAGAAACATTAGATGTTGCCGATGTTCCTATTTTAGGTTGAGGAAAAAAAGTCGAGTTTCGATCTGCGGTTACTTTCTGTTCTGTCTCCTGATAATACTTACGAATATGGAGAATAATGTTGAATATTCTCAACACCTTACAGGCATTGTGAGTGGAGCATTCGTAGCCGTAATCATACAGTGATTACTACATTGCTTTGTGGCTACAATTGGTTGGAATTGTCGTCAAGGCAATATCTCCCCCCCCCCCCCTTTTTTTTCTAAACTTATTTTGATTTTTTTTTATGCTACTAATTGTTTCTTAATTATAATTTACATTTTTATAATTACTATTTGTTGAAAGGAAACTTGTACGGGTCATTATGGTTTCATGTACACTATGAAATCAGTTTTAAATTGTTTTTTTTTACGATCACCTTTAATATATCACTTCTATATATCTGAATTATTTTAAATCATGAAAACAACTGAGAATTCTTTTTTTTTCCTTCTATTTTCTTCTTGAGTCGTTTCATCAAAATTTCACTCCAAATTTAACTGAACTGTTATTGGGTCATTTTATCGTTGTTCAAAACAAAAAGAAACTAAACAAAAGACACTCCGTTGAAGATCAAAACCTTCCCGTTTGGTTGTTTTCAATGACGTTCACGCGTCATTTACAAGAAGTCGTCCGCATGGGAATGGGGAGGTTTACAATTGAGTGCACTTCATCCGTCAATCCGTATGCAGAGAACACGACGAATTCTCGAAGCCCAAATATAAATTATTCATTAATTGTTCGGGCTTTTCAATTTCTTTTTTTTTTCTTCTCCATTTATGTAGGGCAAATTTTCAGTCTAATTTTCCATAGAATTGGTGCGTAAATATCAGAGAAAAGGAATAAAAAAAAATTGGTAACTGAAGAAAATCCTCTAAGAATATTCTTTATATGTACTAATAATTTTTGAAATATTTGCTTAGTTGAAATTTCAGAACGTGATCAGCATTTTTTGTTGAAACCCTCTGAGCATAATAATCTCAAAGAGTATGGTTATTATGTTAGCTATAATGTCTTGGCGCAATTATCAAGTTTTGTGATCTGTGTCCGTTGTATTGCGTCAATACAATTATTTTGTTAATTTTCATATTTGATTAACATTACCATGCTTTGATGTCTATGCATGATTTCATGTAAAGATGTAATCATTATCATACAGTGTGTATCAGGAATACCCTCACATGGAAAGGACACTGTTTGGGAAACAAAGGATGGCGAAAATAAACCTTGTCTACCGAAAAATGAAGTTATGTTTACAAACAAAATTGCAGGTGCCATCAGGGAATGGGTAAAGTAATGTTTAAAAATTGATTGTAAAAGGTGATTGTAGCGCCATCTGATGTTTGCTATAAGAACATTGATTTTACATATTGCATTCATTTTGTCTAACAAGTAAGAGATTTTTCTAGACCAAATATCTTCTTAATGGGTTGACCACGGCACCTAATGTTTGGAGCGTCATTTTCTTTAAGGTCTTTCGGATAGACTAGATTCGGTTAGGCCATCTTAGTTCCCTAACAGTGTCCTTTCCTTGTCAGATACCCAATGCACTGAGCATGCAGCGATTGATAGGCGGGGGGAGAATGAATTTCGAAGAGTGGAAATCAAAATAACCGTTCTTATTTTTACTTGAATCGCAAATAAGTATCATAGAAATAAAGGCTTATAATGAAATATCGATTATATTTGCCTTGATTTAATCGCAAATAAATAAATCGGTGATGGAAAACAGTCTAGCTGTTTCAGAGAGGGATTTCGGGGCAATAGAGGTCATTTTTTCCCAGAATGGGAACATGGATTCAAATTAATCGTGCTGAGGTTTTAATTTGGATCATAGATAAACAATATTCCAAATTTCAAGGAAATCCTTCTAGCCCTTTTAGCGTGATGCAAACAGACGGAGAGGAAAGTAGAATGGTGAGATTGCTCACGGTGAGTTATGTGAGATGTATTAAAGCAGTTTGGAAATCAGAATTTCAAATCAAAATGAATTAGCATGCCTGCAATGGCTGTCTAAACCTAATAAGAAAATTTTAGCTTTCTAGGTTAAATAGTTTTAAGCTATATTGATTCTGGATAGCGGATGAACTTTTTTTTCTTTAGCTTAAAATTTTATTACTCAGCTTGATTTCTCATTCTTTTTAATATTTACGAAGAAGAATAAACATTTTTCGCATCCCATGTGGATAAGTAACAACAAAGTTGCTTTGTTTGCTACAGAAAGTAAGAAGAAAAGCAAGCAATGCCGTAAAGAGACTGTGTTCACAAAAAGAACGAAAGTAAAAAAGCACTTCCTTCAATTGAAGGTGTAATTTGTTTTTAACGGTTAAATGCCTAAGTTCGCTTCGTTGATACACGCAATGAAAAAAACCAACAACAACAATAGGACCTAGTCACTCTGTGTTCTTGCCGTTGCCATAGAATCCCTCTGGAGAAATTTATTTTTCTTAGAAAGGATCTCATTTCAGCTTGAGATTGATAAATGTTTTTGTAAAAAATAATGTAAAAAAAACCGGGCCCAGCACCTTTAGTAAATTTAAAGAAAGTTTTTGTATTACCTGAATGTCTAATTTTAACACTATTGTCGATTTTTTTAATCAAAAATATTCGCATACTATGTGTTCTTTTTATTTACTTCTTTTATTCGCTTATTAACTGGGACTAAAAACAAGCTACTGTAAGTTCGGACGAACGTCTTCGTAAGATTACATGCTATGCCCGTATTATCAAGCAAGAGTGTTGAGCAGAGACTCTTGCGATCAACAATCCAGAGGGATAAAGTGTTCAGTCAGAAAATCGCCCCCTTTTCTAGCCTCTGGCAAAAGAAATTTATTTGACAGAGGATGGGATGAACCGTCAGGATCTGACTCTGAAGAGAAAGGGTTACGGATAAAGCCCAGCCTTTGCGGGGACTGAACCGAATACTGAAGTCCATTACCATCGGTTATGTCTATTGGAAGAATGCGTTATAACACAAAAAATAAAAATTAAAAAAAACTCATTTTCCGTATCAGATCCGTAATTAAGAATTAGAGTCCATATAATCTACAAAGAAAGATCATCATATCTTAAATTAGGAATTAGTTCAGCTTTCCTTATTGTGGGAATTGAAAATCCAGCATTGGAAGGGAGGGATAGTACGGGAGATCAAGTAATCGTGTTCAAGTAGGCTCATAACGAACAAAGTATATGTTTTATTTTTCCGTTTAGCCGTTTTAGCGTGATGCAGTGCCCAAATGAACAAGCAAAGAAGAAAGATATTTAATTTGAATAATTAAACTTGCATGCTCGATTTAAAAAGTGTATCTCAAACTTTGGTTTTAATATAGATTGCAGATATCAGAAACGATCCGTGGCTTAAGAATTTGTCTATGCAAACTGCCATAATCGTACTATCACGCTATTTTTTTTCTCTCCTGTTTGCGTGACATATAGCAGCTGTTGTGTATCCACTTAATACATCTTGTATGTTGAACAGTTAAAAAGTTAAAGGGTCCCCACAACAGGCCTTGCAGGCCCTTGGACTCACCGGAAGTAAGGCTCCGGCGTTTCTTGACCAACAGGACTATGTTGAGGTCGGATGGTCAGCCCGACGCCAAGTTAGTCGAAGAAAACCTCAAAACAAGATGGAGAAAATCCCCTCGCAGTAAAAAAGGAATATGGAAACGCGATTGCTTACGTTTTATATTTATAAGTACGTGTATCCCTATGTGAATATAATGATAAGGATTCTATTTTAAAAGGATATAAGGGGCTGTTCGCATGTCAGGGGTGGGTGAGTTGTGCTTATTGTGACGGCAGATGGGGGGGGGGGGCAGATGTGTGACGTTTTTTATATAACTATCTATCATTAAGATGCAAACTTTGTAGGAAAAATTACAAATTATTTAATATATTTATTAATAATATAATAAACTATATTGAGAATTAAAATACATTCAGACTTTTATTTTTATATTTGATTGGAGACACAATTGATTCCTCTCTTGTTCCGTGGGGTGGGGGGGTGTCTTTTAGGATAAGGTTCTCAATCAATTCCAAGACTGATTAAACGTTGAACTGATTAATAGTTGATCTGTAGTGAATCTCATAAAAACTTAAAAGTACTTCAGTTTTCTAATATAAAATTAAGGGTGGGGGAGGTTCATGAATTGTGACGTAATATTAGGGAAAGGGGTTCAGAAGATTATGACAAAGTGTGACAAGAGGGAGGGAAGGGGTGCAAAATAATAAAAATTAGCTCGAAGTAGTTTACGGATAGTCCCTAGTAGGGGTAAAGGGCTAATAGTGAAAAGAATGAAAGGAAACTCCTTTCAATAATATTAAGCGTCGCGACTTTTTTTAAAGAGCAAATCGTAGCTTATTTTTAATTTGTTCACTTTTCGTTTTTAGAAAAGCGCCAGGGCGTAGCATTAGCTATGAAAAAATTGTGGGAAAAAAAACAAACCTAACAACTTTTGGCTCTTTTAATTTTCATCCAATCTGAATTAAATTTTGGGTGAATTGATGAGATTTATTGAAATCCCTGTTTACCAAATTTCATTAATATCGGTCCAATGCAAGTCTGAGTTGCTTGGTGTGGATAGACAACAGTCAGACAAAACAAAAGATTTTAAAGAGACTGCGTAGGCGTCGTCTAACGAGAGCTAAAGATAATAAAGAAAGTCAGCAGCCTAATTAAACTAATAAAATCGGTAATTAGTAGCAATTAATGCTGAAACAACTGCTAACTAATAAAGTAAAAAAAAAGATTCTGGGACAGAATTAAAAGGAAATGCGAAAGATTTGGGTCCATGTTAACTGCCACCCACTGCTGTTACCAACTTCAAGATCTCAACGCAGAAAGAGAAAGAAAAAAAGAATTAGCGTTTATTGATTTTCATATCGACATTTCACGCACACCGTGGGAGGTATTGATTCCCGAACAGAGGTGGGTAATTAACAGAAGAGTCTGATGAATATGAGTTGAGGGAAAGAATCTTGGAGAAGTGTCGTGTGCTGATTAACAGAAAAGTAAAAGATTGTGCACGCATCACGTTCGTTTCGGGTCATAACCCACGCGCACCAATTAAAGCTGTCGGTATTGGACTGAGTCGCCCGATGTAAGACAAGGTTGGCACTACAAATTACAGCCAAACCTCAACATTAGAAGAAAGATTCATTATTGGAAAACTTATTAAATTAAAAAGGAAATAAGGTGACATTGTAAAGCCCCCAATGCATCGCGGATTACTGGATTCATTATTATTTGGTTTTGAGTGGTACAGGGTCATTTAAAAAAAAATACAGAGCTTCGCTTTCAAAATTGTTCAAAACTACAATTTTGGAAATATTAAAACTTTCTTAGAACTTATTACAAGAAATAGTTCTTATTTTTCCAAGTCTATACTTGCCGTTCAGGTAAAGCCGAGGAGTTTTAGGTGGTGGTTTAATAATTTGGCAGATATTTCTGAATCTCGGTTCGAATCCCATGGCTGGCATGGTTGTTTCCGTTCTTTTTTATATTTGTCTTCTTCTCTGCCTCTCTTTCTGGCACCTCTATCAAGATCACAGTTTATTCCAGTGTACTACCAAGAAAAAAAAAGACTGTTCTTAAACAATATTTCTGACAGTGCGAACAATATTTCTGGGCCTTTTCCTTATTGTCATCGTTTCTAAAGTGTTTTTATAGCTCCGTGAACGAGAAATAGATACTTTTGTTAGATGTTGAGTTTTCGCACTAATCCTAGCGATTGATGAATCTCCTCCTAATCATGATGTGGATCAGTTGTTCGAAACTTTGCTGTGAAAGACTTTACCCCAATTGGACAGAAAATTTTATTTTTAGATTTTCAAAGATTCCTCAATGGTAAAAAAGTGAGTGGTTAAAAAAATAAAAGAAAAAAAAAACATTTCTGCTAATAAAATTTTGCATAATAATAATTTTTCCATTATCGTTGAACAGTGACAAATTTTTAATTCCTACTTTTTGAATGATCTTAGATTTTATTCGAAATTTTTAATTTCGTCTATAAGATTCTGCATTGGAGATTATTCATATGAGGACTAATTTTGATTGGATTACATGTATTAAGTTGTCTTTTAAATTGGCTAAGTAAACATTTCCACAGTCCGAAAACAAAAGAGCCTCTCGCAGATACTGTTGTAGGATAAATCTAAAATATACAACTAATAAAAATATCGGAGCGATGAATTACTGACGAGATGTTGGAGGACTTGCGTTGAAATATGTGGTTGCATTTCTCAAAATAAGGGGATTGGGATAAGAAGAGGTATACTTCCTTTTTGTTCTTAACAAGAAGATTCCATTATTCGTTGTAAGTGTTTTAATTTCTTTATTAATTCTTTTTCTTAGTGTATTTTTTTAAAAATTTATTTCGAATTTATTTAAGGATCCTCCACTTAGTATAACAGAACATAAGTTATGGGCTCAATAATACAGGTGGGTAAGAAAATGGTGTTCGACGCCTGTCCTTATCAAATGGGTTCCTTCTCCGGCGTAAAACGAGGACGAATTCATCAGGAAAAAAAAAATCCATCTCCCCAAATGTATCCGTGTGATGATCTTCCGACTTCATCTCTACTCTTTAATACAGTGTTTCTTCTAATTAAAATGTTAATGACTTAAAAATAAGTTTCTTATATTATTCGCATTCTCCGTCATGAACTTAATTCCTTCCATTTCATCTTCAGTTGAAGAGGATTTCTTTTCTTCAGAAGATTATGAAAAAGAATCGATCTAAATGAGAAATCGTAAAAGCTTCAGAAAAAATCATTTCAACATTTACAATGTTTAGGCAGTTTTTTTTTTATTTTTGGGCGAACCATTTCGGAGCTATTGTGATAGCACCAAAATCGGTAGCAATTGCGTTTGTCCGTCCGTCCATCCACCCCTAACAACTCCTGAACGGAAGGTCGATCGACAAACGGATTTCACCATTTTTAATTAATGCTGTAGCACAAAACTGTATTCACTTGTTTTAGGTTCTGTTTGATAACTGTTGCTTATAATTAATGGCAGAGTTAATTGCTCTGCTTGTCATTGTTTTGTTGTCCTGTTTTCCTAATGGAAGGAGTAGTGTTAATGTCTATGACACTTTCTCTTTATTTTCTTTCAGTGCAAGTCTTTGAAGAGAAACGCTTTAATGACATTTAAAAAAAAAAAGAAAGAAAAAAAAATGGCGATTCTCTTTTGAAAACTACTTCTTGAAAATGGTGGACAATCTCATTTTAAGAAAGAATCATTCATACAAAACGGAAATTGTATTGCAGAGGAGATGAAAGGAAAGACTAATGGTATCATCAAATCCTAAAAGAGACAGTACAAAAAAAGTCATCACTGGACAACAGATGGCGTGAGTAACAAATATGTTTGCTTTATTATTTTAATGATAAGGGCTATTAAGTAAAAACAATGTGGCATAAAGAAGACGTGTATTCATATAGGATTATCCAATGTATATTTTTTAGAAACTTTGTCTGTTCTCGACGTTCCTTGGATATTTCGAAGGAATGGAAAACTTCCTTTACTGATTACAAATAGTGGTAATGTACTCGTAGAATGATATTCAATATAGCAGTTTGAAAATAAAAATAACAAAGTTTGTATTATGGAAACGATTGAGATTTGTTTCCAGTTTTTGTCACCAGGTGGAGGTATTTAAAAAAAATATCTGATTTGCAACAGTTCGATAACAATGACCATAAACAGTTACATATATACGCGGAATTATTCGAACAAACAGCAAGACGATTGTACAAGTTGTTTTGAAGAAAATACTTTAGAAAGAAATTTTCACTGGCGCTTAACTAAAGGCAGAAGTGTAGTAAATAAGGTATAGCAAGGATTTGATTTTTGTCGAGCAGCATGGGACCCATATTGGGTACCTGTAGGATATCACTCAATGCAGTTACTTCGAAATTATGAAAGCTATAATCTATGAGTTTTACACAGAACTATGGTGCTTGCTTTAGCTATTCATCGATATTCAGCGCATTTCATCTCGATATTGTATTTCTGATCTGAATTATGTCTAATATTTGATATAAACATGGGCACCTGCAGATGTTTTTCCGGGTTGGGGATGGGATAAAATATTTTAGTAGTATATTTTATGCTTGTAAAATTCCAGAAAAAAAGCGAAATAAAAAGATAATAACTTAAATAAAATTTACCATTTTCTAAATATCTGTTAGTTCTCTTACGAGATAGAAATTATATGAATTGTATTAATGTTTCAAATTCCAGGGGTTGGGGGTGGGGAATCCAAAAATATACCTTCTGCTCCATGGCATCCAAACAATTTTGCAACTCGAAAGTTGTTGCTGTACTTTCTTAAAAATCAAGTCCATTCTATGGAAACTCAACCAGAAGAAACAAAGCGAATTCAAGATTTTACGAAGCACTTATATTTGTCAAGTTGCCCGTTTTTTCTTTTTATACTGCTTGTATTTTAGTTCTTTTTAATACTAATGGAATAACTGATATCTTGAATGATTTCATTTATATTGAGCTTCATAGCTTGGGCTTGCACTCCTAATTGAAGAGTCTCCGTCGTTCGAAACAGCAAAGTTAATTTGTCTAAAATGGTTTGGTAATCTGTGATTCTTGAATAATGGATCTTTTTCATTTACAGGTACAAAAACTGTTTTATTACTTTTTAACCAACTTCTTTTACAGACTGTTTTTTTTTTAAGTGAAATCATATATTCTTTTGCCTCCCAACTTTTAACTTCTAAAAATTCCTTCTCTTGTGATTGGCAAGAAAAATATATATATACTTTACTACTCTCGTTATTAATTAAAAACAAAGAAAAATATACTGTCATTCATTGCAAAAAATGAATTTGAAAAATGTAAATAAAATATTGAGATCGTAATAAATCCACGACCTAAGCGCTGTTATAACCTGCGAATTTGGACTATTTTGTTTTGGGTATTTACACAAGATAATGAATTCCAGCAAGTTTTCGGGGGAGCGAAATGTAGACCTCATTTCATTGTTACTACGGGAAAAAATAACCCACACACACACACACTTGGCAAGAAAAATTAATAGTGTTCTAATTTTATTCTGTATTATGAAATTTGTACGAATAAACATCTATCTTGTGAGTGTGCACGGTCCGTGAGAGATAAGCAGTTTCTGTCAGCCTCAGCTTATAATATCACACTTTGTCTGTTGTAAGACAACGTTGACGCCGCATCTTGGCCAACTATTGGAAGAGATTTCATTATTGGGAAAATGTTGAGGTAATGAGAAAACTCTGATAATAAACGCTGACTCAATGCTTTTATTTTCAGGAGTCTTTGCGTTGCAGATTTCTCTATCGGAAAACGTTGCACTATTTAGTTAGATTATACACAAACGATGGGCTTTTGATGTTAAAATCATTGCTAATTTCGCAAAAAAACAAGAGAACATTTTGTTTTTTAATTATTACATTAACAAAAAAGTGTCTTTTAACAGAAGTCTGTTGTTACTGAACGAGAAAATCGTCTTTATCCTCATCATTGCATTTCAACTAAAAGGTTTTTTTTTTTTTTTTTTTTAAGGCAACTTTCATTCTACAATTTCTTATTGTTTTACTTCAACAAAAGTTTCTAACTGACTGCAGTGACCCTATGGGAAGGAACTCTTAGGATTCCGTGTCTGTGTCTGTAAATTGCTCCCCAAACACAAACCGAGAGTCCGAGCCCCATGAGTCATGCTTCTTTGGACTCCCCATGCCTAAGATTTGGCGAAAAATCTGGTTTCCGGTCCAATCCATTTCTAGCTTTAAACGGCTATTGATTGGCTAAGGGAAAAAGGAGATAATTAGACAAAATTGGGAGTATATCTGTACTGAATCGACTGCACCGAGTACGAATGTGAAACCCTTGTCCCATTATGGGTATTTTGGGTTCCAGTTTTGGATCACTGGCTTCTTAATTGAATCATGAAAAATGAGGGGGCTAGAATCAAAGGCAGCTAAATCCATGTTTTGAAATTTTACAAAAATTTTATTTTTCTTTAAGGTGGTAAAGTTGTATGAAGAAATCTTCAAAATATTTAGAGTACGAATTAGAACTCAATGGATAGCACAGAACGCCTATAAAAGGTTATTCTTCGATTGAAGAATTAAAATATATTGAATAATTAGAATGGATTTAGCATTTGATTCTAGCTCCCTCAAATGAGGAATCTACATATACTGAATGAATGTAATGCGTGCTTCGCTTGACATTTTACTTGACTTGAATTATAACGGCTTGAATAAATGAGTTGTGCGCATTGACGTTGTGAGGCCTTTGTTGCTGCTGCTGGAGACCAATTCAACACCTCATCTAACAATGTATACGATGTATGTGCTATTTCTATAACATCTGAATAAAGCGCTTCCGCACGCATGTTCATAGGGATTTTGCTACATTACATAATAAGTTGTCAAAGGGGATTGGGAAAGTTGAGACAATTCTTTGTTTCCAGTTTATTTACAATTTTTATTTTTATTTTGTTTTTCTATTTATGTTTTATTTTTATTTTTATTATTATTGTCTTTAATGGAAATTAAATGTTAATTTTTTTATTATTTAAATTGTCCTGTTTTATTATGGATTTAATAGCGTGATTAATCTAATTTTCATCGAATTTAATAAGTTTTTTGTTACTGTATTTAGTGAGTTTTTGGGTTATTTGTTAAAACAATTTTTTTTAAAATGATTTGCTTTAAACTCAGTTTAATCTCAGACAGAAATCAAAGTTTAAAATATTTATTATAAACTTTGATTAAATAATCTAGTATTTACTAGATTATTTAATCAAAGTTTAAATATTTACTAGATTAGT
>JAFIDM010000007.1:36527798-36552213 GCA_023159025.1 Thereuonema tuberculata | reverse complement strand
ATATATATATATATATATATATATATATATATATATATATATATATAAAGAATGACGTTTGTTTGTTTTTCGCTGTACACTCGTAGGCCCTTTGACCGATCTGGAGCAAACTTTGCAGAATTACTCATTCTCCAGGTTCTCTGAAATCGCTTTAGTTGGAAACACGAAATTTCAGATGAATATTCTTTGTCAATATTGAAAAGATATGAATTCGACGAATTTTTAATTTTTGGGTGTAAATGGGAGGGGAGGATCAAAGTTGGTATGTGATTCTCCGAATCCCCCTCAGTTGCAAACACGAAATTTCGCATGAGTGTTCTTTGTCAAAATCTAAAACATTCGTATTGACAAATTTTCGAAATTCACATCCTAAGGGGTGTAAACGGGTGGGTAGGGGAACAAACTTTATTGAACGATTAAAGTATCACACAGAAACACGATTTCTAGGTTACAAAATCAGAATATAACATACACACACACAATAGCATACACTCGAACTAACAGCGTGTACATAGGAGTAAACACGTATTTTCACAAATATGCATATACCAGCAACCACACACACATGAACACTCATACACGTGTACTCATACAAATACCGACTTACAACGAAGTACTCACCCTACACAGATGCAATTACAATTAAAGGCAGCAACAAGGGATTACCTTCCAACTACAAGACTGCAGTTGAACGAACAACTAACATTTGGACAATCTTCGTTTTCATCGTTCGTTGCTTAATCGGCTTCAGGTCTTTCCATTCTTTTCCTCGCTGGGCAAAATTATTGAATTCCTGCAGAACCCGGAGGAAAGAGTTAAGAGATAAGAAGGGAGAACTAAAGAAAATAATCTACTAAGTGCCTTTCTTGTGGTGCTCGTGATGGTGAGCAGAACGGCCACAAAGTCTTAGATGGTTCCCGTTCTCGTCTTAAGTGTCAGCGTTCGTTAACGCTCCTCCACGAAGTGATCGTAGTTTTCGAGTCTTTGGAGACTCACCAAGACGATACTAATGGCTTTAAAATTCCCCTCCCCTTTCCTTGTCGGGAATTGACAAGTCTCCCAGGGATTCTCGCGTTCTCTCTAACCAGCTCTCCGCTTTCTTACCGTACTTTCGTGTGGATACACTACACCAGATAAAATGAAGAAGAAAAAAAAAACACTGTTCCCTCATCTCCCGCCGAAACAAAAATACCCAAGGCTGTCAATAACTGAAATTGTTATTTTGACGGTGTGCAAAGTAAATTTCACGCTTGGATTCGATTTCTTTTCCATTGGGTCTGCTCTAACGGATGTGTTTATGTTTTACAATAGATTTAAGCTTGGCTTCTTTTATTCCCTTCATATTGACTTATTTTGTTTAGATTTTATTTGGTTGAGTCTGAATTCACTTGGCCTGCAGTGCACTTTTATGTGTCTATCTTAGACTATGGAGTAAAGACATTTGTTTTTACCTCCCCTAAAGTATAAGAAATTGCCTGAAGAGCACTTCTTCAGTCTTTCCTTCTTTTCTACTTTCGTTTCTCCAGCTGATTCTCAACTTACAGTCTTTCTGGCGCAGCAGAGTCTCTGTCATTCTCAATCATTAAAAATGATCTTTTAAGTATCTGCGTTAGCAAAATATTATTTTTTTCTGAGTAGTCGAATAATGTTTTTTACTTAAAATATTCTTCTTCTTTATACTCAAATAACCAAACTAATAAAATTTCAATTTTTTTTATGAGGAAGAAGAGTTAATTTCTTATCCTCTATCATCACCTGAAAAAGTTTCTCGCTGAGGGAGATGAAATATAGTGATATTAAAGTAGAAGTTATTTGAAATTTTAGTAATGTTTGGTTATTTGAGTATAATCTTTTTTACTTATTTATTGTTTACACTTCTTCATTTCCGGCTTTTCCGGAAAGAGCAACAAGACACTCTGCTGCGCCAGAAAATACTGTATGTTGGAAACCAGACGTACAAAGGAAAGCAGAAGATTGGAGATATACTATCCAGACCATTTCTTAAGTTAGTTTTCAATTTTTAAGGAGATTATGTTTCTCAATGAATTACTCAATAATAAAGAGAAACTCACAGAACAAAGAAAGACACGCATTCATGCCAACTTGGAAGCTTATAGGTGGAACTCGTGTAGAAGTTCAAAATGATTCGATATTCCAATCGCTCTAAATTTTTGCGAGTTCATTAGTTTTGTTAAAAATGAACAAATAAAGTTTTCCTCGAAGCAATTTAGAGACACAAGGCTAAGACCGAAATGTTGAAATATTACTGGAAAAGTGAGATGGAACCATGATTTCTTGAAAAAAATTGGCAAAGAGAGAAAAGATTGAGAACCACTGGTTTAGATTATCTATCCGTTGTTTGTGTTTACCAATTATTTTTTTTTAGTTTGTGTGCTCACCATGGCTCGGAAAGCAGCTCAGGAAAACAGCCTATCCGAGAAACTAACAACTGAAGTTGTTGGATATGCGTCAGTGTAAATAGTATACCTCTTTTGAAGAAGGCCCGAGGTACCGGACTGAAATATCGAGTAAAATTCGGAGTGGCAAAATCTCTCAGACAAGGATGTATCCACTAATTATTTTTTTGTATCTTTCTCTGTCACTACTCAGAAGTTGGCATGATAGCTATAATTTTTTCCCCCGAAATATCGGATTTACTGTAAGAACTTAACAAAAATTTTTTAAATCAAAAACGGATAGTTATTATTTTAAATATGCGATCCACGATTTTTTTTAAAATCGTCGATTTAAATTATCGAATTTTGAAAATGTTACCATTTATATTTCAATTCTTAAAGATTTTTGACATGTATGTACCAAACGTACACTTCGATTTTCTGGTTTACAATTGTTTAACTTTCTTTCTTTCTTCTTATTGCATGGATTTAATGTACTTCTCAGTACAAATATATTTGCAGTAAAACTGCTTCGTTGTCATTGGAAATGCTAATGAAGACTTGGCAGCTGGCGTTTAATGAGGGTGTAAGACAGCTCCCTCTACTGGACACGTAATTAGCGGTTGAGGAGTGACGGAATCGTTTGGTAACACATTTTAACAGGAGTTGAGGTAACTTCCTTCAGCTAACTTTGCTAAAATGCTAGTTCATGCTTACTGTGCAGTTTGTGTTTATTTAGGAACAAAATAACGAAGTTAGGCAGGAAAAGAAAGTTATTCTACAATAGTATCGAGATAAAATGAACGAATTATAAAACTACATGCACCAATCCATATTGATCAGTCAATTTTGATTTGGGAAAATCGAATTAAACAAGAAATTCTTATAAAACCATAAACCCTGATTTCTTTATTTATTTTTTTAAATTTTCCTTGTTTTCTTAAAGACGAGAAAATAATATCAAAGGAGAAATGTCCTTATATGGTTATAAATTATTATAACAGCCAAATACTTTTTATCCTCAATTTTTTTATTATTCGCAATAATTGAAAATAATTTTTATTAATTTAAAAAGTTGGATAAAAAACACACACATGTTTAAAACGCCACATCTAAAACACATATACAGGAAGCTTTTAGGATCCGATATGGTATCCTTTGTCAACCTGTTGTCTCTGTTTCTGTTTCAGGTTGTCTTAAGACCATTATCTAATCTCAAAAGATAATGGAGCTGCACTAGACAGAGTTGTTTTTGATTGGTTACTTTTTCCAATCAAAAACGTAATAACAAAGTTATCACAAATTCAAAATGGCAGCCGTTCTACTGAATATTCAACTGCAAAAACGAAACTTTTGCCGAGATGTAGAAGCCAGTGCTGATATGAATAGTTCAAAACATTTATGAGAGAGAGGTTTACCGGTGAAACGAGTTTGCCGTCAGCAGAGCATTGGTTTTAGAACGAGAAACGAACTCCTTCACTGGAGAAGACATCTCCGTTATTAATGCCAAGATTCAAGTCCACACTCACGGCTTTGCGCTTCATCCACAGTAACCATGACTTTCTCTGAAATGTAGTTGTGGATGTCTACATGCCCCGTTATCTGGGTGCTTCGTACAACTAAAAATCCTCTCTCTTGACACCTCGAATCACCTCCAAAAACCAGTTCTTCAGAAACATCTAGTGAGAAGGACTTTCTTCCTTGTTCTGGGTACTGTGTTAAAATTATTACTCAAGTGTATTTATGTAGAATAATTAAATTCACGAGTCACGAGAGATCAAATGTTTGTGAGATAATGTTTGCTATTAATTGCAGTGCGTTGTGAAAATGTATTAAATTAAAAATAATATTGGAGATACTATCCGTGTTTCAAAGAAGAGGAATTACAACAGAACACCGATATATTAGCCTTTAGGAGAGTTTTATATGTGTATAATTCTTAATTAAACGGATGCACAATGTGAATGGTCCAAAAGGGCAAGATGGCCAACTGTGTTCGAACGACCATCAACGTGAATTGTATTATTTCTAGAATATAAGATTATAAGAGTTGGTTAGTTAGAAAAGGCCAGACACACAATAATTTAAAAAAACTTGAAACCACATTAAAATCTTTAAGGCACGACCAGATTTCGATCGGGCCAGCCGATCTTTTACAAGTGTCTTGTAAAACTTCTCTTGTAAAACAAGACACTTGTAAAACATCGGCTGATCCGATTGAAACCTGGTCGTGCCATAAACATTTTAATGTGTTTTCTTATTTTTTGAATTATTTTAAAAAATGGTCTGGTCTTTTTTAACTACACCATGACTTGCATGCACGTTAAATTTCTACGTATATAAGAGAACTGCATTAATAAAATGTCCAGTAATACGCAAATAGAACATTACATAAACCTTATGTAAAAATCATTATGTAAAAATTATGTGAATGTTTGGGTATGGAATTTTTGTTTCTGCACATAAACAATTGTATTGCACATTAATTAATGCAGTTTTGTACATTAAAAAAAATAGATTGAAAATCGGTCGTGTCCTTATAGATAAATTTCCAAAAACTAATGTTTGCTGCTCGTACGGCTCACCGAAATAATTGTGAATTTCAATGCTATTCAGAAAAGCCATGACTGTGTGCTCGTAGCTCGTTGAGTTTGTTGCGTCTAAGGGTAAAATTGTGTATATTCTCTTCCATGTAAAATTCTTTTAATCATGACGAAATAATTTATATACATAGTTTTTTAGATGTTTTGTATTATTTTGTTTCATTTCTTACTAAGTGCAAGAAATTTATTTATTTATTTATTTATTTATTTTTAATTTTTGGTTATAACTTCAAAATATTCAAAATGAAAATGGTGTTAATATGTATTTCTTTTAATCACATGATCTCAGCAAAAACTTCCTATCAAACATTCGTGAATCATACAAATCAACTTGTAATTTTTTTTTTTTTTTTTTTTTTTTTGTACTTCATAAGACTATATCTCTTGAAGTACAACTTTTTTTTATTTAGAATTTAACAGACTTTATTTATCGTACAACTGAATGTGTTACAGAAAACAAAAAGGTTAAAATAAATTCATATTAAAATTTACTAATAAATTAATTAAAAAATTGTGGACAGCCTCGTATTGGAAGCGAAGCCGGTTGTGAATGTTAACTTTTTAATTGTATATAATGTTTTTTAACTAGTCTTGTGTGTTGGCTGTTCGCAGTTATTTAATTACTATACGCACACGTAAATTTCTGTGTTTTAAATTAATTAACTTAAATTAAATTTTAAATTAAAAAAAAAAAGATACAAGTACATTTTTTTTTTTTATAATTTGAGTTTTAACCTTTAATAACTTTAAGATAGGGTGTGTTTGTATTGAAGTTCTTCAAAATATATTAATTACTTGATCTGTGTGTTTTAGAAGGACAATTTCAGTCTTCTGATAAGATCAGCAGACTAATATTCCCGTTTTGTCTGTCCTGTGGACAAGTATCATTAAAATATCATTAAATTTTCAATAAGCACAACAATCGCAACAATTGCGCGTTTTGCATTCACAACAATCACATTTATAATAATAAGGAAATTAAAGCAATATTAATGATATTTTCTTATCAGAAAACGTTGCGAAGCATTGTTATTGGTTTACTAATCGCTATCCCTATCTTGTTTCTACTTAAAAGCATAAGTTGATTATAATGAAGCGAAGAGAATAAAATAAATGAATTTAAACAAATTTAGAAAGAAAAAAAATAGAAATATGTAAAAGAGATGAAATTAAATAGAAAATTTTAAATTCTTGTATTGTTGTTCTCATATTCAAAACTGTTTCAACAAATATCTATCTTAAATTTCTCTGAATCATTGTCAGGTTGACGTCTGCTTTGTTTGTATTATGTCTCCTCAGCAACTGATTAAAATTCATAGTCACAGTAATCTAACAAAACCAACGCATACGTCAATCTTATTTCATTGTTAGTCACGGAATCTACAGAAATTCGAGTGGAACAATAGAATTAATCAGTATTCTACAAGGCTTTGTTGTTTTTTATTTATTTATTCATTTATTATTTAAATATTTAAATAAATTAGAGTATTAGAGCATATCTGGCAAAATGTAATAACAATATCAATGCCAGAGACAGTGCAGCACATTGTTTATGATTGTGGAAAAGCTTGAAAAAGCAAGATTTATTAGCTGAAACTGGATCTTCAGCTGAAGCTGAAACTGGAGCTGAAAATGGGAATAAAAAGGCCTTACTGTATTTTAGTACCAAGACGACAGCTAAAATTTTCTTTTTGTTTTTTTGTTTGTCTTCTTTAATTTGCTGCATTTTGAATAATCTTTTACAATTCCATCAAAGCTCATTGTATAAAAAGAAGCCAGTTTCATTTTAATCATAGTGTAAAAAATATTGCATATCTCATAATTAGCGTATTTGCTAGTGTGTAAGTCGCGTTTTTTCCCTAATAATATATCTCAAATAGGATGCGTCGCAGTTTCTTTCCCTAAAAATTTGTCTTAAAAAATAGGTACGTCTTGTAAGCCGAATGTATATATATTTTTTTCCAAAATAATATTTTTTTTTCCCAAAAAAATCTCCTGAAATTCGACTTTTAATGTTTATGTTCAGCTTTGTTACCTTCTCCCGCCTATTTCTCTCCTACTATTTACACAGAGAAATTTTCAATTAATAAAGATAGAAATTCTAATCTCTGTCAACAGGCATGCTAAGTTTGAAGAAAATCCGTACATTAGTACAAAAATTATTTCGAGACAAAACGGGAACTTTAAATATGACTTTAAATTTTTAGTCTAAGGAATATGATCGTAATTGTTTTGCTGAAGTATTAGTAAAGAAACAACGTTATTTAATAATTAGAATAACAGATTACTGTTATTTCTGTAGACAGAAGCGATTTCTTAATAAGAATATTTTTTTAAAATGTTTTAAGATAATTATCCATCTAAAAAAAAGTTACTGACCGCGCACATTTCCGAAAAATTCCTGGATTATTCCGAAAAAGGCTTTTTTTTTTGCCTACCAAGAACCGGAAATTTGCTGAGAACCAATTTTTTGATTAAGTTAGGGCAAGCGTTTATTAGAGATTATTATGAATCCACTCTGGCTTTTAAACTTACACAAGAGCACGATTACAAGAGCAGGCAATTACGTAACACAAAAATATGAACCAAGATTAAATAGAGTGAGAAAGAGACGATCGTCGGAAGACCTTAAAGGTGAAATGAAAAGAAGAGGTTCATCTCCCTTCCGTAATGACGCAGCATCACAGCGGCTTTTCCTTTTTGTAAAAGCTTGATGTAACATCTGATTTCTGACTGAAATTATTTCGTGAATAATTCTAAAAATTATAGCTTAGAGTAAATTTATATTTAAAATTATACATTCAATTTATTTGCTTTATTTTTTTTTTTGCTTAACATAATTTCAATTATTTTCTTTTTAGTCATTATACGTAATCCAAGGTTTTTAAAAAGAATTAATTTTTTGTTCAGTTGTTCGCACAATTAGAGTATTTAAATCTGCACGTGAAATCCAAGCGTTATTCGTTGTTGCCCCGACCTAATAAGTAGAAAGCACACGTCAATATTAACAATGTGCCACAGACATCTGAGATGGATTATAGTGGTTATATTTTTGATAATAAAATCATTAATATATTCTTAATTACATTTCGTTACATCTAAGTTTAAAGATATGAACTAAATTGTATTTCGAAATTAATATCTATATTCTGTCATTGGGAGATCTGCAAATGTGAAATTAGCATCAGGAAAATATTTTCTTAAAATGAATATAAATATTTTCTAGATATTTCTCTGCTATCCATCCCAGATCCGTTTTAAGGACTTCCAGGAGAGTGAATATGGATGCTGAAATTTTAAACAAGTATTGAATACCCGTAGGAAATCTGCATTGGAAATATAGTTCTTCTGATAATTCTATTTCCAGTCGAAGATTTTCGATGCGAACGGATTTAACCACTTTCTAGTTGTAGGAGGAAACAATAACAAGGATCTAACTGCAGTACACATAGATTGGAACACAAATAGGCATTGTTAACTTATGTTAAATTTTCAACAAAAAAGTCTAAGTCATTTAATGCCCGGTTGCACCAAAGTAGCGTTTAACTACGGTTTCCATGAACTGAGTTCTGCTTGAACCTCAAATTGAAGTTCAGCCTTGTTGCACCAAGCTACAACAGTCACAACTGAACCGACGTTCTGTGATCTGCGTTCATGGCGGCGGAAGTACGTCATGCGTTCAAAGCTGATTCCTGATTGGTTACAAGATTCGTCTTTCGTTGCGGGAAATCAACCCATTGGATTGTTTTCAATAGTTGTCCTTTGTTTCAGCAGTCAACAATCTCATTACGAAAATGGAGTTCAGGAATTAAAAAACTGAATTCTGCCGAGTCCCTATTTACACAGAGACGAAAAAAAAAAAATCCTTTTAATTGATATAATTGAATCGTACCTAACACGTTTTAGAATGTAAAAAAACCGATGCGGAATATTACTAATCGTGGAGTTTAGCGTCCCAAATTAAATAACAATAAAAAACCTACAACAGTAAATAACACACAGTCCTAAAATGTGAAATTTCATCACACTTTGGTGGGTGGCTGGCTGTAAGTGTCCCACCCCCGACCGAGAACGGGCACTCGTAAACTCTGTTTTCGTGCCACCGCGTTCTGGAGTCCGGCGTTCTGCGCCGGTCTCCTGCCGGGTCTGGGCGATCCATCGGCGGCAGAGATGGGACCAACAGCGGCAAACTTCGGTGCCGAGAAAAAGGGCCCGGTGTCTGTGAGGGGTGGGACACTTAGGTATCCGTGCAGACTTGGGTGAAATTTCACATTTTATGACTGTGTCATTTACTGTTATAGGTTTTTTATTGTTATTTAATTTAGGACGTTAAACTCCACGATTACCATAATCTATACTGATCGCGAAATAGTCTGCCTTTTGGATACAAATGATGCAACTCTGTTAACAACTGAAATTCCTCTTCACAGTCACTGTCCAACGAATTAAATAAATGTAAAGTTGTGATTTTTAAAAGTTATTTCTGATAGTTGAGAGAAAACATGCTTTGGTCTCAATTCGCAAGCGAATATCAGTAACGGCCGAACGCCGAACAGCGGTTTTGAACCGAGTTCAGCGCCTTGAACGGCCGAATTCGGCAGATCAACTTGACGACGCTTTTGAACCGAGATTCTCATTAAACGTTGTTGGTGCAATAGGTTTAAGGATGATCTCCGTTCATCTAGCAGTTTGAACGTGGTTCAGCTCCTGAACTTCAATGGTGCAACCGGGCATGAGAGAGGGTTTCGAGAAATGGAAAAGGGGAAGATCAAAATCGATAGACGTACGTTTTAAGTTGAATAAGCTACTTACGAAATTTTATGAAAATCTGTCCAGCTTTTCTAACGTTACACTTATAGAACCAGATAAATAAACAGAGAAGAAAAAATGATGAGAAGTCTTTTTCTTCTACTAAATGCTTCAGGTAATTACAATTCAGGTGATTGTAATATCACGTTTGCTGTGCATTAAAAAATAAGTAGTAATTGTTTATTTTTTCTTTGGAAAAATGGATATTTGATAATAAAATGTTGCTCTATAGCAATCAGCATTCTTCAATTGTTACTTAATGCACCGGAAATTCCATGGCTGCCCAGTCCAACTTTTAATACCCGGAAATTACCCGATCTGGAATCGGACAGGGAATTATATAACACGTAAATAGCCATTTCTGTAAAATATTGTAGCGATTATTGGCTTCACGGGCTTTAAATCCTTGTAACTGCTCCTACATTAACAAGATAAATTAGCAAGAAGTATAACTGTTGCTGGAATTGGATAGGATGAAAAGGAATTTAAGTATTCGTCTTAACCAATATTTTGTTTTCGTGTTCTTAATGTACATGCCTATAACTGAGTAAAAAAAAAAAATATTCATTTTGGATAATACATAAAAACTTGGTCAAAAATCTTTTTTTATCTCTACAATCATCCTTAAAATATTTAGTTTTAGGAGTAGAAATATTCAAAAGCCAAATATTCAAAAGCATAGTCTTGTGGTGAGCCGTGCTGGCGTGGTCGTGCGGTCTCGGCGGCTGCCAGCCGTGGCGTCCAATGCGCCAGTACCTGGGTTCGAATCCCGGTCGTGGCATGGTTGTTTCTTTCGTCTTCTTCTGTGTGTTGTGTCCGCTGGAGACCCAAAATCTGCTCTGTAGGTAGTGGTCCCCATTTGTCTTCTATATGTTACAGGCTATAGTCTTGTGGTGAAGGTAGTGGCCTGTCACGAGGCTGATGCGTCGGAATTTGGGTTCGAATCTCGGAACCGACATGGATGGTGCCTTTCTTTCTGATAAACATCTATTTCTTTTATTTCTCTTCAAATTCGTAGCCACAATAGTTTCCTGAGGAAGGCATCGGAAAACCACCTCAGTATCTGTTCCAAGAAAAATGGCAAAAACCAAAAAAAAGAAACTCAGCGACGGATTTCTCCAAATAGTCATAAGATAAATCCTGGATTAAGTCCAATTTGATTAAGTTGCGACGTAAGTTAATACAATTTAGAGATGAAAATGAATCTTAGACATCTGATCGCAGATACAAAGAGAAAATAGAAAGCATTGGAAAGCCTATTAACGAAATAGAAAACCAAAGAGAAAAGTTGCTGATGTAATGCATTCTATTTTGTTTATGAAATGCAATATCAGTTTAAGTACAAATCATAAACATTCAATGATATTTTCCTTTACTTACAGTTAGACAGATAACAGATCCTAACTAAGTTACCTGTTGCTTTCCTCACCTGCTCATTAATGTTTACCTTAATTATAAAGCGAATGAACTTTGAAGTAACCCAATTCTAAACATGATTCCAAATGAATATGTATCATATTTACTCATTCCCTAAGCTAGACGAATTTTAAAAGTAATTTGCTATGGTATAAAGCATGCACAGAAGTTGCATGAAACAAATTGCTTCAGCTTTGGACAGTCTCCAATGTACAGTATGACAGCTTTGACACTTAAAATTCAGTGAAAATCCTGGATCCCGTTTTCCTAACGATGCCATTGTAATTTCAGCCACAGTTACCCAAACGTGATCCAATAAGCAATTGAATGCTATCAAAGCATTGTAATATCAATAAATTAGAAACTGATTCGAAATAGAAGTATATTTGCATGACCCATTTCTACATCTACTGTCATAGAAAAGTGAGGCTGAATAGATCAACCAGTCTGTGTGTGTTCCTTGATAATTTTTGATCTGCTGGATGGTCATCTTGAAACTTGAACGTCAAATTCTTCAACATAAACACCAATCAATAACATCACCGATATTTCGTTCCTTTTATCAAGAAACTTTATCAAGAAATTCAAGATAAAGTTTCTTGATAAAAGGAACGAAAAAGGTCGTATTATGGATTGGTATTTTTGTTGAAGAATTTGATGTTTGATAAATAAAACGGTGAAGCCAATGCATCTGCTTGACGTTTCATTTGATTGAAGTTTTGGATAATCTTGAAACTTTGTTTGAACATTTAAGGATTAGGGCTTATCTTTTGTATTTAAAATCTTACCTTAGTAGATGCTTGTCGAGAAAGTATTGCCAATTTAAATATTAATGTTTTATTTTAGAAAATGGAAAAATTGTAGTATTTGTAGTTAGCATATAATTATATTATAAGTTGAAATAAATGTTGGTTTTCGTTTTTGTTGGTTCACATCTTTGCTTTCTATTTTTTTTAAATATAATCAATCAAAAAAATTGCGAAATAAAATTTGAAAAAATTATGCTTCATTTTATAATGCTATTTATTTTTTTTTTATAAATTTTTATTTCAACGTTAGACTTATTTACCAAATTCTTGTTTCTTTGAATATTCGATAGCCTTCACATACGAGTCTATTGGAGTTCTCCGTAAAATATCACTATTGAGTTTCTGTTTTTAAAATTTTCCTCTAGACTTCTTATTTTATTTTTAATTTACATAGGCGGAGGTTGTAATCTGTCTAACCCAAATTATTTAACGAAAATGAAATGCATGAAACTTTGTTTAAAATTTAGAAATTTTAATGTTTTAAAGAGAAAATAATTAAGAAATATTACTAGTTGTTAAAAAAGGAAGACTGTATCTAACAGAAATTTAAATGATTTTAATAAATTTTTGAAGTAAATTGCTACCATTCAAAAGTTCTTAGTATAATATAAACTTTGTAAATTCCTAAAATTTTAATAGTGAATTGATATAATATTGAGAGTCCTTTTTTTTTCACTCACTCCAATTTCTCTAATTCGCCACGTCGAAAGTTCGTCGACCTGTCCATGGAAGTATCCCTTGAAAGTTCGGAAATGCTTTAATGGTTTAGAGAAATTTGCAAGCGCGTTTATTTTTTTTGTCAAAATGAAATTATACCTAAAAAAATTAATTTCATTTTGATGGTTTTTCGTTTAAATAAAACGCTATCTAACTAGAAATAAGGTATACCCCAAGGATCTAGTATTGGGCCATCAGTATTTAAGATATTCAAAATTTTCTAAAATTCTACTAGTACATCTACAATATTTCAATATTTATGAAATTAAAAATTTATCTTAAAGTGTTTCTACTTTAATAATGTTCTCCTATCAGAATTCACTCGGATATCAACTAAAAAAAATATATTCCACCTCCATTTTTCACCATTTGAAAGGCCTCTAATGAAGGCGATGTCTTTGTAAGTCGGCAGCAGAACCTTTCTTCCAAGTTTTTCTTTTTTTTTTTTTAAACCTTCTATTCAAAAAAGGAAAAAAAAAAGCACATATAGAACGATGAAAAGGTAAAAGAAGATACGGAAAAACGAAAAACGAAATCCATACTCCTCTTTTTTTTTTTTAGTTCATGTTTTATGCAACACCTTCGTGACGCTACAGCCTCTGGGAGTTTAGCAATTTCAAATCGAATCTCCAACTTTGTCGCAGTTGAGGAAAATAATACCGTTTTTTAAGGAAAAAAAAAAAAACAGTTCTGCAGCTGTGGGTGGCGAACATGTTTTCATCAGAGAATTAATTGTTTTAGACTGAAAGTAGGGAGAAATGGGTAGAAAAACATGTGAATTTAATTTGACGAAAAACGCCGACGCCAAAAATAAAGTTATAGCTTCGAGACCAAAGGTGTAGGTAGAAAAGTCTCAGTTATTGGCGAGTTCTCAGTACTAAGAATTAACATTTTCTTAATGACATTAAGATCTTTATTTAATGGCAGTTAATTGTTTTTTTTTATTATTATTCCTTGAAGCGAAGATGATTCTCAATCTTGGAAGTAGGCGGATGTTTGAAAATAAATTACTGAAGAACTGAAATTGTACGTAATGTATATTGCCCTTTTTAGCTATCCAGGAGTGAGCTGGTACTACGATTGCCGTGTCTGTGTATGTGTTTGTAACTTTCTCTACAGGCCAAACCTCATGAGTCATCTCGCTATCCAACTTCTGGTCCAGGTCACTTCTGGTTTTAGGTTACAACTAACAGGGTCAGAAGATAGTGGTACTTGGGACAGGGTCTGTCTCTACTGAATGGACTAGGCTGAATGTAATACCTTCGACTCAATGTATCCACTTATGCAGCCCGAATATTGCAATATGGGACGTACTAGATAAACGAACTCAACAAGAGTAGCGCTTGAAATTGCGGATTGAATTAGATCATTGGATTAGAACGGATTGAATAAATGAGTTTTGCGCTCTAATCGATAGTATGTTACTTTCAACTAAATAAATGTTTGATAGACTGCATTTACGGAGGTCGCTTGGTTTTGTGTTCACTACAAAACTGTGAATTTATTGTTATTTTTTAATTTCTATCATGGCATCTTTTTCTGATTGCAAGAATTATATTTTCGATCGTCGTTTTATTCATCTATATTCTACTTTATTTTTTTCTCCAAGGTTTGCCGTTTCTATTTTTTTTCCTTCTCTTTTTCGCCCTAAATCCTTAAAGTCAATCAAAAGCATTAGAAAAATAAGAATGGATTGTAACATTCACGGTACATTCTCTTATTTCAGAAGCGTTATTACTTATTGTAATGCTGGTGTTTAGAAATGCTTTCACTTTGAAGTCCAAACTTGTTCCTAGAATCCTAAAATGTAATGAAAGATATTAAAAGAAAGATCTTTATTTAGGAGAAAGGCTCCCCAATATATAGTAGTTATGAAGTGGGATGCAAGTGATAGATGGAAAAGAATGCAGATTAAAACAGACGTGGTTAGATCACATAAATGCTAGCCTCACTTAACATTATTTAACCCTAGATAGAAAGCAATGAAAGGATGCTCTGGGTAAAGTCTCGGTTGAGGGTCTTCACTAATAAGTGGAAAAATCCTGAGATGATGATTGCAGTATATTTATTTATTGCCGATCTTTATTTACTGCAGAACATTTTGGACTTAAAATTTAAATGTTGTGACATATTAAAGCTATCTATGTCATTCCTTGGCAACGATAATTCTATAATTATTTAGTATTTGAAAACTTTAACGACAGATGATTTTTAGTGAGTGTGAAGTGTTGTATGAATTGAATCTATGATGAAGACTAATTATCAAGACCACTGTTACAAGACTCTCATTGCAGAACATTATTACAATACATGTTAAATACTTTCCCATTGAAGACCCTCGGAGTCACGAGATGTCAGGATCACGGCGTGTCGTGACCAACGGACTAAGTCAGTCTGACGCTCACCCGCCTTTAACCTAAGAGAAAGAAGCCCAGTAACCATTTAATAGAGAGTTGGGTGAACCCTAGTATCCGTCTGCAGGAGAATTCAGAGAGGAAAATTCACCGGATATTTCATCGGCCTCCAGACCTAACTCAAGCGCTTTACCATATGGTTACTGATTACCCTGTAGAGCTGAAAGTTTATGGTAAGTTTAGATCATCCATTAGCTGTTAGACAGCAACCAATGATTTTACTTCAGATTTCATTTGTAGAAAAATCAATAATTTATTCATATTCGTGTGTCATTGTCACCCAACGCTCATCCAACAAATCAGTCTGAGCGTTATAATAATGTTTGAACAGCTCGAGGGATCATCTTGAAACATGGCAAGCATATTTAAGGGCAAGAAGAGATCTAAATTTATATTTTAATTTTTTTTATGGGTCCTTGTGGAGAAATTAGTGCGAGGAGGTGGCAAAAGAATTCTCTTACAAGTAAAGGGCACAGAAGCGACACCGGAGTTTCCGGTTCAGACCATGTGCATTCGAAAGATCTTCCATAACTAAGTCAACCAGCAAAATTTACCAGCAGACAACCAGGGGTATAGGAGCTATGAGGGGTCAAAGTTAACATGGTGGCCTAAGGGAAATCACTTATAAGTCACTGCAAGAGGCTTTTAAGTAGCATGCAATCTCAGATAAGGATGAGACAGACACAATAAGTAGATATTGATTGGAAAATAAGCAGGAAATTACTATTGATCAGTTTCAAATCAGATACAATCGATGTGAAGTTCAGAGAACAGGGCTGTCCCAGAGAAAGCTTGTCCCAGGGGAAGTTCACTGGTAGAGTTTGCCGGGCAGACAGCCAGCAGGAGAGGAGGAGGAGACGGTCAAGTCCGGGAACAGGTCAGCTGCCGGACACAGGCAGAGCATCTCTTTCTGATGCCTCTCACTTCTCTTTTTTTTTGTCTTCTTTTCATCCAGCCTTGTGACGTACTTCTTCCGTCCGTATAAGTCTTTTGTCCGCTTCATTAGAGACAGTGTGATATTCGAGAAGGACTATACGAACATCTGGCACAGGGATCGATTCTTGGTACTCCAGTCATTCACGCTGTATCAGTTCAGAGCTCCCCGCTGTATCAGTTCAGAAATATGATAAGGTATGCATTGTAGAAATGCGGGTATCTGGACATTGAACCTGATCCATGGATAAGTCCTAGCGACTACTGCTTCGACTCGATCGTCAATGACGGGTGCTTCAAGTGTGACAGCATTGCATTCGTTAAATGTGCTCACTGTGAACAGAGTATCTGCCTTTCGCACGCCCTGTTCTCTGAACTTCACATCGATTGTATCTGATTTGAAGCTGATCAATAACAATTTCCTACTTATTTTCCAGTAAATATATGCTTATTGCGTCTGTCATCCTTATCCAAGGTTGGAGGTTACTTATAAGCCTCTTGCAGTGACTTATAAGTGATTTCCCACCATAGCTATGAGTTAACCCCTCATTGCTCGTATACCTTGGCTGTCTGCCGCTAAAATTTTGCTGGTTCACTTAGTTATGGAAAATCTTTCGAATGCAGATGGTCTGAACCGGCAAATCCGGTGAGGATAACGTGCTTTTTACTTGTTAGAACATTAGAACCGAAACAATGGATATCTATCGTTCAACAAAGGATATTAATCTTATTAATGTTTGTGCGAGCTATAACAGGAATAAAATTAATTGTACGACGATTGGGAAAAGAAGAAAACCATGGGTTATGCATTAATACTTCCTTATATTCTCAGTGACATCTATCGCAAAGCATTGTAAATAATTTCTGCTTTTCTGCAAAGTAAAAGAGAAGAAGATTGTTGATTTCTTTTATTTTTTCTTTATTCTTCGCATCTTTAACGTATCTGTATACTGTTATTATTATTTTTATATTACTCACATTTTTTTGTAAATATCATCCATATCAAAAGTGGCTTCGATGAGTAAATAGGAAATACCCGGTCGAGGAAAAGGAACTGCGGCTCTCGTTCGTTTTTACTCGTTGACAATTCTCTTCACTGAGACAAATTTGTCTTTGACATTGAATAAGAATATGAAGACGGTGAATAAGAAGTGAAAAAGTTGGTCTTCCTAGTAATTCAGAAATACATATTCCATCACCCTCACTCTTAAAGTAGTGGAAAACGTTTCAAATTATATATCTAGTTTGGCTTCGAAGGCCTCACATTAATCTGTTCTTATGATGCCTCCATATTGCTTTCTGTTCCAGGATCAACTAAGTGATCGGTTTTTTTCCAAAAATGGTCATTCTTCTTTCTCTACGTTTAATATAACATCAGATTATCTGAGAATTCCAATTTTTTTTTTCAGAAGTAAAAAGTGTCTACTTTTTTTGTATTCATCAGTTATTACTATTTTAATAAAATAGAGAAAGGAAGGGAAAAGAAAGGGATCTCCAAGCATAAATTAAAAAATAAGAAATACACAATAAAAATAAAAGAATAGAAATTCCTGTGCGTCTCCGCTGGCCGCAATGAATTTTCTATGCGCAACAAATAAGAACAAAGTGCCTAAAAAACTGGTTAAGCATATAAAAAGGTGGAACTAGTATTTATCAATGGACCTAGGGTTTTATAGTGACTATTCTTCACTGATGATCGGCAAGATACCGAGATTGGAGATGTCACTCCAAGATCGGCAAGATACCGAGATGAGCTGATTGGAGATGTCACTTCTGCACTGATAAACACTAGGTCCACCTTTTTATGTGTTTAAATAAATAGTTTTCGTTTTTATATTTTTCTGGAATTTTTAAAATAAAAGGGCAGGGTTTTCATGAAAGTAGGCTTTAATCTCTTTCAGGAAAGCCTTATTTATTTATTACTCTTATCGTTCTTACATCTTAGCAATTATTTCATAATAGAAAAAACATTAAATTAAAGGTTTTTTTTTAAAAATAAGGGAATTCGAAATGGCTCTTGATTAGCAAAACAACAGATTAACTAAGCCTACGACTTCAAGTATTAACAGAAAGAAAGAAATACACAATCGAGGTGATCTTTATTGCATTCATTTATCTTACTAGCTACAGAAGCTACAGAAGCTACGATAGAACTTAGTTACAACACAACTAAAATTTCATCATTACTAAATGTCTTAGTTGAAGTTTTCGTTCAGTATTAAGAATAACTAGCCGGATACCGTGGCTTCGCTCCGGAACCCTTGCATGTATAGCATTAAAAAAAAAAAAACTTTATTTATTTAGTAAATGAATATCGAGATCGAGACTTGTGGACTTCTCCGCTTAACTCAGGTGTATTTCGGGTTGGTGCCACACACCTGAGGTTTCCACCACACACTTCATGGTCAGTTTGTCAGATTGGTTGACGTTTATGTTTACTGCTCCGCTCCTATTGGTGGTAGCGTGATGCTATGTAGCCTATAATGAGTTGGCCCACCTTCTCGCGCTGCTTATACACTGTCAGGGAAGGGGGGACTGAGGATGTTGTAAAAAGTCCATTCAGATATAGGCCTATTTAAAAATAAGTTTTTTTCAATGATCACTTTTCAAAAGAATAAGATACAGACACGTCAGTGCTTTAATAAAAGTTTTCTTCTCGTTTTTTCATTATTTGTTTCTTTTTTGCTTGTCTTTATCTTTATTTATTTTTGGGTCAGCCCCACCTCAAGGATGTGTTTATTTTAACGATTTAGGAATTTTCATTTTTACGTGCCTTCACAAACTTCTCACAATAGCCAACATAAAATGTTTCACATTTTTGCATGTATCTTGCAAACGCAGAAACGTTTGTGAATGAGTGATATACAATAGGTGGGTACCGTCGCTTCGTTCCGGAACTCTTGCTTATAGAGTATTAAAAAAAAAAGCTTTATTTATTTAGCAATACGACTTCCCGTTTAACTCAGATGGCCTTCTCCGCTTAACTCAGATGTATTGCGGGTTGGCGCTCACATGGGAGAGGGGGGGGTTGCCTCCAAACACTTTATTTTTGCATGTACCTTCCAAATGCAGTAACGTTTGTGAATAAGTGATATATCGTTCGATAGAACTTTCAAATACCAACATTTTCTCAATATAATGTTCTCTTCCATCTTTTGTACTTTTCGTTTAAATTGAGAAAAAGTCAAAATTTGACCCTTTAAAAGACCGCCCTCTTGGAAACCAAAAACTTTTTTCGAAAGATTTTTGTAGCATTTTGTTTGTCTTAAAAAGATCTACATTTTATTCATTTACATGACCACCCTATCTCTTATAGTTTGGTCACAAAATTGGAAATATAAGATCCACTTGTATCTTATAACTCTTTTGTAATATAAGATACAAGTGTTTCTATTTTTTTACCTTTGTGACTTGACTATTCTATTGACGCATGCTTTCATTCCATTAGGTCGGCGTAGCAATGAATAGTGATTATTAAATTTCATTTCTATGGTAACAGAATGAAAATAAATCCCATTGTTTGGTTCTGAAGGAGGAATGGGACATGACACTGGATAGATTCTTGTTTGAGGGATTTTTCAATTCGGGGTGAGGTTTACTCAATATTACGACTTGGTATTCTTGAGGAGATGATGAGAATTTTGCTACTTCCGCTTTGTCATTGCGAGCTGTATCAGTGGCCATCTTCCTAGAGAGATGATGAGATGAACATCTGTCTTTGAAGATGCCCACTGATACAATTGGTCCGAGGCAATGACAAAGCGGAAGTAGAAATTTTTCATCATCTTCTGAAGAAGGCTGAAGGAACTGAGCCGAAATATTGAGTAAACCTCACCCCGAGTGGGAATCCCTCAAATAAGAATCTATCCTAAATCCCATTGTTATCTACACAACAAAGTTTATAAAAATTTTGAGATGTTCTGCGCAGGTAAAACAGACTTGGAAATACAGAAGCAGTTACGAGATGTATTCTAATCAAAGTTGTCTGTACATTAAACGTTTTAAAGTTCTGGTAGGGCGAATTGCAATGCAGACAAAGATCGGATTTCAAGTATTTTAGACTTTAATTAATTAATTAACCAATTACGATAATGTTTGTCACAATAGTTGATAGGGCGTTTCAACCGATTCATATAGTCGATAAATCTTAGGGATTTTCATTTTAATTTATGCGCCCATTTAATTCATTTGTGGCATGTGTGAATGATGCTCCATGAATTATTTATCTCAGCTTTAAAGGGATTTTCTTTTTTTCCTTCATTTCCTGGAGGTACCAGTGTCTTCACTACGAGACAGTTCGTGTATTTTCAATCAGAAAAAATAATAATAATAATAATAATAATATCGACTGAGCGTGGAGTAATACAGCAAAACAAGATGTAGCGTCTCAGGCTGTAAGTTGGCCTCGAGAACTATTTCTTTGTTATCCACAAAAGAACTTTTGCCATACAATTAAGTGTCGAAATCTCTTACTTATTCCTGGAAATCAATGTGACATCAATATTTATACAAAATACGAAGAAAAATTATATTAATTAATAATTAAAATCCCTAATTAAAAATGTTTATATTATATTTGAACTTATATAATAATAAGGACACGCCCAAAGTACAAGGAAGTAGAATATTAAAAAAAAAGTCTTCCTTATTTTTACATTAATTCGTGAACACTTTACAACAGTTTTGTTTTTTAATAGCAGATGTCTTTGTTGATGCCTGGAATCATAAATCCATTAGTAATTATGACGTCCCTTTCGAAATTCTTGTGTTACTTAAAATTAAGGCGTAAAAGCAATTTCTTCCCTATCATGTATTCAATGAGATGTGTTAATATAATGTTATTTACATTATATAATGTTATATGTTTTAAAAATATCTAAAAAAAGTGAAGATTTTTTTTTCAAACATATAACAGTACATTTAAAGTAACTCTATTTTCAGTGAAATTAAAGTCTCTAATCTTAAATAATAGGCCCGGGTAATTCAGTGGTGTAGTCGCTGGGCTAAATGAGTGAAGAAGTTGGGTTCAATTCCCGACGGAGGTCTGGGATTTTTCTCCTCTAAACTGTCGTAGGGTTCACCCAGCCCTCTGTAAATGGGAGTAAATTTCTTTCCAGGGTTGAAGACGGGAGGGCTTGAACTGATCACCTTTCTTCAACTTTATCCCGATTGTCGAGAATCATTGGGACCTACATCTGCAGCTACAAAATGAGCCTGCGTGGCCCGGAAAGTGGGATCTTGTAAGACAAGGTCCTTTATCAATTAATTCTGCTGAAAATTCAATAATGACAGATACGAATGTTATTTTATTTTTTGTTTTATTTTAAATAGTTATTTTTATAGTTAAGGTGTTTTAATATGCATTTTCAAAAAATATACTAAGCAATGACTCTTTCAGCAAAATGTACATTTTTAACTAATCAAAGAAATGTAATTTAGATCTCCATGAGTTCTTGTTCAAAACCGATGTCTGAAAGCTGCCTTTCGTAATATTGAAAGCGTAAATTTAAGCTTGACTCTCTTGTCTCTTGTCGTAGCAGCTTATGCAGTGATGCGATCACGTTTCAGAAACTTTAAAAGACTCACATCAAAGCTTCTCATCAAAACTTTTAAGAGCAGGAAGCCTGAATTCTGCAAAGTTATCAAGTATAGAAGCTCCTTTCTCCATTATAAATACTTTTTTTTTTCTCTCCTTTTATGCGAAATTTGAAAATTGTTTTAACCTGATGAAAATCACTCGTGTCGCGCACTTTAGGCCACAGAGCACGTCTCCTCCGCGTTCCTTGTTTTCCTTCAATGTCACTCTTCCAAAAACCCAACGTGTAATTCGGTTTTGAAACCCTCCACTAAGGAGTTCGAAAAACTTAATGCCAGAGCCAAACTTTCATTAGACATCCTCGGTAGGTTCTTTTGAGCGACCTCTGGTGAGCATTTGCTTCGGGAATTTCCCCGGGGTCAGATTCTATTGCAAGGCCTAAGAGGTTATCGCAAGCCCGGGGCCTTCGGAAGAGCGCATGCTCAGACAAGGAAAAGCCCCCACAGATGTTCGACCTGTTTTCCCATATGGAGATTTGCACCCTCGGCCCATAACCTTTTCTTTTCTCCTAATCAAGTAAAAAACAAAGAAGTTCAATAAAAATCCATTAATATCCACACGAAAGAGTGTAGATGCTTCAAACTGTAATGAAATAGTTCATGGAAATTTTAACAGCGCTATCAAAACTGGATTATCAATTTTTTTCATCTATTGTACCGAATGCTTAAGTAGACACCAGCAAATATGCAACACAACACTGGTTTATAGCGCCGTAAAACAGTTCATAGCATCATATTTGTTTTATGATAAAAGTGTGCATACCAAAAGTGCATGACAAAAGCACTAAAAGTAATAATGTCCCCAGTGAAGAAAGACAGATATTACTCAAGCGCTTTATCTTACAGAGATTTGCTGAGCGGTTTTTTGTTGTAACGTCGCTGCCTATTCAACTGTACCTTATCAGATGAAAATACATTTTACAACTTAACACATTGTAAATCTTCGACCATTAAATTTTCCGGCACAGATTTACAGTAACTATTACGAAATGATTCAGTGTAAATTACTGAGTAACTGCTGCCAAACTGATTGAAGCATGTTATAAGAAAAAACATAGTTGTTGTTCCAACTTTCGAATAATCGCTTAACACAACCAAATTTACATTTTTTGTAATTTATTAATTGGGTTACTGGCATTTTTTCGGGGATTCTTGTCTTGGAGTTTTTGACCCTTTGGCTGCAATTTCTAAGAAAATTAATAGTCTTCAATGCAAAAAACCTACTTCTCAATTTTCAGCTTCCTAGGATTCATAGTTTTTTTTAATTATCTTGATTACAGGCGAACATGTGTATTTTGATTTAAAATTGTATTTTAGGCTTTTTTTTATTTTTGTCTTTACTGTTTTACTTTTAGATATTCATGGAGGAGCGTCAAAAGAATATTAGATCAAATTTTTAATATTTTTTTGGTCAGAAATTGCAAAAAAAAATATATATAAATAAACCCCTGAGCTATTTACATTGTTCATTGAGTAGGAGTACCTGATAATACACAACTACTGTTCCAATTCAGGGTGTTCAGTAACATTCATTATTGTTTAAACCTATCCAAATCAATCATTGAGCCATTGATTGTAGCAAGCCCTATTCTGCATTTTTTTAAGAAGCATTTTCTAATGGTTCAATTTAAAAGGCTTCAATTTCTATAACATCGCAATTTTTTAATTCTATATCAATGTGATTGTAAATTTTTACCTATCTCAAAAAAAAAAAACTACTTAAATTATTGCTATTTTTAAGTTACTGAAATTTTAACTGGAAAATCACAGTTGGTTACCAACTTGCGAAAATAATCCTCAGAAATAGGTTAGGCAGCTCTTTTTTTTCTTAGATTATAAAAATATGTTTTAATATAAATAACATTTTTTTTATGTCGAACACAAAACTGATATTTTTTAAAATAGATAATTAAAGTTTCAGCTTCATAAGATAAGTAGTTTTGTATTTCATGGATAGCAGGAAGATAAATGGAATTCAAACTTCGGACTTCGAAAATAATCTGGGCCTATCATCTCATTAGATATTAATTTCTGAGTAATATACCATTGAAAATGCATTAATCAATTAACTAATATTTACCATATTCAGTTAATTAACTAACAAATACTTACAATTCATAAAACTTTATTAAAAATTCCTGTATTCTTAAAAGACTTAGATTTTAATAGTAAGTTTCGTATGTTAATGCTTTCTGTGGCAATTCAGCCCCTTGAAGTAGCTCTTAAAACTTTTGTTTCTCTGCTATTACTTCTGGAAATCCTTAAGTTTTCTTGAAAAAAAGAGGCTTTATATTGTCTTTCCAATTGTCTTAACCTCCCTTTTACATCGTGAAAAATGTTTTTTTTTGTACATTCATTGCACTTTTGTTATATAAGCCTAATTCCAATGTTTCCAGACAAGATTAAAGCTGTAAAATAAAAACAAAAGAACAGCGCCTACCGTTAACGGTAGTTTTCACAGCTGCATCTGACTTTAACGTAGTCAAAGTTGTTGGGTCTTTTAATTTCGGGGGTCAGAAGCACGTTTGAAATTTAGCAGGTAATTGTGAGTTGCCTATTGCCCTTGCGGTGTCTCTAAAAAAAGGAGGCACAGGCTTAAAGAAAAAAAAAAGAAATGCACAAGACAGAAAAACCTAAAAGAGACAAAAGAGCTAATTATGTTGGCGGGCAGACAGGCAAAGGCCGTTTGCGATTGGCCGTAAAACAATCAGTCCAATGGCCCC
>JAFIDM010000007.1:36493658-36505926 GCA_023159025.1 Thereuonema tuberculata | reverse complement strand
ATATATATATATATATATATATATACTGCTCACAAAATTTAGGGGATATTGCGAAATGAATATAATACACCCAAAAACATTTGAGTTTATTTATTAAAGAATATCATCAGAGAAGCAAATGACAAGAAAATAGAAGTTGTCTGAACATGCAAATGAGGTGCAGAATTCATTTATCGGGATTGAGCAGGATGGACTGGGGTTAATATTCGCAGGTCAAAAGTGAAAAATGTGTCGCACATCGACTGTTCAGTAGGGTGGTTGATCACCTAAGACTGCTACAACACACTGACAGCGATGTGGCAGGATCAAATTGTCCAGCAGTTTCTATCGGATTCGTGGTCACTCGCGCACTAGGGCAACTTCCAGCCGAGGAAGTATTATGGGAGGTGATTGGTGACTGGCAACACGTCTTCCTAGTGCATTCTCAGCGTCTTCGATGGGATTCAGGTCTGGAGAACCTCTTGCAGCAAGTTGTTGAAGAAATGCGCACGATGGGGGCATGAAAAGAAAGTTGACCCCAACTACTCCAGTGTAGGATACCATTAAAGGCTGTAGAATTTCATCCCGATATCTTACAGCATTCACAGTTCAATAATTTCTAACAACATGAAGGTCGGTACAACCACCAATGCTGATGTCTGCCCACACCATGATTCCACCTCCATCAAAGGAATGTATTTATTGCACGAAAGATCAGGGCACGATGATTGTCAGGCTGCAGGCTGAATCTTGACTCGTCACTGAAGAGAACCGTGGATCACTCTTCACGGGTCCAAGGAAGATGCAGTTCAGCCCACCTTCTGCGGTTTCTGCGATGTTCAGCAGTTAACGGAATGCAATATCATTGGTCGCCGGGCATACAGTCCATCTTGATTTCGTACGCTCTGAGTATACACCCGTCGTCCAGAATCAGCAAGCAACTGTCCGGGCAGCTCAGTCGCATTACTTTGCCGGTTCCTTCGTGCTATCAAGTAGCGATCATCTCTTGCATTGGTGGCATGTGGACGGCCCTGCCCTGGTCTTCTTCGTACTATTTCAGTCTCTCTGAAGCGATTCCAGAGCTGGTAATCACGCTTTGAGTGTTTGGCCAGCTGCCCTATGACTCTCCGTGCTTCAGATTCGGCTAAATCACGTCGCAGGGGCATTTTCAGATGACACTCAATGATTCTGCCACCTATTGTTGATCCAGGAAAGTGGAGATAACCCAGCAGCGCCAGCCTCTTTATACAGGGCTGTGGGCAAACATGCAAATTAACGTTTTGCATCACATTGGCATATTCAGACAACTTCCATTTTCGTGTCATTTGCTTCTCTGATGATATTCTTTCATAAAGAAACGCAAATGCCTCTGTTTTTTGGGTGTTTTATTCATTTCGCAATATCCCTAAATTTTGTGAGCAATGCATATACAGGGTGAAGCAAAACGAACGATTTCAAAAATTCACTGTAAAAATTGTATTGAATATTTTAATAAACGAATTGTACATTTGCATACAGCAACTTTGGCAGTTGTTTTTTTTTTTCCAGATCTCATAACTGTTGAATCTGAGCACTTTCGTCACACGACAAATGTCAATGCGGTACTCAAATTCCTTCCAAACGAGAAGTACTCGTAGCATGGGTCTGTTGAATTGAGTTCTTGCGACTTCTTCTTAAGGGAATATGTTAGACACATAACTTCCCCTGTCGACCATAATGTGGCTGCCACAATAGAGGAGAAAGTGTACTGTGTCTCGACATGTTAACTGAATATAATGATACCAACGGTGATAGATTCATTTTCCAGCAAGACGGGGCGTTAACCCATTTTCACACTGCAGTAGGCCAGCACCTAAACAAACGATTGCCATAACAGTGGATTGGCAGTGCGAGTTCTTTCGATCAATAGTTGATGCCATGATCAGCGCATTTCCCGGATCTCACGCCGTGCGACTTCTTCTTATGGGAATATGTTAAAGACACGGTGTTTATACCTCACTTACTAACAGATCTGGGTGACTTAAGATGCGCATCCGAAAAAAATGGAAGTTTCTGTATCCAAATACACAATTCGTATTTAAATATTCAATATAATTTTTACAGTGAATTTTTTAAATCATTCAAATCATTTTGACTCACTCGGTGTATATATATACATAAATGTGTGTGAGTGTATGTTTATCTGTATTCTAATAATTTTTGAACCGTTGGATGAATCTTCTTGAAACGTGATGTGCATATTTAATGACTTAGAGAGGATCTACTTTCATATTTGAAATCTTTACTGTTGGGTCCGTGTCGAAAAATTAGCGCGTAAAGGCAAATTTGTTTGTTTTTGTTTTGTTTTAAAAAGAAATTAGTTACAATTCCAAAGGTCCTGCAAACAATAAAATTCACGCGAATGACTTCATTGTATTATAGATTTCTGCGAACAAGATAAGTTCCACTTGTTGAGAAAGACAATCAAGATATTGCAAAAGTGGCTGTTTCTGGAATCGAACTCAATGCGTTTTGGCCACTAAGGGTTGCAGCTATTTTTCTGATATTTATTTTTTAATATAAAATATTTGGTCAGTTGTCCCGCATGACCAGTATTAATTATAGTTCATTCATTATATATCTAAAGACACGTGATCTCAGTTAAACCAATCATTATCATTCCCTTCCTTCACTCGAGTTATTGCTTGGTCGCATCTGAAATGTCGTTGTAAGTTACTTCCGGTGTTTACTATTTGTCCTCGCCCTACAATGTTTTATTTTTATTATTTAAGTTGGTTTTTCAATATTAATAACTTGTTTTTATTTTATTTATTTTTATTTTAGATTTGTTTTTAGTCGTCCATTTCTGTTATCGATGCCGGCTGCTCTCTTTTCTTGCCCGGGGTTTCAAACAATGGGCTAGGCTTAGTGGTAAGCGAGG
Source organism: Thereuonema tuberculata (assembly GCA_023159025.1). Taxonomy (NCBI): domain Eukaryota; kingdom Metazoa; phylum Arthropoda; class Chilopoda; order Scutigeromorpha; family Scutigeridae; genus Thereuonema; species Thereuonema tuberculata. The sequence goes on along the minus strand of JAFIDM010000007.1, from coordinate 36,503,027 downwards.
CTTCGGTTTCCTTAACAATATTGAATGAGATGAAATACCTGTTGATTCAGTCGTTTTACGATAGAGATAGACGACTTGAAATAAAAAATAACATTCCAAATGATTCCTCTCGATTGAATCTTCAAAGTTTTGTTGGCACAAAAGAACAACCGTGTATTTTCAGCCGCCGCCATCTTCAGAATCACGTTCAAAACGGAAGCATGCGGAGTAACTAATGCTCAATCGTTTACCATATATGGAGTTTTCACGTGTCTTCAGAGATATAATGAATTGACTACAGCAGAAAAAAAAACTGTTTTCGTACTTTGTTATTCTCAAATCTACATTTTTATTATACAGTTGACTCGCGATAATCCGACAGTTACGGGACCGAGGGGGTGTCGGATTATCAAAAATGTCGGATTACCAAAGGTTGATTTTTTTAAAACTGAATTTTGACTTCTAAGGTAAGAAATTGTAAGTTATGTATATACAGTACTGTAAGTACTAAAGTACGTATATTTGTTACAATACATATTGAGTACATATTTTACGGCCATTGAGGATATTAAAAAAAACTCAATTAGGCGTAGTTTTACACAAATGAATACGTATGTATGTAAGACTAATTTATAACTGTATTTATGTCTTAAAAAAATTAAATTACAATATATAATGTAAAATATAATTTTACGTCTTAAAATAAAAAATAAAAATACGTACATATGTATTTACGGCTTAAAAAAAAATCTGTAATCGTTTTTTGTTTCTTCTTACGTAAAGAGTCTGTCATGGCTTTTTCTTGAATATCTTTTAACATTAAAATGTTCTCGTAGTCGAGTTCCCTCTCCTCACACCAACGTATCAAAGTGTTTGCAGCCGACATAACTTCATCGCAAGTGATTGTGCATTTCACCTCCGTGACCGCCTCAATCGGGTCGGTTTTTGAACCAACCCTGCGTCGGACTACCGAGCATGTCGGACTGTCAAATGCCGGATTCTCGCGAGTCAACTGAATTTGAATAGGATAGCAGATCGCCAGCTTCTCTCATAATCACAGTCCATACTTACAATATGAGATTGATGTGCAATGTAAATCTCCTTAAACCACATTATTCAAAGTTAACCTTTTTTTTCTTTATAATTTACACATTATAGTATTTTCTATTTCACAATCATTTTGAATGAATTTTATTTTGTTTCTGTCAATGTCCTTTATTATCTGTCTCTGTGTTTTCATTTCCCGCCGTAATATCGATGTAATGATTTTGGAAAGGGATAACGGAGAATGAACAGAATGGAAAAGATGATAGATGAATGGATGTTGGTCCTCTGAAAGATCTTCACCGTTGTCATAGGCTTTATTTATAATCTCGGTTCCGATATATTTCTCCTGCAATCTCAGAGATTTAACGTATCTTGTGGACACATAGCTAATAAAGACTATTTATGATTAGATTTGACTACTAAATCTCCCAATATATTTCCCAAACAAAGAGAAGCCAACTGAGCTTCATTCAACCTCGAATGAGATTGCTCAAACTTGTAAATGCCAAAGAGTTACACATTCTACAGATACAGTGGATTTGTCTAAACCTTTCACACGAGTAATTTATGGTATTTCAGTCCTAGCACTCCGAATTCACAGAAAAACATACTGTTCCTGTTTTCAAAATTATTTGGGGAAAAAATGGTTTATTACTCAAAATGTTTAATTAATATTTTAAATTATATGTTATTCTGATTCCCTTCTGAAATCGTTTTTTCTTTGAGAATTAAAATTATTTTTTTTTAATGAAGGCGTATTTGGTTTTGCAAAAATGGCAGGTGATACAATATATATTTTTTGCGACCTATTTGGGAGCTATTGTGCTAGCGACCAAAATCGGTAGCTATTGCTTTTGTTCTGTCCGTCCGTCCATGTCTGTCCACCCCTAACAACACCCGAACGGAAGGTATATCGGCAAACTGACTTCAACATCGTTTTCAGAGGCCCAAACAACATTGAATAGGTATTTTTAGGGGTCCAACGCTGCCCCGCGTTCGAGGCATTGTTTTCAATGGGTTTCCGCTATTATCTTAAATGTCATAAATGCAACCACCTTATTTAAGTTGTCAGTGTTAGCGTGATCAGTAAGTTTTCGGACTCATGTGCTGAATATTGTCGGTTTGAATTCGTGCATCTACTACATTTTTTTTCTTCTCTTAATGTGTTTTTCTCAATCCGCGCGGATTTTTTTTTCTGGTTATAACGTTCTTTTTATTTTTTCCTAACTTTTTTTTTTATTTTTCCTTACATTAATGTACTTCCTTTTTTATTATTATTTTTAATTTTTTACATTATTATGGGTCGCCCTGAAATTTATGCTTTAGCACAAAATTCTACTCATTTGTTTTCTTTTGCATCCTGAATTTCTTGTACATTTTTGATCTACTCTCGAATAGGAAGTGAGGTCCAGTGAATCTGTATGTGAGTGTGTGTCTGTGTGTGTGTCCCCCTAAGCACTTTGGAACCGCTGGATCGATACTCTTGAAACTCGGTATGTATATTCGAGGACTAGAGATGTTCTATTGGTAGTAGTCAATTAAAAAATAGCTTTGTAGGATCTAGGAGAAAGTCTCAAAACAAGACTAACGTAATGAAAATATTTTTGAAATGGTCACTTAAAATTTTTTAATAAAAGTGCTGACGTGTAATGATTCAAAATCACTTTTTCAAGTCTTAACTCTTTAATTTTTTTAAATTAATTTTTTAAGTCCAATCCCTTCTACCAGTGATATTCTATCTGGGATATGCGTACAGATAGGCATAGAAGAAGACATCTAAGAGATACGTTAATAATAAATCTACCAATAAACTATCGATGAGCTTTCATTATTTTCAGTAAAGATTTGATAAATTAATTAATAAAAACTTTATTAAAACAAGTTTTACTTACCCGAGATTGCAATTGAGATATATCTTTGTTCCATTTAATAATTTTTATGCGATATATATTTGTAAAATTAAAACTTATCAAAACTGAACAACAAATAAAAAAATATCGCACACATTTAGAAAATAACAAAAAAAACTTTTACTATAAGCCAGGACGTTTCGATCCGCGGAAAACTGCAAGATCATCTTCAGCTGAAAAACTGCCAAACACAGGAGAGCTGAAGATGATCAGGAAGTTTTCAGCAGATCGAAACGCCCTGGCTTAGAGTATCGTTTTATAGTTATTTTTTAAATGTGCGCGATATTTTTTTATTTATTGTTCGATTTTTTGATAAATATTCATTCCTCAAGTTAAAGTTGAATTTATAAAATTAAAACTTACTGTTTAATTATTAAAAATATTAAAATTTAATTGTATTAAACTTTAACATATTTTAATAGATGTAAATCACTTAATTTGTTTTCGGTGAATGTTCTAGAATTTTATTTATGAATGGGTAAATTGAATACATTGAATTATGTTCCAAAAATTTTGGGGTACTTAGTTAAAGATAAATTATATCACAGGGTGCGCGAAAAAGAAAAGATTGGATATCACTGCCTTATACAATGTAGATGATTTTACATAAAATGGAGGTGAATAGAGAATAAATAAAAGGGTTTCATTGACAAGAGTAATGCTTTTCAAAAACACATTACAGCTCCTTTCATTTTCCCGTTTTTCATTTTTCCTGTTATTTTGAGCTTCCTCCAAATCCCGTCTTTTTTTTTAAAAAAATGGTGAAGAGGAAGAAAGGGCAACATCTTTTCCATTATTCAGTGTTAGATGGTGGTCCTGCTGTGACCGGAAGTTAGGCTTAAATCAACCGAAAAGCAAAAGGCAAAATGTCGATTTTTCAAAGAATCGGAGAAAAGAATCATTTCTTTTTCTTTTGACTAGACGGTTTTTTCTTTAAAACTATGAAGAATCACTACAAATTCGTAACTGCCTTTTTTGAAAAAGGCTTTTACTTGTTTTTTTTTGTCCCTGCGTCATCTTTTGTAGCGTTTTTAGTTCGATTTATTTTGTCAGACTGACCCCGAGATAAGAGGAAGTAGGAAAGATCAGCGACCTTTCTGCCTCCTCTCAAAACCACGTGACAGCGATGTTCTTTTTTTTTTCCCACAAACAGCAACTCTGTATATTCATAAGGAAAGAAAAAAAAATAGCGTACAAAACATTTTGCTTCTTCAAAAATTGAAGATAGATGTTTCAACATAAATGTTATTATTATTTTTTTTTTGTAAAAATAAGCCTTTCTTTTTCAAGATTAAAAAAAATAAAAAACTTCCTGCTCCTTCCGGTAACTGTTGAAGCAGCGAACAGGTCTTCTTGAAATTTAACAGACATTTTTAAGCACAGGAGACTGCCTCTTCTTTGAATATGAAAAAACGTTTTCAGACAAGTGAAAAGCAGAACGGCCCCTCCCGGACTGATGGATGCCAGACAAGAATCTGAAATTCGGTAAAATTTGATGTTTTATATATATATAAAAAAAAAATAACTTTTCTGAAATTTCAGTAAAAAAGAAGATGGTGGTATGTTGATAAATATAAAGTTGGAAATGACTATATATTTTTTTTTTGAATGAAAGCAGGTTTCTTTCACGAACATATAATATAGATAGATAAATGAAGTTCAAAACTATCAATCAACTTATGTAATTTGATAATTTCGTCTGTCTGTCCGTCTGTCTGTCTGTAAATAGATGTAATTAAGCTATTAAGATAGATCCAAGGTTCTCAATGGTACCTTTGATCAAGGATACTCAAATTGGATGAAATATTAGTTCATTTTGTCATTCCATGTTGGTTCGATGAAATTTTAACTGAAATTCTAACAAAAAATATATACGTTCAAAACCAAATAATTTAGTTACCACTGCACCGATTTTAATGAAATTTGACGTACTTACTCAGTTTTTTACGCTGATTTTGAAACTCAAAACCATTTTTGCCGTAGAAGCTTCGTTCACAAGTTAGCGCAGTATTTCGAAAAAAAAAATAAATTGATTTTTCAAATCAAATCATCAATCTTTAGATTCTTTATTACAACAAATAAAATTTTTAATTTTAGAATTTAATATAACCAGTTTATTTAATATTTCTATTAAAAATTTCTTAATTTTCTTCAATTTAATTTATATAATAATTATATTGAATTTGATGATGAAATATATTCCCAAATCAAAGGTATTGGAATGGGGGTAAATTATAGTAGCATTCTTGCTAATTTATTTTTATTGGCTTACGAATATCAATTTTGTATTAATTCCCCTTTCCAATTTAAAATTTATAGATATATAGATGATTTGATTATTTTTAATACTAATTTTACAATTGATTATATAGAAGACAAAATTTACAAAACTATTATTAACTTACAACAAACTAATAATAATTCTGATTTTGTTGATTTTTTAGATTTACGAATATATTATCATAAACAAATTCCATATATTAAACTATTTAATAAAACATTTTTATTTCCATTTAAAATTAATAGATTTCATAAATTTACAAGTAATGTGAGTTTAAATTTATTTAAAAATATTTTTATACAAGAAGTCTAAAGATACCTTGATATTAATTCTAAATTAGAAGATTTTTTACATAATTTAAATTATCTTATTAATGAATTTATAAATAATAATTTTCCAAATAAAGTTTTAAATACATATATTTTACAATTTGAGAAAAAATTTAAATTTCAAATTTATAAAAAATATAAAGTTAAATATATTCATATTTTTATTTAAAGAATTTTTAATTCTTCAAGATAGGATTTGTTGATTTATAATCATTTAAGTTATCTTATGACAATTAAAAATTAAATCCTATATTTAAGGAAGTTTTGAATTTGATAAAATATAAAATAAATTAAAAAAAGATATAAAATTTAAAAAAATTTAAAAAAGAATATATACAATAAAAAAAGAGCAAATTTCTTTAGATATTGCGTTTTTGTGTCTTCTAAATTTTAGTTCCAAAATTTAACACCAGGTGCCGCTGATGAAGTGAAAGTAGTTTGGCCGTACTTTCACAGAAACAGTTTTCTGAAATTTGTATTGGGATTTTAAATTTCAGATAGCGGTCCGGCTATTTGTTTAGTAATATACATACATACATACATATCCTTTCCTGTTCCACCAACTGTGGGTCTAGGAATTAACTAAGCCTCTCCACCTCTCCCTGTTCTTCCAAGCCTCTTCTCTACATATTCTTTCCCATGGGATGCCTCTCTCTTCCAGGCTGTGCTTCACATCATCCAGCCATCGCTTCCGCGGTCTCCCTCTTGGTCTCTTCCCTCCTTCTTTTAACTCATGCCAAACCTTAGGAGTCCTACCATCTTCCATTCTTTTCACGTGCCCGAACCACCTCAGCCTTCCCTCTTCCACCTTTTTCCTCAAACTTTTTACCCCCAACTCCTCCCGGATATCCTCATTTCTCATTCTATCTAATCGAGTCTTCCCTACTATACCTCTAAGAAACTTTTTAATAATATAGTTATTACTTTTTAGTAATATAGTTTAATTTAATTCTTATATTCTTTACGTTCTAAATTTTCTAAATTGCAAATGATTGATTGAAATCTTTGCATTGCTAAACTCGAATTGGATGGATTTGAGTTTGGCCATCAGATATATATATATATATATATATATAAAAAGTGGGTGTTTTTGTGTGTGTGTGTGTAACTCGATAATTAAGCTGTTAAGATAGATCCAACGATTCTCAATGGTACCATTGAATCAAGGGTACTCAAATTGGATGAAAATGTTAGTTCATTGTGTCATTCCATGTTGTTTCCATGAAATTTTATTCTTGGGAACTGACCTCGACAACTGAAATTCTACCAAAACATACGTTCAAAACCAAATAATTTTGTTACCACTGCATCCATTTTAATGAAATTTGGCATACTTACTCAGTTGTTTATGCTGATTTCGAAACTCAAAACCATTTTTGCCGTAGAAGCTTCGTTCGCAAGTTAGCACAGTATTTAGATTACATTTACTTTATATTTGATAGTTGATAATAAAATGATTTTTCAGATTGTTTTATGCCTGGCGTCCGACAGGCTTTGCTGCTAGTATATATACATATAAACTATCATGTTGCCGTTCTGGTGTGGTCTTGTGATCTAGACGGCGGTCGGCCATGTGACAAATATGAATGTTTCATTTTTTCTTTCTTCAGTATTTCGTCCGCTACTGCCCGTGTAAAAGCTAATTCGCCCCCTGGTCGTGCACCCTGTATTAGGCTAAAGAACTATAGTCTGACAGATGAGGTGTGACGATCGAGATTTCTCGAGATTCACATGAAGTCCGAGACAATAGCCTCTTTCCGAGGCTTCTCGTAAAATGTCGACACCTTATTTTACAAAGCAGTGCACGTAAAATTACCTTGCAAGTAGAATACTTGCAATTACTTACTTGCAATATATTTTTTCATCCACTATTTTTAAATTATATTTCAACGGACTTCATCTGAGATACCATATGATCTTTAAGCCTAACGACTAAATTTTTATATTCATTGAATTGGAAAAGATTTTTAACATGATTTCGCTTGAAATCGTCTGAATCGACCCCCAAAGTTGTCTTTCACTACATTACGTAGATGTTATACAGTGAAGCTAGTTTTGAATACTCTTAAGAATCAGCCAAATAAAAGCAATCAATTAAAAATTCTAACTATTTTAATGCACATAAAATTTACAAGTTATAAAATATTAAAAATAATAGACCATGTAACCAGTTTCGACTGCCATTAACGGTAAATCATCCTCAGACTTCAAGGAAACATTGTTGGCCTTCCCTCCCAATAGGATTGGTCAAGATAAGCTACCAATCATACAACGCCATATGGGTCATGTGATGAACATATTACGAGGGAAGGACATAGATAAAATAAATAAAACAAAAAAAAAACATACAAATACAGTTTGAAAAAAAAATTAAGCTAAATAGCATTGGTAGGCTTAGTATTTAATGCACTAGGTTTAAAACCATAAACATAAACTGCCTGTTAGATACTTTATCATTAACCAATGTAATATAGCGAGATTCTTTGAATTTTCTCATATAACCATCTTTCTTGCGTTCAGTGATTTTAACCTTACTAGTATCAACAGTATACCTTGAGGTTTTTGTATGAAGGGCTGTATAGTAGCTAGTGTTACCATTTTTTAAGGTCTTTATATGTTCTTTAATGCGAATCTACACAAAAAGAACCAAATGATCTTGAAAAATATCGAGATATCAATAGATCCACTGCCACATTTGCAGCCAGAGCAAGAATAGGACATATAGTAACCCAAACCTATCTCTATTGATTCAACCTTAGTGAGTCTCCCCTCTGTCTGTGTTGCGGAATGGAAGAGGAAACCTTGGAACACATCCTTCTGAAGTGTACCACTCTATGCTCCTCAAGACAGGCCCTTCTATCAGCATTAGGAAGCTCTTTCGAACTTAAAGACGTCCTAAGAAATAAACATTTTTGGATTCTGGCAGCAACGACATATTATGGACATCGGACTATCGGAGCCAACTATCTTACTGGACGTCCGTAAGAAGAAGTAAAGAAGTAAAGAAGTAAAGTTTAATGCGAATCTGTAGGAACCAGTGTGTCTCACCAATGTAATGGCAATCGAAACTGATTACAATTTTGAAGAAACGTGTGCGAAGTATATTTTGATTGAGTAAAAGTTTACGACTAAGAAAAAAAAAGAATAAAAAAGATATTAAACAATCACAATCGATTTCGTTTGGACGTAGCCAAACATCATCTGGTGAAAAAAATAATACAAGATCCAGTCCTTATAGGCGAAGACACAGTTTCAAACCACAATCAAAATAGACCTCGCACACAATAAGCTTTTAATGAAGATTGAAGTCATCTCTATTAGGTTAGCGCAGGATTCTAGTCTTTATTTCAATATTCACCAATTTCAAAACCGACAGACAACTCTACAGATAACATGGGCCCATTCGACAACCTACAAATGGATTGGCCTTCTAGTTCCTACCTCCTTACTGCAAATATGGATATACCATATTTGCATCTGGTTTGGAACTGTCCATTGGCCTGTAAGAAACTGGATCTTGTGTTATTTTCTTCACCAGATGATGTTTGTCTAACTCCAAACGAAATCGATTGTGATTTGTTAATGTTTTTGTTTTTTTTCTTACTTATGCGTTGGCAGAACTTTTACTTAATCGAAACTGATTAAAATGTCCTATTATTTTTAATATTTTATAACTTGTAAATATTGTGTATGTTAAAATAGTTGGAATGTATACATGTATATTTGTACGCACACGTTAAAGTGATTACGAAAAAAGCAATCAGTCTTCGGTTTGCGCGATTTCATTTTACGCCTTACCTCTATAACGCGATTTAAAAAAAAA
>JAFIDM010000007.1:36468602-36488658 GCA_023159025.1 Thereuonema tuberculata | reverse complement strand
AAAGAGAGACTCATCTTTCCTAAGTGATTTTTAATATCCAACGGAGAGAGAATTCTATTTTTACCGAAGAATACAGATAGGAATATGATTTATTTTTTAATTAACTAGAAAGCCTATATCGATAGTTCCTACAAAGTATTACGGGCTTTGTAGCGTTTTTTATAAAGATACATGATGTGCATTAAAATTTACCTTTATAAATAAATATGAATATATTATGATGAATAGATAGATTTTTCTATATTCCATTGCAGTCATCGGCCACTGTGAGATTTTATGTTTAAGATTTCTCTTGTGAGAGCAGTGTATTTTTTTTTAACCAATCTTCTTAAGAAAGTTAGGCTTATCAAAAATCAGTCAGCCTATGTTTATGTCTGTAGCTCCGTAATAACTTTTGAACTGTTGATAAAATCTTCTTGAAAATGGCTTTCCCATTGAAGAGGATCATAAGAGGTATTGTGATATATTATCGATGAATAGGCTATATACAATGTTGTGGGACCAGTGGTTCAGGCGTGGAGGAGTCCGGGTTCAAATCCTGACATTGGTAGGAGATTTTTTTCCACGATTGTTTCTTTTGTAGACGGGCCATGGGGTTCACCTAGCCCTCTGTCAAATGTTGTTGTTTTTTTTACTCGGGAGGTTAAAGGTGGACAGGCGTCGAAAAGACCCTCCGACTTCAACTACTCCCGTTGATCGAGAGTTGCTGAAGCTCCCGCGCTCTCAAGAGAATGCAAGGCCTGTAGTGGATTACCTTTAGCTTATATAGTATACTGTCAATTATCTGCAACAAACTCGTACCATAGATAATTACAGGCAGCTCTCGTTTTACGCCTGTTTTGCGTTCCTACAGTGGCGTCGTAAATCGAATCAACGTAAAACGAACCCATTATATAATATATACATGGAAGATGAGTGTTCCACACATCTAAAAATATATTGTTTTTATTTAATTAAACCATGTTAATATAAGTTTATACGACTAAAATTAATGTAAAATATTTACGTACTTTCTTAGGTCTAATAAATAAACATAAAATAATAAATGATAACTTAATTATTACGTGTGCATACAGTGTAATAACTTTTACCAGACATAGGCACGTTTCTTTTTAAAAACTTTTATCACTATTAATTGTAATACGTATTTATCACAGGCAATCAACCGAGGGATGTTAAAACTATCGGCGTTCACGGGTTATTGCTGCTGAAAAGTTTTTTCACATTTTTTATTTTTTTTTTTAAATGTATTTTTACTTATGTTGGCCTAAACTTCTAAACCGGCGTAAATCGGAATCGTCATAAAACGAGGGTAGCCTGTACTTTCATGTTATTATGTAAGTTTATTTCTTTTTTGTTAAGGGTGTGTACTGTAATATACTATCTACCAAATTCAATTGAACAACGGCATTAAATTAAAATGTAAAAAATTCTTTTTCATTGTAAAAACAGGCATTTATTTTTTGTAATTTTAAAATCAATTTTAATCCCTGAATTCCCGTGAATTTTAGTTCATTTCATCACGAGTTTCTTCAGTTTAAATATAATTCCAACTCTGTTAACTTTAAGAAATGAGCGAAAACAGAGTTAAAAATAAAAAGTAAAAAATAAAAAGTGTTAAATTTAATATTCTTGAAGAAAAAGTCATATATCCTGTAGGTCCTTTTTTTTTTTTTTTTTTTTGAGGGATTTCCTCACTCCGGGATGAGATATTATCTCGATATTTCGGCCCCGTGCCTCGGGCCTTCTTCGGGAGATGTTCTAGAAGTTAATCACATGAAGGAGAACGCATAACGAACGACTTTTTATAAAATTTGATACATTGCTTCTTTATGGCTAAACATAAAACTTAGGCACAATTATTTTTGTCTCCATCCTCTCTCATCTGTCAAAAATTAGCCTCCGAAGTTCCTCGCTCAAATGACGGGGCTATTTTCTTTAATATTTGGTCCGAAAGCTCATTTTCCGCCAAATGGTCCTAGGGTCCACCAGCCGTCTGTAGAATGGGTACCGAGTTTCTTTCCTAGGGATATACGCGGGCGAGCGATGGCCTAACTTCATCTCAGTCCCGAGGTAAACGAAATGTTGGGAGCCTTATCTCCCTATGGGCCCCTAGTGGGATCTAGCTTAAAACAGGAGTCCAATTACTTTGTCCCACGTGGTCCTCCCCTATTCTGAATGATCAGTCCCCAGTGAATATCTAAATGTATCTAAAAAAATTATTGTTTTTAGAGAAAGATTTAATTTATTCTGTAATGACAAATTAAAATTAACTTACGCTATTTTTGAATTCGAGAGTAATTTGGACAATAAAAATTCGACTACAGCTACTTCGATATCTTCGTTATACTTTTAGCTTGATGCTAAATTCAGTTAACACCCACTCCCCAAAGTAATAATTAAAAAAAACCGAAAACTAAAATCCTTCCTCCATTACTGACGAATCACTTCCGAAACAGATTAAATCGTGATCCGCAGTTCATGACATAGAAACTCGAAGCTCCCCAAGTGTCACATCCTATTTGCGGTCAGCGATGGGAAATTAACATAAGCCTACGACTACTTGCAAATCGAATCTCACCAAATCGATACGAAATGAATGTGGAATCCTTTCGGGTAATAATTTCATGAATGACCTTTGTTTGTAAGGGCAGTTCATCAAATCCGAGGTTAGCTATTATGGCCTCAGATAAAAGGGCTTCAAGTATTTATTTAATGGAGGAAAATGAATACTGATAAGTGAAATAGTGTGTACTGTTTCAATTCAGGAACTCTCTTTCAATTTTACATAATAATCGAAAATTGTGAATATTGTAAGAGTACACACTTATTTAAAGGACAGTTAAAATATCACTAACGATAACCACATATTGGGTGAGTTAAAAGGAAATAGGAAAATACGCAAATACAGAACCTATTAGTAATAAATACCTCGGATATGTAAAAACAAATAGTAAAGAACATGTAATAATATAGTAAGGGACGTATGAAAGAACACGAATATAAAGTCATTAATTAATTTCAATTAAAAACTGTATAACTGTTTTATACAGGAAAATGAAAAACAAAAATTATTCAAACATAAAATTATTTTGCTCTAAACTAGTTTGTTTTGTAGTTGCTAAATGACAAAAATAAAATAATAAAAACAAAATCATAATTATTTGAAGGTATTATAGAAACAATTGACAATAACTGTTATAATAACAACCTTTCCTTGCAAAGAATTTCTCATTACGGTTTCAATATGTATTATTACTTCCATAACTATCTCGTATCTCCGTATTTCTGATTTTGTCGTCATTATTTAATTTTTGTCATTTAGCAACCATAAAACAAAATAGTTTAGCACAAAATAATTTTATGTCGGAATGATTTTGCTTCTTATTTTTTTACAGTTTTTTTTAGCCTTAGAGTATACTTAGTTGCTTTGTCAAATCTAAAACATACTAATTCGACTAATTTACGGTATTCGCATCCTAACGGGTGTAAACAGGGGGAGGAGTAACTTTTTTGAAGGATATTCAAAAAAAAAACTGATCAATATTGGTGAATTTTGTGTCGCCAATTTAATATTGAAGATGGAAGACAATTTAACACGCAAGACCGATGTTTCTTTGATGACCTGGCAAATACTGTTACAGCTTGGCTGGGAAGTTCTGATTCATCCGCCCTATTCACCAGACATTGCACCTTCGGATTTCCATTGATTTCGGTTTTTACAAAATTCTCTTAATGGACAAAATTCATTTCCCTGGAAGACTGCAAAAGACACCTGGAACATTTTTTTTTTTTTTTTGCTCTAAAAGATAAAAAGTTGAAGGAAGATGGAATTATAAAGTTGCCTGAAAGATGGCAGAAGGTAGTGGAACAAACCGTTGAAGACGTTGTTCAACAAAATTACTGTTGACAATGAAAAATGTATCTTTTATTTTTACTTAAAAACCGAAGAACTTTTTCGCCAACCCAATAGAATTCTTCTCACTCCATCACTAGCAGTTCTAATTCTTTAAGATGAAATAAAACGATATAAATAAGCAGTTAAAAGAATTTAAGTGAAAGCGGAAATCTATAATTAAAGAAGCAGTTTTAATATTAAGGATTACAGATGAACTGTCGTCTCAGTTTGCTTTAAGTTTCTACAAATACATCGTCAAAGGAATGCCAGGATCGAAATATCCCTCTAATCTTAGCTTCTATTTCGTGATGGATAAAGTTGGAATCTGTAGATTATTAAAGTCCGTTCTCAGGGAACTAACTCTGCTTCTCTCTCTTTCTTATCTCTATCTTTAAACGTTCAATAATTTAGCAGCCATGGAATGTTCGAGAAATTTAATAGCTCTGCCTCACATGGCGGAAATTCGGAAGTCGTAACTCGGTCTTCAAAATTTTATTATTATTTTAATTAGAAAAAAGAACGATGCTTCAATAAACCTTAGTCAATTGAAAAGTACTTTTTATCTTTATGATTTCTTTTTTAATAGCTTTATGATAAAAAGTCATTGAAGTGATTTTTTTATGTTGATTTGTCTTTTTCTTAAAGAATTCAAATAACTTAAAAAATGTCGAATTCTCTTTTTTATTTCTTTTGGATGAAAACTTATAGACACTTAAACTACTGATAAAAACTCTCTAAAGTCGTGGATGGCGCGGCAACGTTAGAACGTGTGCTCGGTACGATTTAAGTAAATTCTTCAGAAATATTAGATAGTCAAAACCTAGACTTAAACTTTTTAAAAAGAACCAAGACTTAAGTAAGCATATTAAAATAAAAGTAGTAATTGAATTCAACATACGTAATTAAAAATTAAAAAATAAGTCATATATACAATTAAATCAGGACCGGTTTCACTAGCGAACGACGTCGTCCAGCATCTTCAGTAACCAAATAATCTCTCATTTTTAAGCTTGAAGAAGAAGACGGTATTAATATACTTGTTCGTGACGTTCCCATCAATCCCTTATAAATGAGAGATTTAGTTACAATCACCTGAAGATGCTAGACGACTTCATTTCGCTAGTGAAACTGATCGTGATTTTAACACTTATTTTTAAAAGTCTAAAATAGTATAAACGAAGTAAATTTCGATTAATTTAATGGAAGGAATCTGCTAAGTTTGCGCAGTAATACAGTTCCACTTTAATCTTTATTTTTGTTTGATTGTTGTGTGCTTTAATCTCACACTAAAACGACGGAACGTATTTTCTTAAAATTTAGTACATTGTTTACTTATGGTCCAACCTTATATTGTATAAGTCTGTATTTAAAACGTTTATAGCTTTATTTATCAATATCTTTAACCGTTATTTATTTAAAACATTCCTTTTTCATTTCCTAATTATTGATATTCTATTTGTTTTAAATTCCTTTCCATTGTATCCGTTAAATCTGTTAATCAATTTAAATTCATTATGTTTTTGCCCAATCATTGTGTATATTTTAATTACTTATCCAATCAATTCACTGCTGTGTAAACTACAAAAGACCAATGTTTTTCATTAAATAAATATCCATCAGTTCAGTTCCAGAACTTGTAGAGTTTAGTCTTTAGTCTAATCGACGCCTCCACAAACAGTCACAATATGAGCACGATTGGTTTCAGTCTTTAACCCCTCCTCATCCCTATAAAAACATCCCCCTTTACCAATGACCCTTTTTGGATCCACTCAAAAATAATTGATGGTAAAGCTAAGAATTAAGAAAAGTATTCACTTTTTCTATTCGATTCCCTTTTCATATGAAATTTATTATCATAATGGTACAGTGTAAGCCTAGCTGTCGTGCACTTTGTTGATCGAGAGCAACCTTGTTTGAACTTCATTTTAAGCACGCGACAATTTGAGAACGATTTATATTGAATGTTGTTTTATACTGTTTTATGATTTACTTTTACACTGACAGACCAGAAAAACTGAGACACCTGTTTAGTAACTCTTAGGTCATACTTTCGATTAAACTGCTACAACAACACGACGGGGTATGGACTTCACGAGGTTTCTGAACATGGATCTTCAATGGGTCCACAATTTCCTAGTAATTGCACCTAGTTAAACCACATCCCAAATCCGACGATTGACTCGGCCAACTTATGGTACCAAACTCTGAAAAATACTGTTCCAGTCATATTTGGTGACCTATGTAGGTCACGCATTGTTCCTCTGAAAGAGCCGGCTTCCGTCTGAATGAATGCATCACATGAACAGGTGCAAATGTTCCATAAGGATGGTTATGCAGATGTATAAGAGGTCCTAATGCGTGGCATCTGAAACCACACCATAAGAACATCAGTCGACCTGGACTATCACTTGTTGTCGTGAGATATCCATTGTGTGAGGTTTTCTCCTTACGCATAAACATCCATCAGCCCAAAACAGTTGGAGCCATGATTCCTCACTCAGTTCACGATCATTCACTCAGTTTTTCATCGGTCGCACTCTGGATATTGTCTCTGATGTTGTGTAGTTGCGGTGCACTCTTGAAATTGTTGCCGTGGGAAAAAATTCCAATGCCATGTCTTTAAATAAAAAACTGTGACATTACGAAGAAATAAATTCAATTACGATTAAGGGAAAATAAATAAACTAGGTTCAAATTATATATTAAACTATATAACTGTTTATTTTATTACTAAACTTCCCGGTATTGAAGATAAATCAAACATTTCAAAATTACTACTATTTGGAAAATATTATTCTTAGATTATTAATTAATGGTTTTAAAACATATATTTAAAATATTTAAGTTCTAAATTTAATTTCACTTTGAAATTTATTCGCTCCTTTATCCGTTTAAATCAAATTCAACGAATTATTCTAAGTCACGTGATACCTGATGAGCAGTCGTTGCATTGCTACTTAGACGAAGAATCAGATTTATGTAGTTTTCGTTTGAATTTCTTCATTTTGCCTCATCCCTGTGTTAGAGACAAAGTTACAAAAAAGAAACTGAAGAAGAAGTAGTAGTTTTGTGAGCGCCAATATATTAATGCACATAAAGTTTTAAATGTAACTCATAATTACAAATCACTGTTAAGAATTCAAAATTGCTAATAAATATTTCGGTTTTTGTTTTTGTTTTTTTCCTTTTGAAAAATAAAAACTTTTTGAAAATGTAAAGGAAGTTATCACTACTAGAATCCGTTCCACGAAAGACTTGCAGGAGTTTACAACTTCGTATAATGATGCAACAAAATAGTCCCAATTTAAAAACTTACAGTGGAACTGTTATTAGTGGATTCATAAAGTCCTTGAATAATTTTGTTTATGTTTTTATCAATCAATGAATGCGTTATTTTAATTATACATAGGATTTTTATTTTGTTTTCCACCAATCATAGGATAGGAAATTTTAGAATTTTTTATTTTAGGAACTTTTATTCAAAAGTTAGGAGGCGGAGAGATACCTGACGTCATTAAAAGTAACTCGCCGGGAGAAAGATAGCGTAATAATGTATAATCAGAATTCTAAAACAAAAATAAAAAATATTACCTACAAAGAAAAAGAAAGAAGTTGTCTTTACTACTCACAAGGTGGAGTTACATTCGAAAATGTACAGGATTGTTATGAGAGAAAAAAAGAAAAGAAAATGTTGAAATGGAATGAAACGCAGAGGGGATTGATGATAGAATGAATGAAAATAACGGAATGAACTTGAAAGAGAATGAAAAGAAGAAAAAAAGAAGGAAAGAAAGCACTAGGAAACGAGGAGAAGTATCGTTGAGTCTTACTTTCTCACCGCATTTTATGAGTGTAATCATACTGACACTGGCTTTACGGCATTGCTTAGGAGGGAAAAAAATACCCAAGAACGAACGAAACTAAAAAGAGGAGGTGAAAAAGAAAGAGCCCCCTCCCCTCCCACAACATTAAGGCGAGCTAATTAGACTATATCTTAATTTTTTCCTCCATATTTTGGTGGTAGAAAAAGTGAATTTTTGCATTCTCCCACTAGACCCGCATCAGAGGCGAAACGATAAGTACGATGCTAATAGATTGCATCCTCCCTCGCACAGCCCGCAGCATCATCACAGAGAGATGAGTCTTCAAGACAGAAATGACTCACCACTAGCAAGACGAATGAAGATAGGAAAAAAGACAGCATCAAAAGATATTAGGTCCACGGTTACAAGGACGTAAGAAACGAAAAAAAAAACCGTATAAGGTATCTTGAAGGCAATAATAAAAATCTCTGTTTTCTCGTGAGGCAAGATAGAATCTTTTTATTTATGGATATGTTTCGACCAAGGGAAAATCAGAAATCTGCTTACCTTTTGTTTAGGCTTAAGTTATTTATTTTTATTGAAGACTAGGGAAGGATCCGGCGTTGCCCGGTGATATTTAGATAGAGAGACAGAAGTAGATAAATATTACTATTATTTATATGTAACTAATTAACTAGCAATTATTTATATATAAACAATTAACAAACAGTTATGTATTTTCATATATTATAAGTATATAAAGCAAACAATAGTAAATTTTGAATAGCAAATAGTCCAAGAAAAATTCACCAAAACAGTTTTGGTGAACTTCAAAAAATCCTGTATCTTTGTTCCCTAATGATATAGAGAGGATTTATATCTTTAAAGAAAACATAATTTAACTTTCGTAAAACTCAGAAAAGAGCTTCAAAATTAATTGAATGTTCAAACGCGATAATTTGTGTTAATTGTAAAGCGCAGTAATGAAAAGACGCAGCGAAATTATGTTTATTTTCGGTTTTCAGAAGTGCTATTGTCTAATTCGTGCAATCGCCGTAAGGTTTTTTTAGGTTTTTGCTTCACTGCTCAGTTTCAACAGTAGTAAAATGATGTGTGTGGCTAGAAACTATCTGGTACAGTAGCTTGTATTGAAGTTGAGCAAATTGGTTTTGCAGTTTTAAAATTTAACGGATTAATGATTTTTGCTCTTTGCGTTTTGCATAAATACATATATTTACTTATTCGGCTATTTCCCTAAATGTACGATCGCCACATTAATGGAAGATCGAAGGGCTAGTCCAATGCTCGTTCGCTGTAATCTCCAGAAATAAAAGTAGGTATGCGTTTGAAAGAAGTTGACTAAATCTCTGCTCATTGAATGGAGGTCCTCCAACACCTAAACAAAGTTATTTATTATTTACTGACTGTTGCACAGGAATATATTTTTCCTTCGTTGTTTCTATTAGTCTTTTTTGTCCACTCGTCTGTTTCGTAAGAACACGACCTTAAACAGCTGAACGGATTCCATACAATTTGACACATGTCTTGGTACAACTTAAAACACAGGCTCCTTTTGTTTCCCATCCTTCCCATCGCACAAAACTGACTCCCGACATCCCTCGCTTAAATGGTTGAACTGATTTCTTCAAAATTTGATAGATGCGTAGTTGTAATCCAAGTTGAAATATAAGCGTTGTTATTTTGATCTTCATTTCTCTCCTAAATTCATGCCCCAGCTCTACATTCTCAGTCTCCATTTACCGATAATAGCTGAGCATATCGAATTCTAAATATAAATCATGATTTTTATAGCATTCTTTCGAACAGCTTTCAATTGATGTAAAGACTATTAAACTAGACTAAAACCTTAAAATGTACTTGAAAATTTCCGAAATCTTTGACTGAGTGCTAGACAATGATAATAAAAATGGTGAATTTCGCAAGTATGTTATACTTTTAAACAAAATCACTTAGCGCTACCCTTTCTGGAAGAAGCAACAGTCTTCATCATTTGACAATAAGAAATTTGTTGTTGCTACCGGATATGCTGTGAGTGGGTTCTTTTCTGAACTCATCGCTATTATTGGCTTTACGTTAGAGATACTTTAGCCAGACGATGCTATTTGTGACTTAGTCCTCCTGGTAAAGAACAACTCTGGAAATTCGATTCCAGTGTCTTTATTAGTTTAGGCGGTGTCACAGGCGGATGGATGGATCAGCTACTAATCGAAAAACATTAACCGCCTTTGTTTTTGTTTTTCCAGAAAGAAACGGATTTCAGAGAAAAAACATGATTTTTTTACAGCAAAATTTATTGGGAAAAAAGGTGAAATTGAAACTATAATAAATTGAAGGAAATATATATTTTTATCTAGTATTTTTAAGAACATTTAGATTATAATTTGTCTACTTTCCTTGCAACATTCCTCTTTATAGTTTTCAAAGTCACCAAAACAATACCAAATCATTGAATTAAAAACAACGAACAAATTGATTTTAAAAAACATTTAATAAAATACTTAGCACGTGAAGCCTTTGGGCTCCTATGCGGACGCTCCCATGCAGACGTTATAAAAAAGATAGACGAGAGAACGTTTGGTTACGTGACAAGAATGGGAGGCCACAGATTACCTAAGATACTGATGTACTGGCAACCAGAAGGTAGAAACAGAAGAGGAAGACCGAAAAAACGTTGGAGAAAATAACTTGAGAGAAAATTTGGACAGATATGGACTAGCGGCAGTGGATGCAAGGACAGAGACAAATGGCGAGAAATTATGAGGACGACTTTCAGTTGAGGAAAACCTCAGAAATGGGGAAAATCCTATAGAATTAAGACGACATCTTCGTCAGTATAATGGTATTCAACCATTGCATTCCAATTTTACGTAATAATATATAACAGTAATATATAACTGCACGTAATACCTCTACTTTTGAATATACTTAATTACAGATATAGTGCAACCAACATATGACGGCAATTGAATCCACGCCCAATAGCCATGACGTAACTATTGTTAAGCCAATCAAAGCCGCGATTGAAAGCACAGGCGCTGATTTAATTTTCAGTTTCATGCAAAATATTGCAGAGTGCTCGAGAAATTATTCAAACCAAAAAAAAATATACAACAACCGAACCATTTATTCTGTAAGCATTGAATCTATAATTTATCACAAATAAGATTTAGATTCAACTTTTCTCATTGAAAAGAAATGCTGTTTCAATGTAGTATTTCTTTGATTCCTGTAAGAAAACGTCATGGCCATTGGGCGTGAATTCAATAGCCATCATATCATATAAAAGACTTATTTTGTCAGAAGAAAGCTTTAAAAAAGGTATTTTTTTTAACAAGAACACCCATTCACGAACTGTATTTTTTTATTTTTTTTTATTTTAGTATTATGAACCAACTTGAAACAGATAGAGGGAATAAGTTTTTGTGTGAAAAACAGTAATGAAATTGTGAAAAAGCATCTTTGTTTATAAAGTTCACTCCTTTACTGGAGTTTAAATCCGCTGAGCGTCGAACCGGCCTTCCCATCTCGACTTAATCTCACTGATTCGTGATCAAAGGAGGCTTCTGTGCTGTCCACCGAAGGTACGAGCTTGATGCTTTATCCTTAATAAAAAAGAATTCTCATTAAAAAATTAAAAGCTTCGTAGTGGTGTTAGTCCTACCTGCTTTAAGAATGAAATGACCCGTTACTAGGCAACGGAGGACTGGGGAATCCCAGCTGGATTTTAATTTTCGAAAGTGTAGCGAAGTTGGTCAACTTTAAAATTTTAACGTCTGTGTTTTTAATTAATTCAGATTCACGAAACACCAGTTAAATTAAAGAGTTGCATTTATTTATTATTTATGTCTATAAACTCAGGAGCCTCTTTTTCTTCTCGATGCTGACCTATTATATTTTAATAATAGATTATTTGCTTCTAAAAAAAATAATTACTGTGAAACTTATATAAACTGAAAACATTTATTTAGCTGCTGAATTATTTATTTCTTTATTGAATTAGTAAAAAAAAAGTATCATGAAATAGAGATGACACAATAGGAAACAGAGGCTCCTGCGATTACTGGCCTAACTGGTCGAAATGAAGTTTGAAGATCCTGCTTTACTCCTCGGAAAAGAATATTCTCGGGAAAATATTATAATTGTGTTTGTGAGAGAGTCTGGAGATGGAGAAACAACGAGTCAAGTTCTGGAACTGAACTGAATCTAATATATTACATGAAAAACATTGGTTTTTATAGTTTTACATTGAAGAATTTGATTGGTAGATTAATTAAAAACATAACAAATATAAATTAATTAAACTGATTCAGCTGCAATGGAAAGAATTTAAAAATAAACATCAGTAATTAGGAAATAGAAAACGAATGATTTAAAATGAATAACAGTTATGTAAATACTTTTAGAAATCATTTATTTGTATTTTTATAGAAATTATTTATCTGATCAAACTGAATAAAATACAGATAAATATATATTTTCTACGAAAATATAAATAAATGATTTTTAAAAATATTTACATACCAACTGTTACAATATACTCCTTTGATAGAAAGTTGGGTAAACCTAAGGCCTTTGAGAAGGAGAAACAAGCCAAGGAAAATAAAAAGAATCCTCAATCCCCGCCTGGGATTTGAAACTCGTAACTTAGGGCAGACAGGCTATGTAAGTTACGCTGTATAAGTTAAGTTTACATAAGAAACGAGTTTTTTAAAAAATCAGTCAGATAAGTTAAAACAACTCCTTACCATCTGTTGTAGCACATTTTATTTGTATCATTATAAATATAAAAACATTTTTGAACAGTTGCCAGTTTTGAGCAAGCTAGTTACCTATCTACGATACATTATTATTAGGATCTGAATTTCATGATATAATGTATATTTCCCCCTTGATGTTTATTTCCGTTTTTAAATGGATATAAAATATTTATCTGATTATTCTGAATCAAAACGGTTCTTTATTCCGAATGTGCAAATAAATGCTTTTTTCCCCTCTTTTTTATTTTTAATTTTAGAGCTTATTTCCCGATATATCGTACTTTCGTCATGTTTAAGGATAGTTTTTTGGATCAGGAAAACATGAGATCTCGATGAAGATAGAAGTTATTTTTGTAAGGAAAAATAAAGATAAAAACACACACAATTAAAGATTCAATGAGCTATTTTTGTAATTTCGTACTAGGAATCCTAAATAAACTGTTTCGCTCTTCGTAGCGATCATCAGTTGAATTCGCCCAGTACTCAATAGCTCAGTGGAATCAAAAGAAACATAAACAAAAGACAAATAAACAGAATAAAGTGATCGCGCTTTAGGAAAAATTGAGAACTACTGCAATATTGACTGCCGGCTGCTCTAATTCAAGAGTTGAGGTCCTTTCATCCCCTTCTCTTTCGAATTAATTTTTAATGAAATCTCCGATACAATCTCTCTTAACGATTGGTGAATGGTTAAAGAACAAGTTAATTAATTTTTATTAATAAGCTCTGATGTTAATCTCTGTAATGGATTTGACATAACAGCGCAATCCACTAAAAGAACAATGTAATCAGTTTTTTAATCTCCATTAGATAACTATAATCTAAACAAGGGTATCTAAATTGAAATCATAAATAAAACAACAAAATAAGCAAAAAGAAACAAAAAAATCACAAGAAGTTGCATACTATTTTTTATGTTGCTTGGTTTTATTATTTTTATTTGTTTTTGTTTTTTATGATTCTCTTTTTTTTCTAATGTCGTCAAAATCTTATATAAAATCTTTTATTTCTCTGTCTGTCCGGCACAGTGCAACAATGGAAAACGCTTGTTCCTGTTGCATTGTTGCGAGGAAGTCGACAAATGCAAAATGAGCATTGTTGAACTTCAAAATGTTACGTTCTCTCCGTCAACAATGGCGCGCTATCAAATTGGAATCGATTCTTCTTGGATTATCCTTGCTCTTAAATAACAAGCAATATAAATCCCTAACCTTATTTACTGTAAACTAAATTTACTGTAAATTCAAACAATCACCAAGCCAAATTGTGCCGCGCTTACGATAAACTCACTAACTAGGTTTTGAACTTTTCAAGAAAAACACGTTTAAAGTTTTTTATTTTTATATTGCTTGTATCTCCAGAACGACAAGAGATACCAACATGAAAGTTGTACCAAAACATATCATGCAATTTCACTTTGAGAAAGTTGTAGATCTCGTTTTCCTGATTTCAAATATATATATATATAACTCAATTTCCCCCAAAACCTTAGTTGATGCGTTTATCGTAAGCGCGGCAGAATTGTTAACAGTAAATAAGGTTATGAATGTATATTGGTTGTTATTTTAAGAGCACGTCTGATTGTATATTTTGGCGCGCTATATCAAATAATGAGTTAATTCAAAAAGGAATAAAATATCGCTTCGAATCGATTCTTCTTGGATTATCTCATACTTATCTGGGGCCACAGGGGTGGTGGCCTAGTTATACAAACGTAAAGTTAGTCTATGGTTCTAAATCATAATATCTGTTAAATATAAAGCAGCACGGATTTTTGATTTCCTGAAAAAGAATATTTTATTTTCATCATGTATTTAATAAAATATATAAATTTACGTGTGCGCATAGTTAATTAAAAAAATTGCGGAGAGCCAACACACAAGACTAGTTCAAAAACCATTAAATACAATTAAAAAAAGTTCACTACCGGTTTCGCCTCCAATACGAGGCTTTGATGAGTGACCTATTTAAGTTGTCTAAATCCAATTCATTTTAATCACTTCAAATCACGTACAAGTTAGTGGATTACTGAACAGCTTAATATCCATTGTTAGATAACGATGTAAATACATTGTTCCACTTCAACTGCTTTGCTATGGAAATTTTTTTGTTGCTTTCACGCGCTAATTTCACGACAACGACCCATGGGGAAAAAAATTTCAGTACAAAAGTTAAATCGTCTCTTGTCCGTAAATATGCCTGTCAAATTTAAAGAATATCGATAGAGGGCTTCTAATGTTATTAAGGACACACACGGAACTATACAGATTAATTTGATGAGCTTCACATTCACCCACACTGCAATAAAATTATTATAAAAACTACTAAAACTAAAAAAAATGTTTTTTATATGAGCGTTCTTTAACATGCGAAGTAAACTTATATGTTTTATAAAACATTTAATTATATGTTTAAACACACTAATAATTTAATTTGTTGTTTTGAATAAGTATACAACAATAGCGGCAATGTAAAGCTCACTAACAATAAGATGTGTATTGTGAATAAGTAGTGAAATTCTTCGTGGTAAACTATTCTTGTAGATGTACGTTAATTCTATTGTGTTAAGAGCAATTGTTGCGAAAACGGACTGTAGTTATTAAATTCCTTCTTGAAACCCAAGAATTAAAGTCAGAAGACAGTTTCGAAATTAATTAGTGATCTCTAAAAGAGCGTCACTGTTCATTTGTTCTTAAAACTTCATTACGTAATTTCTCGTGAGTGGCATTTTCTATCTAATAATTTGTAGACATCAGTTTGTTTATTTATGTTTGCTTGACGAATTTAAATATAAATATTTATGCCTGTCTAAAATCGAAATGATAATATTTCTTTTTTACTTTAAATTATTTTAAAGATAACTTATTTATTAAACTAAATTATATTAAATATATTATATATTACTGTATTAGCCGGCGCTGTCTGGGTGAATGTTGGAAAGTCTCACATATGCCCTCCCCCACTATCAGTAAATAGCAGTTACTGTTACCCTATTAAGCCTATTATGATGAAACAAGCCTTGTTAGCATCGTTCTGTGAAGGCTTCACGAAAATCAATAAATTTAGTAAGAAGATACGGCGAGTTGAAATAAAAGTAGATTAAAACAATGAATCCATATTCAAAAAACAATGCTTTATTATGCCTGTTCCCTAAACGATATAGAGATTATTTATATCTTTAAAGAAGCACCTCTAACTCCTCTACAAAACTCAGAAAGCCGCATCAAAATTAATTGAATGGTTCGAAAGTTTAAGCAATAATTTATGTAAATTGTGGGGCGCAATAATTGTAAAATGCAGTGAAATTCTGTTTTGTTTTGGGTTTCAAAAACGCTTTTGTCTAATTTCTGAAATCCATCTAGATTTTTTTAAGTTTTTCTTCACTGTTTGAGTAAGATAGTAAAGTGAACATAAGTGATCATAAAGGATCCTTGGTACACCTCCTACCGAGTGGCTGAAACCTGCCTTCAAAATCATTTAGTAGTTTTGAAGTTTTAAGCTAACAAACATACATTTGCGCTTTATAGATGTGCTTTGTAAATAGAAAATAGATAAAATTTGAATGATTGAATAATTTATAATAGTTATAACTAATAATATATAATAGCTGTAATTTAAAAAAGTTATAATGTTATAACGATTAATGTATAATTACAATAGTTATAATATTACAATGATAAATATATATTTACTATTAATTATATATTTAATAATATATAGTTTATTAACTAAAAGTATTAGCTAAATTTAAATGACATAGTTAAGAAAAGAAATTATAATATGAAATAGTATCAAGTCAATTCTTGATAGTTATTAAAATGTATTTATTAACAGAAAATTATTGAATTCCAAATGTTATGAATTTACGAAAGAATAAAGAATTTCAGATATTATATTTTATAGTAGATATGAGTTTTATAAGACATCTTTAGAACCCCATTTACTAATATTATTAAAGAAAAGCTAATTTGCAAGATGAAAATTAAAATTATTATATTTTATCTTATTTTTTTAAAAAAATTATGCTGATTGTGTGTATTTAATATGTGGTGCAGAATAAATGGGGAATTTTATAATTTTTCCAATTATATGATTAGAGGTATAATTATTTCCAAAACAATTACTAACTCTTGGGGTGGATTTCTCTTAGGGCTGGGTTCCTGATAGACTTTCTAAGTAGATCAATGCATCCCCAATGTAAGCAGACTTACTTCAAATTTTCCAAACGTTGAAAATTCATTATAATTCAGTTCTTCGTTTAATGTCGAATTAATTCTGATAATGAAAACAATAATATTAGTAATAATCACTGAATAAATGAAGACGAAATAAATATAATATTTCATAATATATAAAGCATTTTTTATTTTCGGTACATTGTCAAATTTTTGTTTTGCTTTATTTGTATTACTTAATATCGAAATAATTTCTATAAAATATATAAAAATGTATCAATGTAATATCTAATATTCACACATTTAAATTTAATAGAACCTTTTAGCAATTGTATAACATTTTATATAATTATTTATACCTATAGTCAAAAATAAATATAAATATTCAAAAGCAATATTATTCTATAATAGCTGGAAGATCTTGCTTTGATCGGTAAAATAAAACGAAAATAAAATAAGAACACTGTAGACAATCCCCTGGTATGTAATCCCTTTCGGGGAAATGGACAGCTCCGCAGTGAATACACGAGACATTGAAAGGAAAAATTAATAAAAAAATTAATAAGTAAAATTATTATTTTATTACAAGTAAAAAACACACAGAACACGAATTTATTTTAAGAATAAAATAAAACGAAAATAAAGTACGAACACTGTAGACAATAACCTGGTACCTAGGTTAATCATTTACTCCCTAAATGAGTTTTCCCGAAGTTGAGACCTAGCTAAATCGCTTTCTCTCACCCGAAAACGATAGATTCACTCCATTCCATCAAAATCCTTAGGTCCTTTTTCAAGATTTTACAAGAATTGCTGTCTTTATAGTATTTGATTTGATTGTTGTATAAGAACAATCTAAAAAACAATGGCTCGTCATTGGTAGGATTAATTCAGCGTTAATTATATGACAACACTGTAACGTTTTCATACTTATTGTTAATTTTATTTAAAAAAATAAGCTTTTTAATTAAAAGTTAAGCTTTGAATTTTAAAATTACGAAAATTCGAGATCGTGAGCATCCATTTTGCAAAATTACTATTTGAGCAACCGGAAATAGTGAGCTAATGAAGTTTCAATTAATTTTCAATCAATTTGTTATTAATTGTTAATCTTTCATAACATAGTTACCTTATTAACAAGCTGGAATCGATTTTACAGGAAGACTCATAATAACGTTCTCATCCCGCTTTAATAAAAAAACACATCTTCCATTAATTACCCGAGAATTACAATAGACTGAATACCTGTATTAATTACATCTGGTGCATTGCTATCTACCTTGATACCACTTTGATGTCTGTGGAATCAAACAGACCGACAACCCAAGAGCTTCATCGATTGCTTTTTAATCACAGGGGAGAAAATTAATTTGGTTTTCACTAATACTTGGCTTTCAAACTGTTGTTTATGTAAATTAATGGGACCAAACCTTTAAAATACGATCGTTCATATTAGGCTATATTGAATTGATATTCTAAAATTATATTTAGCCACAGCAAAACTATATTTTACGTTCTGTTAAATAATGGTTTACGTTTTACGTAATGCTTAGCCCTGATGAGGACAAACGAGCCTTACCAGATAACAGCTTAGACATAGTTGAAAATTTCTCGTTATTTATTTCTTGTTAATTATTTTAAGTGAAATAAAATAATAATTTTTAGTTTTACCTCTAATAAAATAATAATTTTTGGTTTTACCTCTAATAAAATAATAATTTTACTTAATAACAAGTTTTAAAACCTTTCACTGCGGAACTGTCATTTCCCCAAAAGAGGGCTTCAAGGAAAGGTGATTGTGTTCGTACTTTATTTCCGTTTTATTTTACCGAGTAAAGCTCTGTGTACCAGGTACTATTGCTTGAAGAACAAAAAAAAAAAAAAAAAAAAAGGAGTATTTTCAGAAAGTAGTTTCTAAGTTCTTTCTTGAACTTGTTTCGTTTAATTATGAGGACTGCTGGTCTTTTATCCTTCACTACGCTTTGTGGTGTCTGTTTTTATTTGTCTCTAAACGAAAAATCTACCGACGTATTACAGGAAGTCATTGGATAGCAGCCTTTTTAACATGGGTTTTTGAAAGAGTTGCCTTCAAATCTCAATTCCATTGCAGCCACAATTAGAACAGTTCATTCAGAAAGCGCAATGACGTAGAAAAATTACGTTCACCAATCGTTTTTTCTTATTAAAGTTAAATGACTTACGAGTAGAAAGCTTTTGTAAATTAATGCCTTAGGGCAGGATTTGCAAGACGATTTGTTATTAATAGCCGCATAAGCAACAAGAATGTAAAACTAATTTACATGGAAAATAGTTGGCGTACTAGTCTTCGATACGGCCACGATCGATAAGCAAACAGTACTTATTCCAAAAGACAACAGTAGTCGAAGTTTACTCTAGAAACTTCTGTTTTTTCTATAGATATACTTTTTTCTTACAGTGATTAAGATTTAAGACAAATCGTATATTGATGGATTGTGGCTCCCTGGGGGCCAATTTCTACCAAAATTAATAGGGAACTCGCATTCAGCAATATGTATTTACCATTAAAGTTTCAGCATTGTAGCGTAAACAGTTTTTGAGTTGTTGTGATTAGTGCAATAGCAACGCATTTTGAGTTTATGTCCCCCCCCCCCTAGGTTCTTACCTATTGATCTGATGTATCCGAAAATGAAGGGAAAATAAATCACTTTTAGTAACCTAAACCTATCTTTAAAATTTCAGCATCTTAGGATATATAGGTTTCGTGCTGTCTCCTTGGAGGGACATCAGTACATCGACTTTACACTCCTATCAAAAAAAAAAATCCTTCTCAATCTTCTATCTCTTATGATTTTGAAGAATCGTCACAAAAACGTAAGATCAAACATATAATATCCTGTGATAATCAATTAGGAAAACTTAAAAATTCTGAATTAAATTTTTTTTGTAAAAACGTTACGAATACTTTCGTGAAATTTCTTAACTTTACCCTCAAGGAGGAATCAATTAAGTAATAACAAAACTAATTAAACAGATTTAATAATTTTTTTCCTACAAAGTTTTTTGATTACTTTATTTAAAAGAAAGTTTTAATCAATTACATTAAAAATAATTAAATTTTGCCTCATCTTCGTCTCTCTCTCTCAACTGAAGAGGCAGCTGATTAAAGATGAGAGGTCCTTGGGAGAGCCTTGTTTCTCGTGCTTTTATACCTCTCATATTTCAATATATTCGCCCAATTTCACGCAAGGGTTAGTCTGAAGCACCATTAATACACGCGGGCTACAAATCCTGCGAGGGAGGAAGGCAAATTACCTTTAAAAGTACATCAACCAAGTTGAATCTTAAAGATCCATTATTTCGTACCAAGGTTTTTCTCCGGCTGTGTGTCATCCTTCCAGACAACTTCACCAACGGAGAGAC
>JAFIDM010000007.1:36419675-36451948 GCA_023159025.1 Thereuonema tuberculata | reverse complement strand
AGACAATGTAAAAACATAAAAATAGACTTTTTTATTTGGGGAGTAGGGGATGACTATGAAGTGTGGGGCAACAACCCGCAATACACCTGAGTTGGGGTCTGCAATTCTTTTTCCTGACATTTCGAAGTGATCTTACAATTTCAATTTCTTTCTCATCCCATCATTGTAACCCTACGAACTTTTCTAGATAGATATGAATAAAAGTTTCACCATCCGTGAGCCACTAAGGCATAACGGGGAAAGCATCTAACCAATTTATTTAGTAATGCTAAAGTTATCATCAAAGTGTCAGCAACCGAGGGTAATTAGTTTTAGAGTTATTTTGATGAAAGGAAGAAGTACAGATTATGGTTATGGTATTTAGAATCGTATCAATAGTACACTGTAAGACTTGTTTATTATTTTTTTTCGTCCGATATTTGTAAGATATGTTAAAACTTAAAAAAAAAATCTACACACATTTTTTTGGTAACCTTTATAATGATTCAAACATCAGCCATTACAGCTTTTGAGAGAGCATTTTCTCTTTACAAAATTCCATGAAACTTTCATCTATTTTTCTTAATATAAATATCAAGATGGGTTTTTTTACTTCTTTTGTAAACATTCTACGTTATATATTCGTAAGTGTCCAACTTTTCCAACAAACTTTCAAAGTTAACAATTGCTTTCTATGTTGTTCTTCTCCATCTACGCTTTCTTTAAGAAAAGCCAAGACGAAATGAGAATTTTTGAAAGTAACGGGAAAAAAGGTCGGTGAAAAAAAAAAGGTAAAAAAACTCCCATTCCGAGTGAACATCATCTACAGTAATTCCTGATCCACACAAGTTTTGCCGACCTGGTATGGCTTATCACTTCTAATTCAGAGCGTCCGCTGGAAAAAAAGAGGCGTGCGATAACCCACCCCTTTTCTGCGGCCGTGCAAATAAAAGGCCGGCCTTCCTTCGGCCTCTATCAAATATTAACTGACTCCAGGTATCATATAATTCACGTGGTGAATAAAACAAGCGCTAACGTACTACGGATCCTCGAGGTGGACTGCCAAAAAAAAATAAGAAGAATTCCTTCGCTTCCACAGTCCCAATAGATCTGCGAACTTTTTATACTTAAATAAAACTTCGAGTCATTCTTATTTGATAAGGAATAAAGAATGATAAATAATGAAGAAAATAAAAGACCATAAGCAGATTAAAATACTATTAAACTATAATACTGAGGCAATAAAGCCTGATAGCCCGTAAACGTCTACGAAATTTTCTGTTTTTGGCAGTAGCATTTTTGCAACTCGTATAAACGAAAATAAATTTTAATCAATTTTAAATTACAAAAAAAAAAAATTATTCACTGGAGGTTGGTTTTTGATTGAAAATTAACGAGGTTCCTAAAAATTGCCTGTAGGGGCGCGAGACGCGTCTTCGTCTTTTTCTAATACATTTTAATGATGACGAGGAATGTAAGAAATATCTTCCGTCCTTACGATGTCTTTAAGATGTACGTCTTTTAATTGATGAATATTCAAGAATTCTCAGGAAAGGGAAACACGAGCTGCTGCAATACACTTGATCTTTTGCGCATGATTGATGGTAATTAAATACAAAATATCTCCGGTACATCTTGCTCTGTTGATACCCCCATCGCATGCATTCATAAATAAAGATTACCGACGGGGTTCGCGCCCCGTGAGAAAGAGGAAAGAGTGAGTTATAGAGTGAAACTTAAAAGTACATTCAACCGGAAGGTGTAATACTCTAAGCCTCTAATTTATACTCTTATCGCTCTCTGAAAGTAGCAGCTAGAAAACTGTAAATCCAAGATCTTTTTTGTTGATACGAGTAAAGTAGCTTATTTTTCTCCTTACGTTACGTAACGAATTACCCAAACGTTACGCATTATCCAAATAAGTTAAAACTAGTCACTGATCTTTGCTTAAAACGGTCTACATTGTAAACAAAATTGTGTTTTCTAATAAAAATTTATTGAGTTTATTTTTCAGGCTTCCGTATAAATTTCTCTCCCGAACCTTCGTTGTGATCCTTATTAATATTGCAAAGAAAGGATGACAACAAACAATAAGAGAATTGTAAAAAAACAAAAAAACAAAAAAAAAATTATTATTAAAACAACCACAAGTTAAATTGCTTTAATAATAATTTTTTTCTCACTTAAATTAAGAATAACAAATAACAAAATAACAAATAACAAACAAATAATGAAAACCAATAACGAACTTTTTGAAAAAAATAAAACATTAAAAGAGTCTTGACATGTTTCAGAAAACTGTTGAAACGGTATCTATCTTCAGAATAAAATACAAAGGAATTAAACAGTTACAGTTTCTAAAAAAAAAGCAAGCAGGAACCAATCATTAATCCCGTAAGATGCAGACCGTTAGGGTCCATGGATAGGCTTATTCCGAATGGTCAAACAATTGCCGGATTCGTTTCCAGTTCGTAGTAACGCCCATTGGTCCAAGTATCTCGACGACACAAAGTTACGAAGGTTAACTAACACCAGGGGGGTTGTTGGTTGACACCGTGGACCATTAAAATTGAGGGGTTTATTAGAGGATTTTGTTTGACGATTAAATATTTTATCATGGATATGTTTTTGTTTTTTTTCTTAATTCTCAATGGAATTGTTCATTTGTCCTTATTTGCGCTGCCCTCTCCCGGCAGTTTCTACAACTGATCGGCTTCAGGCAAAATCGTCACCATTGTATTTACATTGGATATCGCTAATTCCGCCACAAAAGACATTTAATTAAAGGACAAAACAAGACAAGGAACCATATGGTCTTAAATGGAAGCGACTTCCATAGCCTTTCATATCTTTATCATCAATAGGTAAATCTGGCTGTTAAATCCCAACAAGAATGAAACAGCTGTCCCAGATTCCCTTGAAGATAACTCGGGAAATGAATGGAAGAATGGACATTTCCTGTATTGGCTTTTAAGTTTCAATTTTTGCAGTGGACCTTACATTAATCAATTGAACACGATCTTCAAGCATTCAAAACAATTCTACTAAGAACAGATGTGGCTTCTTTGCAATACTTGACGATAATGCAGAGCAACTAAATAATATTGTAGGAATCCCGAAATAAACTTTTGCTTTAAATTACATTTTTAAATCCACTTTCGGCAAAATCTGAAGTGAATTAAAGAAAACCTTATTTTTACTTTTTATGTTCAGTCGCTGCTTAATGACAACAACAACAAAAATTGTCGAAAATTTATTTCTAGTTTAGTTAAACCGCAAAGAGACATAAACCTTGCTTCCCTGTTTTAATGTGATCCTTAAGTTAAGAAGCGTAACCATAAATCCACAGGTGCTTTGCCACGCATCAGAGACATGAGAGAAACTCTACTAAAGCATAAGCTTGAACGATCACCACAGCAAAATTTTATACCTACATGTAGATGTGTGTGAATATGAATAGGTTTGTACTTAGGTGTATGTATGTGAATATGTATGTATGTATGTATGTAAGTACGTACATGTATGAGTATGTGTAAAGTTGCGCATGTATTTATGTACATTGTTATATATATATAGTATATGTGTCTGTGTATAAGTAGGAATACATTTGCATACTAGAGTATCTGCCCGTCACACATTATGA
This sequence comes from Thereuonema tuberculata, assembly GCA_023159025.1. NCBI lineage: Eukaryota > Metazoa > Arthropoda > Chilopoda > Scutigeromorpha > Scutigeridae > Thereuonema > Thereuonema tuberculata. The sequence continues at coordinate 36,448,326 of JAFIDM010000007.1, read as the reverse complement.
CGGTTAGAAAATTAAAATGAATTCATTGTTAGGAACATAAATGAATTTATTTATTGGAAGGCTTGATGCGGGCATTAGTGGGAACTGAATGGCAAATTGATTGGCTTCAACTTGAATGGCAAATTGACATCATTCAGTTGAAAATCGATCCTCGGAATAGTGACGATATCATCTCTTTTGCTTTTCTCCCGTGATTAAATTGCGATTGGTTGGTTGGTTGGTTGATGTTTTATGGCGCAAAAGCAGCTGCGGCTAAGCTGCGCCAAGAAAGGTAAAAAAGAAAAGAAAATGGAATGAAGACTAACTACATGTATCTAGCTAAAAAGGACAAAAACAAGAAAAGAACAGGTAGTGCGCAAAGTAAGATAATAGAATATAGGTAAAATGATAGGTATTTAGAAGAAAAGTAAAAAATCTGAGAATTACAATAGAGTGGCAAGGCCACATTGATGAATGAAGTATAAAACTGATGAAATGGGTAAAAGATCATTATCATTTAAAAGCAATGAAATATGAAAAGGAACAAGAAATTTAAAAAGAGGATAAAAGCACTGACGACGATGTTGAGTAAAAGCAGGACAGTCAATTAAAATATGATGGACGGTTAAAACAACGTTGCACGTAGAACACTGGGGAGGTGGACGACTGAGCAATAAGTAGCTATGTGTCAGTCTTGTATGGCCGATCCTCAGACGCACCAGAAGAACATCCTTCCGGCGAGTTGGAAACAGTCGAGTGGCAGGAGAGGATAACGAAGGACTGACAAGACGAAGTTTATTGCCGTGAAGAGCATCCCATTCGTGTTGCCAGGCAGATCGGAGACGAGAACGTATAAGTGCGTAGATGTCAGAGGCCGGAGTGGAGATCCGTCGCAAGGGTAAACTAGCAGCAGACTTTGCGAGATAATCAGCGTGGTCATTGCCGACAATGCCGACGTGGCCTGGGATCCAGCAGAAAATGATAGTGCAACGGTGAAAACGCTGTAAAAAATCTAAAATGGATAAAACAAAAGGGTGACCCTTCAGGGTGTGACTGCACAGTGCCCGCAAAGCGCTCTCAGAATCACTGTAGATAAGTGTGTGGGTAAACTTCTCCTGCAAAGCATACTGTAAAGCTAGGAAGATGGCATAAAGCTCAGCAGAAATAAATTGCGATTGGGACACTCCTTAACGACCAATCGCGTGCCATTTACAGAGTCGTTTCTTTGATTGAGATTGCGAAGGAGAATCACAATGTGAGTATGTGTGAAGAAACTCTGCAGGATAGTTTCGTTCATCACTTGGATCATCTGACATCTGCGCTGCAGTAGATGTGATACTTTCCGGACAGCTTTCTGATCTCGCGTTACAGATAGATACCCACACAGAATTGGAAAGTTTTATATATGAATGATTGATGTATTATATATACATGTGTGTGTGTGTGTGTGTCTGTCTGGGGTGTATTTGAGTAGCTACACATTCACATTTATGTATGAGTATTGTAAATCTGTGTAGATATATACTTATTTCTGTATGTATATAAGTGGATGTGTATATGTGTGTGGTTAAGTATACACTGTCCAGCCACTTTAATAGGTACACCCCTGCTGTGCGCAAGAATGTCTGGACCCGTCGTGTCTCACAACAACTCTTCAAGCCGGTGGGGGCAGTGTCATGGTGTGGGGGTATATTTTCCTGGCACACGTTGAGTCCATTGGAACCTCTGGAGGTATGTCAGGATGCTAGAGCGTATCTTAAGATCGTAGTTGACCAAGTGCAACCGTACATGTTAACAGTTTATCCACATACAGTTGGCTACTTCCAGCAGGATAATGCGTCGGTGCACAAAGCCTGCATCACTATGGGATGGTTTGAGGAACATGCAGCAGTGCCCCGCTCAGTCACCGGAACTCAGCCCGATTGAAAATTTGTGAGATGAGCTGGAATGGGCTGTTCGCTCTTGGCCTGCACCTCCATCAAATCTTCAGGAACTGCGTGATACACTCATGTCTGCATGGTACACAATATCTCAACAACGTTTTCAGCATCTTGTGGGATCCATGCCTCGACGAATTCAGGCTGTTTTGAGGGCTAAGGGAGGCCAACACGCAACTACCTAGGCATACCTAATAATGTGGCCGGACAGTGTATTTTTACGTATGTTTGTTTCTATGTCCTGTCGACACGGATACTTTCGAACAAAGCTGGCGTAATAATCGACTGTTTCATGAAGAATTCCCCTATTGATAATAGACTACAGAGTACTTCTACGTCTGTGTATTTGTGACTACAGAATACTTGTACGTCTGTGTAAATGCAGGTCTGTGTATTTGTGTCTGATACACGACAACTCTCAAACGAAGCATCCAATCTAGGTCTAGCATCTTGGAAAGAACTCCGCTGAAAACGCTTTTATCGAGCTACAATGTGATATTTCATCATGGCTACCATCTACTATCTCAACTTACAAGTTTGGATAGACAGCTTTGAGATTGCTATAAACTACTAGACAGAATAACACTTAACTAAAAAGGTTAGAGAAATGAATACCAAAACGAGTTCTTTCTCGTTATCCAGTTTGAGATCCAGTTCCAAAGACATGTAAATCACAAGAACTAAGTTTATATCTCCAATTCCAGGCACGCAATTTCTATTAAGACCGACTCTATTAATGGCAGTGAGAGTCTCACAAAAGCAGGATGATGGATGGTCGACGTATTTTTTGCTTCGGTCTCTGCACCGTGGAATTGGACGAGAAAACGCCAATGGAGACCCAAGTTCTCGATTTGGAAGGAGAAAAATGATTCCGAATTAATTTTCGTATGGGACTGAATTTAAAATGATACGTCAATCAAAATGGAGAGACACAGACATATTTTTTTTTTGTGTGGAGTGAATTGAATTGAAACAAAGAAATATTAGGATGTCATATATAATCTAAAATCTATACATTTCATAAAAGAAGACGTATTAATGCGTATTAATACTGAAATAGGCAAGAAAATTCGTTTCTTTTATAATTTACTTCGGAGACAAAATTCTTCTTCTTCTTCTTCTTTATTTTAATATTGCAAAAAAAAAAAAAAAAAAAAAAAAAAAAATAAAAAATTTTTTTTTTTTTTTTTTTATTTTTTTTAAAAAAAAAAAAAAAAAAAAAAAAAAAAAAAAATCGTATAAGCATTCATTTTCTATCTATCTAATTTGCTAGATATGACAGAGACTGTACGTATGAACTGTGTGATAATCTTAGAGTCAGAAGATGATGCAAGGATGAGCGAACTGCGAACCACGTGACATTGCTTACAGTTATTTAAATGGTAAAATCACGTGAATTCGAATTAACAGTGTTCAGCTGTTTCTCTGATTTTTTTTCCTTGTTATTTTTTTTTCTCATAGAACTTGCATTTTTTCAGAGATCCACATCTCCTTCCATACCTTACGCCATTTTTTCCAAATACTCTTTCGATTGCACCAGGTCTGGTCAACAGGTCTTTTTGTGTTTTTCATAACATTTCTTTGTTGACTCAGCGAAATACAGAGACCTAAAGTTAAGTTAAAAGTATCCCACTAAGGCCTATGCAGACCCTTCGGGTCGCGGGAGGTAAGGCTCCCGGCGCTTCGTGACCAAGGGGTCTAAGTTTGGTCGGGTGGTCAGCCCGACGATCGCCCGCCTTCTGGGAAAGAAACCCGAAACCGATTCAACAGAGGTCTGGGTAGACTCCTGGGTACCGTTTGGAGGAGAATGAAGAGTGCAAAAATCCCCGGCCTCGCAAAGATCTGGGATCGAATCCTCCAACTCCAATCGCAACCAAGCGCCCTTATCCACTCGACAACCGAGCCCACAGTTTACTAGAGACAAAAATGCAAGATATGCGAGACAGCCTCTAAGCACATAGACAGACACACATGCAAGGGTGTCTGATAATTTTATTTGTATATGTATGCAATTTTAATTTATCTATACAAACAATAAAATTTCTCTTTCAAAGAATTTCACCTAAAAAAAAGCAGATTTGCACGGAGGAATGGACAAGGTTTTGAAGTTTTCAGAAACCAATTAATTTTTTCAGTAATTCAAATTTTGGGAAAGTGAATTAAAAATTCCATTAAATTTCGATTACCTTTTTTTAAGATTCCCACATGTTTTAGTTTTTAATTACGTCCCTGTAACGATGTAATTTCCAGTATCTTCCAAACTCGATTTGATGTAATTTAAGATGGAAAAAAAATTGCCAAGAGAAAAAAATTTATAATCTAGGAAAGTTGCAAATCTAATGTAAAAAGAAAAAGAAAAATATAAAGAAAGAACATTTCCTAATTCTTTAGTGATCTTCCGTTCTTATTCGATTACATCTGCATAAAAAAAAATTAACAATACGGAAAAGATTGAAGATCACAAAAAAATATATTAACAGTTGAGAGAGAAAAAAAAAATATTAAAATAATAATTGAATAGATTATGAAGCCTTTTCGAAATACAGGGAAAAAAAAATAAAGAAATTAAAATCTTCATTGTTTTTCATTAAAACATGAATTTAAAGAAATTTTTTTGCAAATCGCTCGGCTGGCGATCGCAGGAGACTTATCTTCTGCCAATCTTCGAAAAACAATACGAGCCTGATGCTTTAAAAAATAAACGTTCTTATAGAATAAAGCAGTTTTGTTGTAGTGCGATAATTTGTCAATAGATGGCGTCGCATTCGCCTTTGTTATTGTCTACGGAGAATTGTAATTCGTTCCTAGTTGCATTAAATGGGCAGATTCCGTCATTGCGTTTGTTTTGACATAGCCTCTTCTAATGTTTTCTTTGTATACCTTCCAGTTTCTTTTCAACAATATTTTATATTTGAGATTGAATTAATTTTAAAAAGAGGGAAATTTGAAAATGCTTATTACAATTTACAAATACGATTTCTTTTCCTTATTATTGTTTCCTTTAAAAATATCAATAAGAAAATAAAAAGAAAAGACGAACAAAAAAGAATGGTTTCTTATTTTATACAAAACTACAGCAACCACGTACATGTTTCATTTCTCGGGCCACTTCCTGTTGGACAGAAGTGACGCAGACCGGAACTCGTATTTTCCTCTACAAATAATATGGATTCCAATAAGACATGATTCATGTCTGGCCGACTTGTAGTTTGAACTGTAGAAGTGGTGATAGGTTTTATTGTCTTTCACCTCCACTTCTGTGAGACAGAACCGGAAATCGTATTTTTCTCCACTTCTACAAGTCTGTATCACTGATGCCCGTACAACTTATAGTTTGGGGCTATAGAGAGGGTGACAGAGGAACGGACTGAAGGATTTTGCTGAAAACAAATATCATGACTGAAGACAGGCATGATAATTAAGAAAATGCTGAAAATGGCCAGAACTGAGCTTTCTTTGATTAGGAACCATTCCCAAAGCATTCATTTCCTAACTCTAAAACTATGTACAATAAAATGTCATACAACATTTTCGACTCAAAATTACCTGTGAAGGTCGTATCTCTTCGCTTTGTCTACCATTTCCGAAACAACCTTTACTTTTCCGAAAAATTCTTATAAAACAAGAAAAAAAACATAAAAAATGCACACAATTAAACGTTCACTCAGCTATTTTTGGAACTTTCGTACCAGGAATCAAAGACAGACTGTTTCGAGATTCCTATCTCTCATCAGATAGGGAAAAAAAAAGTAATATTATGAAGGAAGTATGCTTCAAATTCTTTAGGCATTTCTTATTTTTTGTTTCTTAGTGAGTTTCTTATATTTTTTTCTTGTAATATGTGTTGATATGGGTATTTTTGCGAGATTGATGGCGGAGTGCACCAAACTTCAGTTAACTTTGATGACTGCAATTTGGACGGAGCTAAAATTAGTGGGGGGTGCTGCTCCAGAAAAATTTTAGCCTTTGTTTTAAAATTGTGTGAAAGGAAACAAACATATATAAAAAGAAATCTATCAAGTTTCTGAATAAATTTTCTTTTTATATATGTTTGTTTCCTTTCACACAATTTTAAAACAAAGGCTAAAATTTTTCTGGAGCAGCACCCCCCACTAATTTTAGCTCCGTCCAAACTGCAGTCATCAAAGTTAACTGAAGTTTGGTGCACTCCGCCATGAATGTCTCAAAGAGTAGATGGACCTATCTCGCATTTAGAAATCACCGCGTTTCTTTTACCCTCTGACTCCATTCTGCCCATCCTTGCTCTTCTACCACGTGACCATTGGGGACAAATGTGTATTTAAGATATGGATATCACTGCAGTGGATTCACTGAGTCCATTCAAGTCTCAAGAAAAAAATATATCAATGAGAAGGTAGAGGATGACAAATTCACTTCAAAGTAAATATAGTAGCACTCTCAGCTCTATACAAACACTGTAGAAGTAAAGGTGCATTGTTAAGACTTTTACAGATGTCTTAATAGCAAGCTAAGTGCGATGGGATTACTTTGTCTATCCTCCATTTTATTTTTAGTTAGATTATTGGTTTTAAAAAACTGGCTTCAAGAGTTGCAACAGTTTTGTTGATACTTAGTACAGTACTAGTTGCAACCCGTGAATTATTCACGGAAGTTAAACCTCCTGACCTAAAATAATAGGCTCCTCCAAAGTGAGCCTATGAGAGAATACCCCACAATATCTTACAGGTGCGTAGGAATTAACATTAAATCAACTACTTTTTCTTTTCAAAAAGACGTTTGTTAGTGCATTTTTAAAATTAAAAATACCCTGTTTGTTAGTGTAAAATTAAAAAATACAGTTTAAAATATTCTCTCTCCGCCTCTCTCCGCTCTATCCAAACCTTGATGACAAACATACATCCGTTTTTTGTCTATTAATAGTATGAAATATCTGTGAGTAAACGTTAAAATATGAACAAAAAAGAAAGTGTAAATAAATAAAACAAGTAAATATCATTTTGTGCTAAAGCATAAATTTAAGGGCGATCGTAATAATAATAAAAAATAAAAATAATAATAAAAAAAAGGAAGTACATTAACATAAGAAAAAATAAAATAAAATTATTTTAAGAAAATAAGAAAAAAAAAAGTAGATATGCGGATTCGAACCGACAACCTTCAGTACATGAGTCTGAGATGTTATAAAGCTGACAACTGAAATGAGATGGTTGAATTTCTAACATTTAAGCTAATATCGGAAATCCAATGAAAACAATGATAAATATCTCGAACCTGGAGGGGGGAGGGTGTTGGCCCCTGAAAATACCCCATTCCTATGGTGTTTGTGCCTCTGAACAAGATGGTGAAGTCCGTTTGTCGATCCGACCTTCCGTTCGGAATTGTTAGGGGTGGACAGACACGGACAGACGGACAGGACAAACGCAGTAACTATCACAATAGCTCCCAAATGGGTCGCTAAAAATATATTTTCTTTAATGCTGATTATCTGATTTAAAAGCAAATATTATAACTGTTTTCATTATTTAGTTATTTTATGAAAATAGAAATACAGTAAAATAAATTTCACAAAATTAATTAATTAACTTCTGGCCTGTATAGAAATATTAAAGTTATTTTAACACATAAATAAATAAGTTGAAATCGAAAGCCTATCCATGGCTATTTAATAGCTTTTTATTGACTTCTACGTAACGATGAAGAGAAACACAATGTTATTTACTGTATAAATAGACCACAATGGATATTTACTTATCACATTCTAGAAGAAGAAGAACGAGGGGGAAATCTCCCCTCCCATCAAGCCTTCATCTCCCTTCTATACATATTTCATTAAGAAGGAAAGACAACTTAGGATCCAATCCCATAGACCAATAGAATTTCGGGAAACTGCAGCAGGCTTAGTCTGATCCCCTCTAGTCCTAAGCCTATTCTGTTCTAGCGGGGGGAAGTTGGTAGGGGAAATACTCTTGCATTTTAATGGCACAACCTCAAATGCAGCTGTAATTGTTGTAACTGCAGCAAAAGGACCGGTGCCGAATTCTTTCACTGGAAGTGACAAACCATAAACGAAGTACATAACCACAAATGTACTTACGGAGTATATAATTAAAAAGTAAAATGGCGGCCAATTCTCAGTTATTATATCATTATCAGGCTTTTTGTTTGGAGTTCACGAACTATTCTTTGAGAATCACATAATTCTTGAAGGGCAAACTTAAGATCATAACAATACAATGTACGAATTAGAACTGTGTTGCGATATTTCGAAATTTATGGACTCCTGGCGTGGTCGAGTGATGTAAATCGTTTATCAGAAAGCTCGACTGTTAATCTCAAGGTCTGAGTTAAATTTTCAGAGTTAAGTTAGTTGTTCTGTTTTTCTTTCTTTCCATTTTCTTTCTTTTTTTTTTTATAGTGAATCTATATAGGAAACTGAAGTACTGGAATTATTGCTAAGATATATGAGTGATACGATTTTACAATAACAGTTCGAAAAAAGTTCTTAATAAAGAGAAGGGAATTTTAAAATTTTGTGAATTTTATAACAAACTCATTATATAATTTACTTGTATCGTTATACAATTTAATTGTAACGTATTCAGCTTCATTATCTATTTCAGTAATTAATTGTGTTTCAGTAAATAATATATGTACGTATATATGAAACAGCTTGAAACCAATGTAGGTAGATTTTAAATATAATAAGACAGCACACTTTAGTAAAACTAAATATTTAATAAACTACTTCAACAGTTTCAAACAGTTGTGAAAACAGGGAAATTTGAAATTCTTCTCTCATTTGAACGGGTCACAAGCTAGTTTTCTAAATGATTTATAAATATACTGCATATTCAAAATTCACCTCCATTGGTAAGTTTTACGGTGTTAGAATTATACCTGTGTTAGATATTTTACAGTGTTAGATATTTCGTATAAAATTCTTCATTAACCGAACAGCCATGCGTATTCACAGTCCTGTCTCACTACAAAAGGGCTTTTATTTTGTAGATGCTAATTTTACGCTATTCAGACGTTGGCTAATGGCTGCTGTGTTGCATCGTTGTCTTTGCCTTATAATTAGTGGTTGCAACACACTGTTCTCTGCTTAACGGCGTTTATAGGAGGGGATACACGGGGATGCCTGACAACTGCTCTTTGTAATTTCATCATACGCTTAGGTATGATCTAATTAATCCTTTATTTTACGTAAATAGCTTCTGTATTTGAAATATCATACAATATTTCAGAGACCGTATTTTTTTGGTTTTATTTTTTACATTAAGTTTCTACACTTTTTTTTAATACAAAAAAGTAGGGCAAAATAACTGTCGTAAATTACTCTTAATTCTATTAGAAGTTGGGAAAAGGGTATTTTCAGTGTACATGTACTCTGGATTTATCCATTAAACGTAAGAGGGGAGTGTCTTTCATCTTCCTATCCGATGAAAAAAACAGTCCAATATTTCCAGTCCTCCTGCTCATTCAATCTCTATTTCCATGACTTGCCTTCGAAATGATTTCGTTGGTGGTGCAGCACAATGTCCGTCGCTTTTATCAGGGAAAATAAAAAATCAGCAACTTGAAAAGTTTAGGAAGAAGCAATAAAAACAAAAACTTCATTTTCAATCATATTTTGAACTTTTACGTGTTCGTTTCTTGTAAAAGATCTTCGAATGATAGATATATTCAATTCGTTGTAAATATAACGTAACTAACTACATGTGGATTACATTATCCTTCACTTTGATGATAATCACAACATTTTTTTATGTAAAGACCATTAGATTACTGTAATGAAACTAAAGCGTTGAATTTGTGATGATTTTTGCTTTTTGCAGGTAATTCTTTAATTGTATTCTTCTTTTACTGTTATAGTCGATCACCTTAGACGACCATCAGCTATTCATTGCGAAATAGAGCGAATACTGTAATGATTTCCCGTTTTCTTTCGTTGGACCACAAAAAAGTCGAAAAATTTGAAGGGGGGGGGGGGAATCCAAGGGAAGACTGGAAAAGAACCTCTCCAGGTGATTCCTTTGGACAGGCAGAGTGAAAGAAACTTACCTGAGATTTGGACTGAGATTGAGTGACTACTATACCATAGGACTGTTTTAATTATCTTGAAGTCTTTATCTTAAATGTCTGTGTCTTATTCTTTACTGGGATAATGTAGTTGAAGATTCAACCTCGGAGTTTTATCGAGTGCGAAGAAGAAACTTCATAGGGGGCGGGGTTAACGGGAAGAATGTATTATAATTAAGCATACTACCATGGGATAGGCCAAGTGACAGATCGTGCAGCGAAGATTTGCGAAGATAGCTTCTGAAATGGAAATTTACAAACCATCGTTGTCGTGTTTTATGTGGGACCCTAAATAAGCATTGCATCAAATGTTAAGGAAATCGGTCCATCGTTTAGCGTGGGAGGGGAGAGGTCATTTTTGAGGGATGTGGAGTATTAAAAGCCAAAATAATCGTAATGTATTTTTATTTTTTTTTATTTTTTATAACATTAGACCGTAGGTGCCAAGACAAACAAAAATAAACCGTTTTAGCGTGATATTGTTTAAAGAGACAAACAGAGAAGAAAAAGGATGAAGTTGAGAAGTAAGATGTTGCTTATCCAGGTGTTTTGAAGCAAGAAAGTGTCAAGGATGAACTCTTATTCCGTTCATTCCGCCATCTATCAACATCTTTACAGCCCAAACTACAAGTAGGACAGACGTGAGTCGTACCTAATTGGAATCCTTATGACTTGGAAAAATACGAATACCAGGGTCGCTTTGGGTTCGTGTACAGTATGAATGCACTTTTTTAGTCTAATTTGTTTTTTGGGTTTTTTTTCGTTTGACTTTTCGATTCCCCCCCCCCCCAAAAAAAAAGAAGAATAAAGAATCACCGGGCAGAAAAATTTGCTCTATCTATCACTTATACGAGATAACTTTTTCTGAAACTCTTAATATTGTAAACGTTATTTCTCTACGATGAAATATTATTAGATGAAACTTTTGTTTGAAACTGAAGTGTTATTCATTGTTGAATCTCTTAAGAGTAATTTACTATTTCGTTTTTTCTTTTGTATTTGTGAAATTTGAGGAACACCGGCGCACTATTGGAGACGGCAATTCCGGAGAAAAAAAGTTCAAACAAAGGAGCCAATTGTGGGATTTTAGAGGTGTGGGGTGGAGATGGTGCCAAATAACTCATCCAATCGTGACATACACCGCGCCGTTTTGGCCAGCGCTAACTTACGGTTTAGAGGAGCGCTCGACGGGCGATGAATGCGGCTATGACTTCATCATCCCTTCCTCCGCCACACACACCTACCCCACCCTCTACCCCAATACCGGGAACCCCTGGCGGCAGACCCCTGCCGATTAAGGTGCAGGGTATGGAATAGCGCGCGCGTGAGCGTGCAGCGTTCGAAATTGAGCCTCGCAGAAGGCTTGACAGGTCGCCAATATTTATGCCAACCCCTACCTACGACTCGTCCCCTCCTCCAGCACGAGCGCGATAATGGATGCGTCACAGGCATCGTTGTTATGCAAAGACGCAGACGAGCCCCTTTATATTAATGGGTGATGAATAGGCGAGCGACCCCCTCGTGAAGGAAAAATAAATTTACCCCTCCTCCCCCGCAATTGAAGGGCCCTACCCATCGCAAGTTTCCGTTTCGCCTTCGAAACACAAGAAAAAAGAAACCAGCAATAAAACAGGAAATCTCCTGGATCCCAGAGGAAGGTATTTTCTTTTTCCCTTTCTTTTCTATTTCTTTGTGAGTCAGTTTCAAACTTCTGCAATTTGAAAAATTATTTTGATTTTTTTTCTTTTTTTTTGGGGGGGGGGGGGGATTTGTTACGACGACTCAAACAATAATCTCTTCGATTTTCAAAATCTTAAAATCGACTCATATTTTCATTACAATTAATGAAAATAAGCGAAGGAAAATAAAAAGAAACTATAATATTAAATCTGTATTTGTAGAATAAGATGATATAAAAATCAAATAACCAGATAAATTTCCAAGAATAAAAGTAAAATTACGGATTTAAAATTTAAAAAATTATAAAACTAAAAATTCTTTAAAAAATTTGTAATTGAGAAACCAAACCTGTTAACAGGCCTTCCTCAGATTCACTGAGCCTGTTAATAAGTTGAAACCTAGTTTACATCTTTTTTAAAAAGGAAATTTATTTTTTTTATTTTTTAAATTTTAAATTTTTAAACAAGTATGATAGCTTTTTAAATTCGTTCGTAAACGTTAGATTAAGCCTAAAAACAAAGATTATTTTTTTTACTTTATAGAAAACCAAAAAAAAGGCACTTAACTAAATAAAACACAAATATTCACTGAGCTATTTTTGGTGTTTGTACCGGGAATCGAAGATAGTTCTGTTTCGAGGTTTGTTGACCTCTCATCAGTCCGATCCGCCCAGTATACCTAGCTCAGTGAAATACGGACAATCATACAAATCAATGACCCCTTTATTAAAAAAAAACAATGTGGAGACCCTTATGCGGTTATGGAAAGAAATGTCCAATAAAAATGGAAAATAAATGTCATAAAACTACATTTATTATCAGAAATAAACGAATTTTCAAGGAGATAAATTGACCGTCTCCTCTTTTTCAAGCCTTTTACATTATAATAATAAATAGGCGAGATTCTTTTACGACAATGACCTTAAAATATTGATACTAACAACTTAAAAACGTTAATACAATAATAATAAGGGATCATAATCTACAATATAATAATCACACATTATTAATAATCACAAATTCTTATCGAAAAAATACCTGATTATTCTTAGATATAAAGACTATTAACACTTTAATTTTTCGATTATTATCTTTTTGTTAGAGGTTACAAATTTTTAAATTTTTAATTTTGAAAATTCGTATATTTCTGATAACAAATGTAGTTTGTATGACATTTATTTTCTGGTGGATGATGTTTAATAATATTTATTATAAAAATGGAAAATTTCATTAAGTAAGTGAAGAAAAGAAAAATAAGCTGATCTCCCTAATTGTCGCATACAAAACAAGAATAATATCGTTTCAATTCATCACACAAAAATACAGCAAGTTTTTTACGTCATGTAAAATGTCTTAGCCTGGGTTTATACAGCGTTTAGTCCATATCCTCGTAGAATGAATATTGCAGGGGAATAGAGGATCACCATGGGAATGAGACAAATTTGAGATAGAAAGCCCATCCAACGCTCGCCCACCTTCTTACAGATATTTGACATTGGATCAACCTTTGAAGAAATAAACACGGACAAATCTGAAAGAGAAAAACAAACCTCGGACGGGATTTGAACCCGCGTCCTCCAGTCAAAAGAGGAAGATTTAATCACTGAGCTCGGCTTTTATATGTAAAAGGTTAAAGCATTTAGCCCGGATTCTCTTAGAATAATAGATATTGTATGAGTAGAGTCTCCTGTGATTATCATCGGAACGAGACGATATCGAGGTAGGAAAAGCTTTGCTCGCGCTTCTTGTCCGATATCCATTTGACCTGAATGAACCCTTGAACAATTAAACACTTAACGTTGGTCGAAACTGTTCTATAATTAACTATAAATACGTTTTTTAAATACATTTTTCCTCTTTAAAATAATTTTATGCATATTCTCTTATATATTCTCTTTATTTCTTTTAAAAAATTATTTTATAAGATTATCTTAGAATAGCAGTAATAAATATTTGTTAAATAATCTATTTTAACTAATAGCTCAGTAGTAATTCTATTATAGAATTCGAGCATGTTTACAGGCATTCACACGATCGTACGTTATTCGTTTGATAAGAAAATATTAAACTGAATAGACAGATGGAACGAAACGTACGCCTTAATGCTGATGACAGTCTAATAGAACGCGATGTAAAGGAAATGATCACGCTCTCACTGTATATCTAAATATTTCGAGAGGTTCTTCGCAGTTATTCTGAAAAAACGTGTTTCGTTTTTATTGCCTTTCCTGCTTCTCATTCTTGCTTTTCTTGTGTTCCGTAACACTCGTATTGACAATAAAACCAGAAAATAAAAACCAATAAGAAACGAAAAAAAAATCTCCCTTGCCAACACAACAACATTGTTTTTCCCAATTTGTCAAAGGCGTCTGTCGCGCATTCGAAATTGCCATTTGTCAAGGTTTTATCGTTCCATCAAGACTTCTTATTGGCCCAAAGTTTGACACAAAAGTAAATTACTTGTAAATTTTATTACAATACGAATTGATTTCTTTTCTCTTTTGGGGTTGTTGTTGTTCAAAAAGAAATTATTATGGAAGGAAAACCTGCTGGGAAAACAAAAAGAGTCTACGATAATAATAAAGCAAAGGAAAATTCCCGAACAAGCAACGGATCCTCATATACTTTCGAATTGCAGTTAAACGAAAAATAAAATTTACATTAAATTTCATATTTCAGAATTTAATCTTAAATTAAATCTGTGTAATTTAGCACTCCCGGTAGCCCACTGGTTTTGCAGCCTCACTATGGACTGGAGGAGCGGGGTTCACTTTCAGGCGGGTAGTTTTCCCCGATTGTTCCTCCTCCGGACAGATCCTAGGTTCACCCAGCCCTTTGTCAAATAGTGCCGGGTTATTACTCGGGGAATTAAAGGCGAGCTTTGGAAAGACCTCAATGTAGCACCTTTGGTCGAGTATCATTGGAGCCTTCATGTACTCAAGAGCGTACATGGTCAGTTAACTTAACACCTTTACCTGTAAAGCGCTAGATCTCATTAGAGTTTGTAATTATACACTTATTTTAATCTCTACAAATAATGCTGTGATATTTACATTAAAAATAAAGAAATTTAACGTGCAGGAAAATAACTCAAAATATAAACAAAGGGCTGCACAATGAACAAACAAAAATGTCTTTCTGGTCTATTATCAGAGGGAATCGACCGTTTCGTTCAGCTTGGAACTCATCAGCCCGATCCACCCTTCACGATAAAAAACCCACAAAGGCAAGAACATAAGAGGAAATCATCCCTGAAACCCAAGAAACAACAATAATAAAATAGTTTATTCAAAAAACCTTTTTCCTAATAAATAGATAGAATTAAAGGCTTTAGAGTGGGATGAGCTCCACTTATGTTCTCTGGGTTTGTTATCGAGGAGGGCGGATCGGGCTAATGAGTCCCAAGTAGGACGAAATGGCCGATTCCCTCTGATAATAGACCAGAAAGACATTTTTGTTTATTCATTGTGCAGCCCTTGGTTCATATTATTATTATTATTATTATATCAAAAAAGATTAAAACCATGGGTTTCCCAATCAAAGACAACATGGCGGGTCAAGAACCAAAGCACATATTATCAAGTGTAAAAAAAAAAAAAAAAATTTGGAAGTGTAGTTAGGGATGTGTGCTTGTGTCTATAAATTTCTTAACTATGCGTATTGTGTTGAGTACCACAGCCTTCTGCAGTTGTGCGTAAGTGTTTTTGTGAAGTCCTAGTGTGCGGAGGCTGTGATGCAATGTATGAGGCACCAGACTAGTGGCGGACAGGACGATGGGTACAACACGTACTCATTATTATTATTATTATTATTAGACAACATTTACAGTACGGAGATTTAAATTTAGCTTAAATTTAGCTTACTTACATTACTATTATTTAGGGCCAAAACGTCCTAACAGAATAAAATATGTGATTTTCTGAAACTATCCCACAGTTCGTTCAGCATGGAGAAAGATTTGGATTGCTTCCACTGCTATGTATATCTTTTAAAAAGTGATCCATTCCCAATGGTAAGCTTATGTACGTAGTGAAGAAGTCGGTTCGATCACCGACAGTGGTAGGAATTTCCTGAAATTATTTTTTTTCCCCTCCGCACGGATCCTAATTCTCTGCGAAGACTGTTTTAGTATTCTTTCCTGTGTATTGAGATGAAATATCTCTTTCTAACTGACCCTTCTCTTTGGGCTGCTGATCGCAGGAGCATCACCTACCTAATCTACCTGAAACGTTAAAAAAAAATCACAACCAAAATAACAACAAGAAGTTCTTGAAAGACCTTGAAGCCAACTTTCTCTAAAATGTTATTCTTAATGTTATAATAATTTTATTTTATTCTTATTTTTAAAGTCGTAAAAAATAACAAAAATTAAAAAAAACGAAAAAACTAAAAAAAAAACTATATTTATTTTCAAATACGATCAAAACTTTTTTTTTTATTTTCGGAAAAAAGTAATTAACTCCGGATTATTTACAAAATTGTCTAAGACCGATTAATCTTAATCAAACCATGTGCTAATTAAATGATTAGCTACGGGGATGTAACATTCATCATTAAAGACATCTCCCTGTTCAATTCCTCCACATTCGCAATTTATGGGGAAAGAAATATTATTTTCTCGCGCTAATTTTTCGACAGGGACCCTATTTAGAAAATATTTCAAATACAGAAGGTAGACTATCTCTATTTCATAAATATGCACACCAAGTATTAAGAAGATCCATCTCGCGGTTCAAGAGAGGAGGGAGAAGACGACACTGATCTCATGAACCTCACTTGCTACGAAAATAAAACAAAATATCCTCAACACTAATGATAATACATATTTATAGTAACATCTATCAATCACGAATCAGGGTTGTTTTTCCTTTTTTTGCCATCAATCGTTTTAATGAACTCCCCCGCGAGTCCACGTAGACTGACTGGGCCCCTTTTATTCGTCTTAAATGAATAATGGGAGTCCATTGTTATTACTTTCTTTGAGATTGAACTGACTGCCCTTTTCCTACATCTCCTGGCACAATCAATCAAAAAGAAAGCCATAAAACAACGCGTCTGACAACTGTAATACCCCTCTACGAAAAAAAAGGGGGGTAATTGTTTAAAAGTCTAGCCTCTATTGATCTTCTATCTATCTATGCTGGTGACTTCTGAGTTGTGAATATCCACTCCTGGTTCTTCTCCCCACCCCCACCTTCCCTTGACTATTTCTTTTCCCCCCACTCTCTCTCTCTCGATGACTATTTCTTAGCTGAATGTCACCTCTTCTCCATTCAATATAGAAGATGAAATTCTTTGGGTCGAAAGCCTATGGTGATTGCCTTTGACTCCGTCCATTCACACCCCCTCGTAAATCGAGAAGGCCCCCTTGCTCGACCAATAGAGAGCGATTACCGATTTTTCTCCACCTCCTCCCAATAATAAAAAAATGGAGGGACACAGGAAAAAAATGAAAGATGAAAGTGGGGGATAAAAATCAGGTCTCGTCTCCATGACGAAAAACGTAATCACATCGTGAGAATCACTTCAATGACAGAAAGTGTTTTTTTCCACGTTCAAGTTAAACTAGGGACGTTTATGAGGGAATTATTCTATCGCTGAAGGTCTTTTAGATAATGTCTTCGATACGATTGAACAGGAACAACATGAATAGAATTTCGCTTTCGTTTTAAGAATGATTTTTTTTTCTTTTTTTACGCGACTGTTGAAAGCATTTAGCTTAAAAATGAAAAAAAAAATAACATTTCGTTACGTTTTTACATTTTACATATCGATTAAATGCCATAAAAGTATAAAGAAAACATTATTTTAAAACTCAGTTCCGAAGACCAATAGTTTGTTTCTGTAACATATATAACCCTTATTACAGAACGATTATTTCATCGCCATCATTGTTCGGTAATTCTTACAATTAATTCGACGATGTTTTGTTTATTAATATCAATATTAGTATTAATTATTATTGATGTTTTGTTTGTTTGCGTTTCAGCAATTTACCGTATGCACTTGGAGTCTGCTGCTCGGACAAGTTCCGAATCATTTTTGATTTTGACTAATTTTTAGTAGATCCTTCCTGGTGCTTACCAGACATTGTTGGACTATCTGAACCGTTAAAATACGATACTTATTACTTTTATACTCTTTAAAATAATTTTTAAATAAATTACCAACTAAACGGATATCTAAATACCTGAAAATAGGGAATACAAAAATATACAAATACTATATGAGCTTATGTCAGTTGACCCGAACACCTGTTTCGCGTTTAAAAGCACTCATCATACAGTTAACGAATACCTCATTTGATAATTTTTGGTCACTAACACGGCTGTTTTTGGTAACGGCTGTTTAGAAGCCAATCTCACGTTATTATTTTTTCCATGTTTCACTTATGCAAACATGGAAAATGTGGCCAACAAGAAGGTAATCTATAGCAGTGCTGTTCAAAGTGTAATCTACTAATCCAGGAACTCTTTGCTACCTATCTGCGAAGAAATAAGTGCAGAAATTAAAAGTAAGCGAAAGTGAGCACAAACAGAAAGATCCCCGTCTCATCTGAAACACACGTGATGAGATGCAATTATATCAATGTTTTCGCCTGGGTATTTTTCTTTCGAAACTGGGATTAACGGAGAGGATAATAATTGATATAATAAATACATTATACACGACGCAAACACGCATGACGACAGATGCAGGAAATGCCACACTACGCATGAGACGATCGACCACATAATATCAGGCTGCCCCCTTCTCTCCCAAATAGACTACCTCCACCGACACAATCAGGTAGCGTAGATCGTTCATCAACAACTAGCACACAAACACTCACTTATTAAGAACTACATGTACACACCATCAAGCGTATTAGAGTCACCCTCACTTAAGCTGTACTGGGACCGCCCCATTCACACAGACAAAACCATACATCACAACAGACCTGACATCACACTTGTTGATGAGGTCAACAAACAGACCTATCTCATTGATATTGCAGTGTCTGTCAGCAAGAACATGCAGAAAACTCACACAGACAAGATCAGTAAATACACCGATCTAGCACACGAGCTCCAGAAGCAGTGGAGGCAGGACAGAGTACGTGTTGTACTCATCGTCCTATCGCCACTGGTCTCGTGCCTCACACATTGCACCACGGTCTCAGCACACTAGGACTTCATAAAAACACTTATGCGCAACTGCAGAAGGCGGTGATACTCAACATAACACGCATAATTAGGAAAATTATGGACACAACCACACATCCCTAATCATTCCTGCACACGTCTTTACACTTGGCAGTATGCTTTGGTCTCTGACCCCATCTTGTCTTTGCTTGGGAAACCGATGTTTTGGAACCTTTTCTATAATAATAATATTAATAATAATGTACTTATTCACTGTAGGTGTGAAGTAGCCAAGAACGCAATTTCACGCATTTTCTAGCAATGTCCGCGCCATATTTAACCTTAATCTATTTATTTTTTTTGGGGGGTGGGTGCAGTGATTGCTTACCTAAGTCATGAGCAACGTAAGCCGCTGCAACGCAAGTCGAGACCCTTTTGTATTACAAAAGCAGCGGTCCGATACGGATTGGAAATATATATATATAAAAAAAGAAAGAAACTAGATCTACAGCCCCGGAATCGAGTTATGGAAGGCGAGCTGCCTGATCGTTGGCGTAGATCTTTCGATGGCTCCAGTTGATAAATAAAAATGAAATAAAATGAAAACTAGTCAAAGATCTTGAAGATTAAGGGTTTTAATGACTTAGGAAACACAATTTACTTTACGGTAATGCTCTAATTTAGACAGCTCTAAAAATATAGCATAAAAGATAACATTTCTTTTCTTTTCTTTCTTTTTTTTTAAAACAAAGAACAGTTATTATTATAACTGTTTATAAGTTTATAATCTTCCAATCCTAATGCAATAACTTCCATTTTATATAACTCAATATTCCATAATGAACTAGTAACATTAACATTGTTTGTGCTCAAAAAGCTATTAAACACCTCTAAAATAACTTCCAACTAACAATAAAGAATCTGTGAGCACAGAAAAGAAACAAAACTCTTGCATTTCAGTTAAAAAAAAAACTGAATTCAATTTTGTGCTAAAGGAGAAATTTAAGGGCGACCCAAAATAATGTAAAAAAAAAATAAAATAATAATATAAAAAGGAAGTACATTAACGTAAGGAAAAACAAGTTAAATAAAAAATTAAAAAAAAAAGTAGGCCTCTGAAAATACCTCATTCCTACGTTGTTTGGGCCTCTGATGGTGAAATCCGTTTGTCGATCCGACCTTCTGTTCGAGAGTTGTTAGGGGTGGACAGACACGGACGGACGGACAGGACAAACGCAACAGCCCCCGATTTCGGTCGCTATCACAATAGCTCCCAAACCGGTCGCTAATTATATTGTAATATTTATTGACATGTATTTTGTCTCTCTAAGTTACGGAAGTTTGGTTTCCTATGAATTTCTTTAAAGAGTTCCCAGCGTGTTGAACCCCTAGAAGGATCCATAGATTATTCTCGAAATAGATACTGAGGAGGTTTTCCATTCCTTCCTCAGGAAATCTTTATGGAATGCCTTCAGACCCGAAGGGAGAGAAGAAAAAGCAGAGAACACAGGAAAGGAACTAACATCCATGCCGGTACCGGGATTCGAACCTAGGTTCAGACACATCAGCCTCTTTGCAGGCTACCGCCTTGAACACAAGGCTTCGCCGATTAGCGACATATATTTTTCTTACATACTATTTTGTGATCAACTACTATTGTAGCACTTATGATGTAGCAACTACATCTGAAATGTACTTATAAATCATTAGGAATTTTTTTTATTATTATCTTGTAATGCATAAAGGAGAAATGCGCCAATGTCGTCAAAAGTCTCCGTTTATAGTGTAATAAATTGATTTTATGAATATGGGGAAAACAACATAGTAATGGCGCGTCAGCTTCAATTGCTTTTGAGGCGAAACATCCGAATCAGTTTACAAGTCAATTCTGTGTCACCACAAGCTTTTGAGGAAGTGAACAAATACTTATTTAAAAAAAAAAAGGAATCCCCAGAGCGATTCATTCAAAAAGAAATACTTCAAAAGAAGTTCTGGAAATTGAAACGAAAAATCCTTAAAAACAGGTTAGTGTAAAAAAAAATGCGAATTGACTGTAACATGATTTGGATCCTATTCTAATGTCTGTCGTTTAAAATCCCAACATTTGGAGATCAAGTGATCAATACATTAGCCTTTTCAATTTTGTTTAAAGTAGTTCTATTTCTCTACCTACATATCTATCTATCTACTAAAGATTTCCAGGACGTTTTTTAATTCAATAGAAAATAATTAAATTTTTGTAATAATAGAGTAAGCCAGCATCTTAGGTGGAGGAATGCAGGGATATTGGGCCTTGGCAGCACTGCTGAAATGGAGGTAAAAAAATTAGAAGAAAGTGGCAAATAGAGGCCAGCTTTTATTTTTTTTTTTTTTGGTTGGAAGATAATACCTTCGGTTCTTCGGTCGGCATTTTGACCCAAAAACCTACCTACCAAGGGTGAATTTAAAACAGGGGGAGAAACTGCGGGGGCGGGTTCGTATATTATCTGAAGTAAAAAAGGTCAGATAAACATATGATCGGAAGTGCAGGGTTGCTGAGTTATTCCAACCCAAAGAAACGAAGCCAGACCACAATGGAAACAGTATCTTTATTGTAGTTTGTACAACACCACAACATGATAGTAAATACGTCATAGTAAATATTCAAGAAGCTATCAAAAAAGTTCATGTCCACTGTTTCCATTGTAGTCTGGCTTCGTTTCTTTCGACTAGAATGACTCAGCAACCATGCACTTCTGGTCATGTGTTTATCTAGCCTTTTTTTACTTCATTTGGTTTGGGGAACCCTATTACGCAGTTTGTCCCCCTACTTTAGATTACCCTGTACAGAGAATTATAATAACATAACATCTCCGGAAGATGTGTATTTACTATAAGCTGATAGAGACTGCACATTATAACTTTTTCACCTTGGGAGAATTTAAAGGAAAAGTACAAGAGAACGGAAGGGACGGATGAGGAAAAATAAAAATAATTCAGTAATTCAATAGAAAGTCATTCGGTGACAACATAGTAAAAGAATTTTCAGGTTCCAAATCAAAGAAAAAAGATTTCAAGTCTAATATGAATCATAATGAGTTGATGAATCACTTATCTTGAAACGAGCACTGCGTTTGAGTGAAAGGGAAAAAAGCACTTTCATTAAGAGCAATGGAAACGAAACAACACAGGTCCTGAGATGCTTAAAAAAACTCGTAAGAATATCCAAAATTTATTTCACTATTAAGCACGAATTTATTGCAATATATTATTAATTTGCATTTGTAGTTTTGTGATATTTTCTACTGTTTCAGAATCAAATGAGTGACTCTTCACGTTGAAATAGTGGCCAGAAATACACCGAGTTTTTGATCTTTGAATCGGAAATTAGATTTCGCAATTAACAAGAAGCTCGAAAGAATTTAAAACCTACTTTTCTTAAAAGATTAATAATATGTTTTTTTGTTCGGAAGCTCAGTGGTGCCTCAAAAGCAAAAATTAACAATGAAAAACTCACTAATGAAGTATTAGTGAGATACATCATACGCGAGCAGTCCGCCGGACGCGATGGATTTTTTTTTTTTTTAGAGCATAAAAACTTCAATCCTGGAACAGCTATCTCACGCTCTTTGGCGATCATCAGCCAGGAGCAGTCACCAGTAAACAACGAGGTCTCAGTACTGAGGCGAATAGCAATAGTCGACCGAAGCGCAGTGGTTCCTCAAAAGAAAAAAATAAACAACAAAAAACTCACTAATGAAATATTGGTGAGAAAAATTAAATGCCAGCAGTTCGCCGGACACGATGGATCTTTTTAGAGCATTAAACTTCAATCCATGCATTTTAATTAATAATAAACAACAAGAGGTGAGACCAAACAGCTTACCAAGTAACATCCTTTCACGCTCCTGGAACATCTGTTTACTGGTGACTTCTCCTGGCTGATGATCGTCAAAGAACTTGAAACAGCTGTTGGTAAACAATTTGATCTCATCCATTGTTGTTTTTCTGAAGTCGTGAAAATGATAAAACGAACAGCCTGTATTTATACTAAAAGTATACAGAGTATTTACGCAAAACAAACAGTCAGTAACTTACAATGCCTAAATCCGATTAACCGAATCGAAATACGCACAATGGTTACTTAACAATATTTTATATTTATTGCTTAAGACAACGGAATATTAAGACAAATAGAAATCCATTGTTTAGATTCCAATGCTTTTCTATGGGAATTTGGTCTCCTTTTCAAGCTGATTTCTCGACAATGATCCATTTGGAAAATAGTTCAAAATATATAAAAAATAGAGAGTTCCTTGAATGTACATTCCAGGGGAGTCAATTTAAAATAAGTTATAAAGTCTGCTTAAATAACATGCTTAGATCAAATGAAAATCACCCACACACAAAATTTCGTTTACAAATGTATAGTAAATCTAAAAATACATTACAAGAGCTTTCGGAGACCTTTCGTGACTCCCTTATCAATTGGGAGTAAACAGGATTTTATTTCGGGGGTCGGGGACAATTAAGAAAACTTACAGCAACAACCCAAAAAAAAAATCATATTACGGGAGATCCTTTCAATTTGCGATCCAACACAAAACAAAAAATAGGGTTAATCTATAGATTTCTTTTGAGAAGGGGTGGAGAAGGTTTTCCCTCCCCACGAAAAGACACCCACTCACAAACTTAAGAGATTTGATGACGCTTATGTTTATGTGGTGAGTGTGGGTGGTAGGGAAGTGCTATCCCACGGAAATAAGGACAGACGGAGAGGAAAACTGAGAAAGAATGATGGGAGAAGTGTAGAGGAAAGGGAGAACCCCGAGAAAACCTGCCCAGCGCTGATCGTCCACCATACTTCAATAAGAGAATAGACAAAATGACTCATTGGACGTTCTGTCATGGCTGTTCGTGAACACGAGCAAAACGTTATTACATTTAAGAAATACAAGCAGCATTTGCCTGAGAAAAAGCTGAGTAACAATTTATCTCACTGATTTTACGTGTAGCTAGACGCAAAGCTCACTGTGAACTATTGTATTCAGAAAAGTTCACAACGCGTTCTACAGAAAAAAATAAAAAACCAAAGGAAATCGGTAATATGTTAATTTCGTTTTAAAGTTGTACATTACGTACCGGAAGTGAAATTGATAGAGTGACGCCATTGGAATGAAATCATTTTTTATTAAATTGTTTGATTTTTTTTTTTTTTTTTTTTTTTTATCCAACTCTTTACTATTTAATGTCACTCCATGCTCCAAGGAGTTCGTGGCGTCACTTGTTTTTGTTAGATAAAGCTAACCAGAAAGGTTAGCTTCCCCAACAATTTAAAGATTTTTGTAACTTTTAATTTTTTTTCGGGAATTTTTTTATTAGATTCTCTGTATCGGATTGGTAGCGCTCGCGTCGTCTAACACTAAATAATAAATTCTTGTTGGAAACGCAGTGGTGCCTCAAAAGAAAATATAAACAATAAAAAACTTACTAATGAAATATTAGGGAGGAAATTCAGGTGTTAGCAGTCCGCCGGCCTCAATGATTTTTTTTTAAAGCACAAAAAATTCAATCTGCGCATTGAATTATTAATAAACAATAATGGGTGAGACCAAATTGTTTACCAAGTGACAGCGTGGAACAGCTGTTTCACGCTCTTTGGCGATCATCAGCGAGAAGCATTACCAGTAAACAAGTGCTGAGACCTCCTTGAGCGATTCTAACGATTATTCATATTAGCTTCTATACGGAGACCTCGTTGTATTGGTGACTCTCCTGGCTGATGATCGCCAAAGAGCGTGAAACAGCTGTTCTCACTTAGTAAACAATTTGTCTCACCCTTTGTAGTTTAATACAGTTTTTCTTCCCTTTTTTTTCTGTTGACCATTTGGTTTTTATTTTTATTTTGGTTTGAATACTTTAATTTTTTTTTTGCGTTGGATGGTTTGAGCAAGAAACTGCCTCCGGAAGTGACATCTTTGACCATTCGCTCAGGCCGCCAAGAAACTAGCTACATGACCGCTTATTTGTAGGTAGTTCTGAAATGTATCACAGAATAAAAGGCAGACTATCTAAAATATACGTTTTATTCTTTTTGTATACTTTCTTCGAAGCAAGCTAATTTTTAGTCTTAATAATTCGAAGAAATTATACAATGAAAACTACAGTAAAAAAAAAAAAAAAACTTTCTGCAAAAAGCAACGTTATGATCATCGTGTAACAATTTAATGTCTTCTTCTGTTGCTATAACTCTAATGCCACAACACATTAATCTTATCAAAACCTGCCAATTACATTTCGCGTGCTTCAATCTTTGTTTCGATTTAATGGCATCGTTTTAGAAACAACGGCTCCTGTAAAAATAAAATGCTTCACTCTTTCATCAAACGACAAATCCGCTCGTGTACGAGAGTGTAATTAATATTGCCTGTCAATCCACTTGCAACGCTAAGAAATTCGCAGAATTTTCCAAGACAAATTCCATGAGAATGAGATGCGTCTCGTATGTGGTCTCCTATTCAGAGTAGATGATGATGGACGGGTTGAAGTTCTTCCGTTCTACAAAGCAGAATTTTGGTGAAATAAAGAGAACTCAATATTGGTACATTAACAACAGATTTCTATTAAAAAAAAAACAAAAAAACAAAAACAAATCAGAAGTTCTTCATTGAAGTTAAAGACTTTTTAATGCTGCATAGTTGAAACAATGAATTAATTATAAAAGAATAGCTTTACTTAATAAACTGATTTTAAAAAAGTTACAAGAATATTATTTTATATTTGTAATTAAATTAAAATTGTTGCTTTTTTTCGTATACAGGCAGAGTGAACTTATTTCAAACTGAGCCATATTAAAATTTCGTTGCGATCTTGAGCTACATGAGCTTATTCCGTGTTGAATAAGGCTTTATTACTGAGCCACAGTTTGATCTTATTTTATACTAAGCTATAGTTTGAGCTTGTTTCTTACTGAGCTGTAGATATGTCATTTTACAATGATCCGTAGTTTGATCTTACTTTATACTGAGCCATAGCTTGAACTTATTTTATACTAAGCTATAGTTTGAGCTTGTGTTTTATTGAGTCACAGATGGGTCATTTTTACAATGATCCGTAGTTTGATCTCATTTTGTACTGAGCCACAGCTTGAGCTCATTTTACAATGATTTGTAGTCTGATCTTAATTTGTACTGAGCCTCAGTTCGATCTTATTTTATACTAAGCTACTGTTTGAGCTTGTTTTTTACTGAGCCATAGATATGTCATTTTTCAATGATCCGTAGTTTGATCTAATTTTATACTAAGCTACATTTTGAGTTTGTGTTTTATTGAGCCATAGATGAATCATTTTACACTGAGCCGTAGTTTGATCTTAATTTGTACCGAGCCAAAGTTTGCAACTTTATGCTTTTTCCACAGTCATTCACATTATTATATGCTTCTTTTCTTTATTTTTTTTCAAATTTTCAGTAAATTATGAAATATTCTTAACACAGTAAAAGAAAAAGAGCGGGAAGCAAAACAATTTACTATTATATTCCAATTTTAAATTCCGGCTGGCACTTTATCATCAATCGACCAGTCTTCGTTCGAATCCTATAAAGTCGAAGCTTTTTTATTTTTTGCATTTAAACATTTTGCCTTCACAGCAATTGGAATAAATTCGTTGATATTGAAACCTGTAGCAGGCAATCCTTCCAGTAATGCCCCTTTAACACATAATCTAAAAATATGATGGTTTCACGCCTGCCAATGGTAGATGAACTGACTAATAAAGTATTTCGTGATGGATTAAATTTCCGGTTAGATGTAAACTTGTGTTTTAGTAACCGAACATATATAATTTAGGATTTTATCTACACCTATTACCTTTTGAATTCCATTTCGAATGGTAACAATTCCATTTCGACAGTAATTCTCAAACTGTGCTGCGGGAAAATAGTTAATTATGAATGTTCTTTATTAAAATTTTTAACAGCACTGCAAAATAATAAACAAAGTTTAAATTGCTATTATCAATTTTTTATTCACTAGATATTGTAAAGATACTTTGAAAAAACAAACGAGTTGACAAGAGATAATATTTACATTTTCATTCTTAATTAACCTTTTTTTTAATAAGTTCGATTTGTATATGTTTTTAAAATATCTACTTACATGGAGGTGAAGTAACATGTAATTAGTGATGCAGTGTAACTTACTCACTAAGATAGTCTCTTACTTCGAGGCCCCAGAACTTTCTCATGAGATTACATAACCAATTCTCTCACTTAAGTTAGTGGCATTCCCTGAAAATTTTCTTGCCTCTATGAAGCAATTATTTTATTGTTTTTGAATCAGCCAATCAGCAAGCTTACAAAACCATGGGTGGGGAATCTTTTGTCACAGGAAGGCCGTGTATTACATAGCGGGGACTTCATCAGGCACCAGATTGGCTGCATGTATTACATAAGTACATATCGCCCGGGCAAACACCTTAAATCGGCCCACTATGATTCTGGCGAGCGCCGGCCCAGAGACTCACCGGCCCACTAGGATTTTATCCGGTGTTCCGGCAACTCAATCAGCCTCTGATGTAAGTTATACGTATATTCTATTAAAGTATTCCCGATACATCATAAAAAGCATATATTTAGTTAGTATATATTTAGTTAAAAGCATATATTTAGTAAATTTATTTTTAAATAGTAATTTTATTTTAATTTTCAATTTATTTATAATACAATCCTTTCCAATACGTTTCCTAATAAAACCACACGTAAATTTGAAATTGTACGCAAAAGACAGCACTGAGTATCACAAAAGACCGTAGATTCGCTAACCCTAAACTATTCGTAGCATCAGGACCCATTTACAACACGGGTTAAATGCTTCCTGAAAACAAGGAAGAACTACAGGGGCTAAAGGGTTTAGTGATACATCTATGTTCTGCTGAAGAGTCGCCCTTAAATCGACCTTTCAATGACATTTTCAGCCCCCCCCCCCCTCCTTTTTTTTCCAGTTTCCAAGTTCCATCAAGTGAATCAGGCAAGACAAAGAGTTCGATCAATCAATCGTGAAGGTCGTCCAAATGCATCGTGTAGGTCCCCCTTCCCTAAATCCAATTTACCATTTTTGGCTTGGTGATTGAGTTTCGAGAGACTACGACTGCTTAGATGATACAATGTCCACTTACAGACAAGAAGAAAAAGTCCCGTTTCTGATGAAAGATATTGGACTCGTAATTCGCTCTTCTTGTCATCGTCGAAATGATATAAGTGCATTAGGCAAATCTTTTCATTTGTTTTAGCAAAGCAAGCCTAATACATCGGAATTCGATTTAAAACGAATTATTATTTCTATTGTAAATGCTGGTAAACAAAGTAACGTGCTGTTAAAAAAAATAAAAAAAATATAATTCAAATTTCTTTTGATTCGCTCAATTGATGTCAATCTCCAGCTTTATAAAATTCAGAGGTGCTATGATAAAAGATTCGGATTTTCAACAAAACTTAAATCAGTTGCTCTATTGAGACTATTCCAGACACTATCAAGAACAACTGAATGAATACCTTGACCTGTTCGTTTTTTTCTGATTCAATCTCAGGTAGTTTATACAAGCTTTCCTATAAACTGCAGTTTTCCTATACTATTGAAAATTATTTTACAAATTTCTTATTTTCCAAAACTGTTTTGTTTAGCATTACCCTGTTGCCGAAAAAAAATTTACAGTTTTGTATTTTGCAGAAAAAAAAGCTTCCAGATTTGTACTATGCTGAAACAGAGCTTCATTATTTGTACTATGCTGAAACAAAGCTTCCACATTTATACTATGCTGAAACAAAGCTTCCAGATTTATACTTTGCTGAAACAAAGCTTCCAGATTTGTACTATGCTGAAACAAAGCTTC